>JAQISU010000048.1:3102500-3472500 GCA_029339505.1 Unio delphinus | reverse complement strand
AGATTAATACAACAAACGTGTGATGACTAGTGTTCTCAATAGTCTGATTATAGTTGTCAGAGATATTTCTGTCTCTCCAGATGGGTTTTAGCTTTGACATAGCTGGCGTTAATTGTGCTGCTCATAACAACATGTCTGCTCTTGATCCCTCTTTGGTGATTATGTAACCAAGATATTTGAATTGGCTCACTGGTTCAGTTTCTGTCCTCTGACCTTATTCTTGGCTGAGATTTGCTTGTCACTGTTTGTCATCAGCTTTGTCTTCTCGACGTTTATCTCGATGTAAAATCTGGAAGATGTTTCCAGGTTCTTTTACTAAGGTGGTAAGTTAGTCTTCACTACCTGTCAGCCCATCAATGTCGTCTGCAATGCGTAGATTGGTGATGTTACGCCATCCAGATCTGACTGTCCCACGGTGGTTTTCCAGGGCTTTGTTCATGATATGCTCTAAATAGATCTTGAAAAGCTTGGGTGACAGAAGACATCCGTAAAGTACTCAAACTGTTCTCTTGAACCAGTCCCCCACATAACCTTGATAATTACAGCGCTGTTAGCATAGGTATACAGCTGCTTGATGGTATTGATAAACTTTGGACCCATGTTGCACTACTTCATTGTGGCCCACAATGCCTCATGTCACATTCTGGCAAAAGCCTTTTTGAAATCTATGAATACATAATAGATGTCTTGTAGATGCTGTGAGTACATTTCACACAGAACCCTGAGATCAAATATTTTTTTCTGTTGTGCTTCTTCCAGACCCGAACACTGCCTGTTCTTTAGCGATTATTTGTTCTGATTGTTGCTTCATTCTGTTGAAGATGATCTAAAGGATCACCTTACTTGCATGGCTGATCAAGCAGATAGTTCGGTAATTTTGGCACATCTGGAGATTGTCATTTTTGGGGAGTGTTATAATTAATCAGTGAATGGATGCACTGTGTTGACCATTCACCTGTTTGCCAGATCGCATTGCAGATTTGTGATAGTAGCTCAACCACTGATGCCCCGCCCCCTCATTTGATAAGTTACGCTGGGATGCTGTCTACTCCAGCTGCCTTCCTATTCTTTAAGACTCTTATTGCTCTTGTTTGAGAATGGGGAAATCATTATCATGCGTTCAGTGTGGAACCTCAGGTACCTCTTGGTCTTCTGTGGACAGATGGTTGTGGAGGTCTTATGATACAGAATTTCAGTGACAACCATTAGGAGCTATTTAAACTGTCTCTATGGATTTAGTATAGACAATCGTGATGAAGAGTGTAGAAAATTCATGTGAACTTTATCCAAATACGACAATACTGCTGCTTGAGTGTTTAGACCCAATATTGCCTTCACTAACTGATGTTATTAATATATCTCTCTCATCCAATAAATTCCCATCATTTTTCAAAACAGCCATCGCAAAGCATCTTCTGAAGAAACCAACACTTTACCATAAGGATTTAAAGAACTACCGCCAAGTTTCTAATCTCCTGTTCATATAACAAATCTTTGAAAACGTTGTTAGAACCCAACCTGAATCTCATTTGAAATAGTCTTTTTAGCAATATACAGTCTGCATATCGCCCTTGCCACAGTGCTGAAACTACTGTTCTGAAAGTAGTTAATGACATTCTCTCTGCTTTGGATAGATGAAAGATTACCCTGAGTGATTTGTAAGCATCATTTGACACAATAGATCATGATATATTACTTCATCGTCTGCAGCATGTACTTGGCATTTACAATACAGCGTTACAGTGGTTATAGCCCCCCTAAGTCAACAGGACACACATTACATCTGCAAATGGAATAAATCCTAGCCCATACGATCTATGTTGTGGTGTTCTACAAGTGTTTGTTCTTGGACCTGTTCACTTAATTCTATACACTCAGCCGCTCACAAGTGTCATAGGTCATTATCCAGTGTCTCACCAAGTGTACGCTGATGACATCCAAATATACATGTTTACCCACCCAACTGACGTTGACGCTACCATCCATTGAGTAGAGAGGTGCATTTTCGGTGTGAAATCACGGATGGCATGTACCAAGCTGGATATGAATGATGATATAACTGTAGCCATTTGAATCACATCACAAAGACTTCATCATTTACATCCTTTGCCTCGGGCAATACATGTCAACAACATTAAATTCACAGTCAGTACGAAACCAAGGTGCTACACTATACAGTATTCTCACATTGCACCAACAAGTCATGAACATATTCAAGGCTGAATATCTTGAACTGAGACGCATCAGTTCCATTCGCAAATATCTTTCAATTCATGCTAATAAAACACTTATGTGTTCATTAGTACTTTCAAGACTGGACTATTGTAACACAATTCTGATGGGTTCGTCACAATACATACGCCAGAAACTTTAAAAAGTTCAAAACACAGCTGCCCTGACCATCTTTAAAGTACCTCGATCAGAGCACACCTCAACACTGCTCTGTACCCTACACTGGTTATCCATTTGATACAGAATCAAAGACAAAATATGTTATTTGTGCTACGTTTCACTGACATACTCCAGCGCAACATACATATCCGGCTTCACCCAGGTATATACACCAGCAAGATACTCACGCTCCTCTATTGACAATCGTATGCTCATTTTTCCACCATGGAAACGAAGCCATATGGACAACGTTCTTTTGAATACCCGGTCCCGGCGATGTGGAACGAATTGCATATTGAAAGTAGACACAAAGACAGTGGTCCTTTTTAAGAGTGCTCTTAAAATGCACCTTTCTCGACTGCAGGAACAAACTTAAGAGACTTAATAATAATTTGTACCTTACATGTTTTAGCATGTTTTATGTTTCGAATTTCATGGTTTTTGTGTCTTGTTTTTCTGTATTGTATATCATTATATATATATATATATATATATATATATATATATATATATATATATATATATATATATATATATATATATATATATATATATATATATATTGTAGTGTGCCTAGAGCTTCTAAGGATTAGGCGCTATACAAAGTCATTATTATTATCAGCTTCTTTCCTTAGTATACCACAAATAAGGTGCATTAATAATGGAGCGATCTTGATTTGGTTTGACTTGATAAATGCCCACAGTGATGTCACTCAGGTGATCAACTGTTATACTGTCGAATTTATTAAGTCTGCCAGTGGATACACCCATCTAACAGCACAATCTGCGGTTATACAACAAAGTCTTCTATTAACCTTGATTTTAACATTATTTGGTTACCGGATTCAATTCATTTCATGCCAGTAAATGTGGAAATATTTATTATTGGATAAGGGAAAGGAAACATCAAAGTTTTTTAATTAGCTCACAACAATTTTGTAAAAGTGATTTCATATCTGTTCTTGAAATGTTGTCAGATTGTTTTGGTGCAGATTGCTGGGCTTCATGAGTGAAGTAGCTTTCGAAATGAAATTGCACCATCTAATAATTCACTTTATTAAAATAATACACTCTGCAGAAACCTGGACATTAATAAGATGATTATGATGCACACATGGTATTTAATATACAACACAATGTTTGAGACTTTCACGCTGATGGAATTTAAATTGGAACTGATGGTGGGCAGTTTATGGCAGCCGTTGAAGTGTTTAAGCAATTCATCAAATATCTGACATAAATCCTCATTAACTGGATTATTTTCGTACGTTTGCAAACATTAACTTTGCTTCATATTTAGTCTATTTTGATACACAGAGCGTGTGAACCCATTTTCTTGTTTATTAAATTCGTGTAATAATTTTATCTGTGGCATACAATGATACCCAAAGGTGAACAATGTATATTGTTCATGTTTCAAAATAGTGAGTTCGGTTCATCCTGTGCCGCACGTGCGAAGTGCCTTTAATGACAAACCTAATGCCTTCGATGCACATACGATATTTACGTTAACCTCATCACATGTAAAGCTCATTATCAAAAGTTGTCAGTCAGCGATCTACTATTTAGATTCGCACATCTTCAGCTATACAGGAAGATAGTTAAAAATAATGAATCGTATATACGATAACTCCTTTGTACTACCACGTCAATTTTTCCATGATTTGTAGCTTTGGTTTATGCAGAATAATGCACACGTTAATATTCTTGTTTACGACATAGCGAAGGATTTATATTAGTAATGTAATACTACAGTTTTAAGAAATTATTAGTACAGTAGTAATCGTATCAAACAAGTTATGGTTTATTAGCTCTTTGAAGTAATTCATTATTAATCATTGTATTTATATCATTGTCAAAAGTGGTTCTGCAGTGAATCCGAAAAATCCCACCCGGTTATCTTCTCACAGAGTGTGAATCGCACCTAATCAGTTCTTGTAAGGATTGAGTCAGAAACATTTTTGTTTTAAAACCCATCTTGGCTTATTATGTTTTCATGCTTGTTTTATATCATACATTATTTTATCGAGCATAACGCCATGTTACAGTCCAAACTTATGTATTTACGAAGTATTTTTTAAATCTGAATATATTACATGCTTGATGTTTTATGGTTAATTATATCCCAACTCCCCTAGGCAAATATGTAGGTGGACATTATTTAGCATTATTAATGCTGTAGTGGTAGTACTAGTAATTGTATTCCAGAACTCATTTGAATAAAAGATTTTCATCAATATGTTATTATATTTATGATTTCCCTTTTTACCATCAGTAAGTGGACAAAGCTGAGGTTAAAATTTAATGTAATTGCAACGAATATGCAGAATCTAGATAATATATTGAACAAACGTGCATTTTTGACTGGTTGGGATAAGATTAATACCATTATACTTTTACTTTAACCAGCAATCGATCATGTTTTCCACTATTTGGAAACACTGTATGATTTCTAAATTCAGTAATTGCTGGAACAATCATTGATTTAGTATGTATGTTATATAGTACAAGTCTTACAAATGTAGCATATATAAACATGTATAAAAACTTATACTAAATAGCTATGCAACAATAATCGCTTCACGACAGTGGTTCCACTACAATCATTTTCTGATGCAAGTGTATTGGGCCACTCGCCTATAAGAATAAATGATTTCGAAATGATTGTGGCTCAACATATTTCATATTTTGTTTGAAATATAGTAGAATGTTATTTAAGGTGAGAAAAGTTTATAAAACTTGGGTTTCAAATATGTAAATGGACATTTCTTGATACTTATATTTAATTGAAAATGAAAGAAAAGAAATGCACTATGGTGGAGGATGGGATATTAAAAGCTAGTACGTATGTGTGGTACGTCATCGCTTTACCAGGTGAAATACCTAATCCATTATAACTATGGTGTATGTAGATAGATAATTTAGCAAACTGATTATTACAACTGCAGATAGTTGTTTGTCTTACAACAATATTGCCACAATACGGAGAATGAGTGAACAACATTGAAGGAACTATAGCCTAGTTATTTATTTCTCTCCATCTTTAAAACTGTTATCTTGACTTATAGATCTTGTAAGGAAGTCCACTAGAATAGAGCAAAATACCTATAGCATATAAACTGTTAGGGATTGTGATTGAAATGAACTAGAGACTTTAAACATTTATTTTCTTACGAAATAACATATATACCTACCAGGCAAATACAATTCCAGGTAATGTTTACGCCACTGTGTACGGTCGGTTCCAAATGCCCCTTTGACCCATGTCTTTCCAAGGAACTTTACACCTGTAATAAAAAAATAAAAATAATGATTAATATTGTGATTAACAATCTAGATCTGGTTTGTTACTGGCTAAATATGTTAGCATAAGTCAAAATTAATATAGTGTGCTGTATATATATATATATATATATATATATATATATATATATATATATATATATATATATATATATATATGTGTGTGTGTGTGTGTGTGTGTGTGTGTCTGTGTGTATGTTTATATGTGTGTGTATGTATATATGTGTGTGCGTATATGTGTATGTATATATGTGTGTGCGTATATGTGTATGTATATGTATGTATATGTGTGTGCGAGTGTGTATGTGTATGTATGCATATGTATAGACGGGTACTGTGCAACATGGTGAAGGCTACGTTGCATAAAGAGCAACATTCAAGAATTGTTTTGTGTCTAGAGCTTAGCACATCCCTACTTCCATAACTTAATGCGAGACAAAAACTGACACGTTAATTACCCAATCAATAGACATTGCTACTTGTAGTAAGGCTGCGCTGAGATCTTATTTCTAGTTTCAAGTTGCCCAAGTGGAGAGTTGTGTCCAATTTTACAAACCAGCAAATATTCATTGTCTGTGTTTTGGTTTGAGAAAGTACCAAACAAGTGATTTGTATATTTAAAAGTAAATACATATCCTATTAAATGGTGGGCAGAACAAAACCTTATTAAATATACTCCTTTATGATTTATTATTGGGTACAATACAAATATTGAAATTGAAAGAATATAATACAATAATAAATTATGAAATTACTTTTACTCTGTAGGGTATGACCTTGTTTATTCTTGTGGGTGTGCGTGTGGGTACGTTTTGGCTCATACGAGAAGAAACTCCAAATCGCCACTGATACTAAACTGTTTTGAGCTGTGGCCTCCATGGATATTTTTATATTATAAAACATGATGTAACTAATAAGGATATCTTAATACATCCGCCTAAACATGCTATGGCAATTGGGTAAAATACCACAAATTTAGAAAGTATATAGTTTCCAAACATTATTGGGATTAGCTGAAATTTGAAACGTTTCATATTTGTAATGACATTTTTGAAAACTATTACATTGTCCAATATTGGCTCGATTGATATTTTTTTCTTCTGGAAATAAAGACGGTGGGAGCCCACATGTTGGAATATGCAATTAGCGGAGATATGTTTCTAACGTGACAATATATCTTTACGGTGCATACATTATAAGGCCACCACTAACCTTGTTCTGGAGTTGCTACACACGAACATAGATTGTGAATTTGATCTTAAACGTGTCGAGACGCCTGCATGAACAAATTTAGATGCACAGCACAAATATTCGCATGCAGTCCTCCCTTTATCTTTATATTTGCAAAAGCAATCGGTTCGTTTGTTTACCTACCGGTAAGAACAATATCGTCTGCACAACTACACCCTGTCAAACATTTAATTGCTTGCACTACGATATATATATATATATATATATATATATATATATATATATATATATATATATATATATATATATATATATATATATATATACTGATACTTACAAACTTTCTACAAATGCATTGAAGTTTCTTCAATAATAATGTATCCAGTCTCTTCGAATCAAATATTAAAATAGTAAGTTCCTCAGGAGAGGCATATCATTACATAAAACACAAACTTATTGTCACCATTATACTGGCTTACAAGATTTCACAGCTGCTGAATAAGGATTACGCTTTGGAGTCGTGTTATTAGCATTATCGACAATTGTATCAGTTATTAAGACTAGCTTTATGGTCTCGCGCCTGATAATGAGCAGTGTGACCTAAGAGTAGTTTGCATAAATACCGTTCTTTAATCTACCTACGTGTACCAACAAGCATACAACATGGTGTCCATAAATAACACGCAAGTGTCATGGACACCGCTTGTTACTGTATATGATAAATACATTGGTTGGTAGCACACATGTGCTTATGTTATCGGGTTTGAAAATGAAGGAAATCGTGTACATAGTCCGTTTACAATGATCTTAATTAGAATACAATCTGAAAAACTCTGCACATCTATCCCGTTTTGTTAGAAAATCAGAATTGTAATTAAACTCTTAGCATGCATTTTATCTTAACATCGATTCACTGGAATTAGGACGTCTGTAACAAAAACTGTATCTTAAAGAAATTTAACATATTAATAATAATGATTAATTACACTCCTGTGACAACTTTTACAAAAACCGGGATTGAAAAGTGTTTTCGGATTATGTCCGTTACGTTTTGTCGATGATATAACTATTCTTCGGCAGTGTCTCCTATTGAATATTAGGATTCTCTAGAAAATGATCAGCTTGCAGAAAAATCAGCTAATTGCTTAAATAACATCATTTACTACTCACAGATAAATGCAGTTACGTTGAAAATATGCACTATTCAATGGAAAAACTTGTGAGATTCATCGTCGTAATTTATATAAAGATGTTTTTTCTACTTAATATTAATACCATGGATACTATCCTTCAGTTCAAAATATTCTTTGTAAAACTTCTGCTATAAAAAAAAAACATCTATATTGATTTTATACATGCACCAAACAATTTATTTCCAAAACAAGTTAAATGCATAAAATAGAGCCTTATACAAAATGGTTTTGTTGTTTAGACCAAAATGATATCCTTTAATTTGAAATCGGCGAATCATATTTGATTCTAATGACACGTGCACATCTTTGAGAGCCTAAGAGGCAGACTTATGACTGAACGGAAGAAGTGCAAATCCACAAAGCAACTAAATTGGCTTGACTTAGGTTTGCGTCATTAACATCTTTCATGTTATTTTAAAGATAAAATGTTATTAATTTTAGAGACCGTAGATTGTTCTCTTATATAAATGTTACCAAAAGTGTCAAAGTTTACATAGCTTACAAACTTGTACAAATACCACATGTCTTGACACAACTGATTATGAATAATGCACAAATTCAGCCGTGGTTATGTTGGTGAATATATTTCCGAGACGGACTTGTTCCCTCATGTTGTTACGCTGCTTATAAAGTATGGTGAATGCATTAAATAGAGGACGTACATGTCAGTTGCAAATGTGGCATTAGTAGGAAATACAAGTGATTGCATTCAAATTGTTGTCTACAGTATGATTGCTTTAAGAGTGAAAAGATGTATAAAGTCAGTAATATTCTAGCCATGGAATATCAGCTATAGCTAACCAACAACCCCAGTAAAATAACTAGTCTTGTAGTATATTTAATACGTGTAATTTGTTCTCGTACACCCGACGAATATATCTGAATATACGGAACAGGCAGTTAGACTTCAATAATCTTTCAAGTTTCTTTTTCTAGCATATTATTTTTTATTGACATATTTGTTTCTTTTAAAAATTACTGTATTGAAAGGAATCACTTTGATATGTGTTCGGCCTGTGCTGGTTTCACACACGCATACTTATAATAGAAAAGTCGTGATTCATCAAGGATCTATATCATGATGTTTCATAAAATAAAGATGCAGTGTAATGCGCTAATGAATAATATTAATACTTTTGCCGGTCTTCAGTCATATACTGGTTGGTTTGGTTGTACCTAGTTTATCTCAAGTCATACGTTAACCTTTAGGCAATTCACATACCTGTGAATTCAGGTAATATTAATGGTATCGATATTACAAATATTCCATACCAAGGTATGCAAATTGTTTTAAAGTCGTATACTGATACTTACAAAACTTGTATAAATGTTTTGCACTGCAAGCGTTTCGATTTAACTGGTCCATTCTCTTCTATATGCTACTTGCAAAATATCTGACAGACGTCTTGTTGTAATAAACAACTACCAACCAATGCAGACAAATGTGAAGGTACATGTACACAGCTACTAGGAGCGTCATACAAGTTAGCCTAACCCAGCCAGAAGTTTATTATTATCCGTGGTCTTGTATAGACTTGAAGTGTTATCGTGGGAGAGATGTTTGTCATTCAATAGGATGTATTCTGTACTTGATACGGCATAAAAGAGTAAATTCGATTTGCAACCAACACCATCCCATAAACGATTTGTCAATCTTTATCAAGCATGGTTGCTAGTGACAAGTACAATCGCTAAGCAATTATTGTATCTTGCTCTGTATTTTGGCCTTTGCGAATATTACCGTTTGTAATACATTGTACCTGGTAAAGACGACAATGAATACACTCCCAGCCATAAAATTGTCATACAAGTTTACTCATTGACAATTTGCACGATTGGTATGGATAGCCATATTATATAGGGTAATATTTCAAAGCTAGTTGTTTGGTGTTTTCTGATTGGTTCTTCATGGTATTTCTTTTATTACTTGTGAATCTATTTTTTACCACTGAGATGAATTGACTCATTCCAACCTACGCGTGATAAGTATTATGTGCATGACATGAAGCAAGTTCCTTTATATTACTTGTATTTTAGATTTCAAGAAGGAAGTAAGCCTTTATTTAAAATATAACTGGGATTCCATCACCTAGAGCATGTAATATAAATAACGCCCCTTATTTTTAACATTGTTTCATCTGTACTCATTAACGTACGCAATTTACATCTCCCGTTAATTGAGAAGCTTCAGAATGTACTGTTACTAACATCTTACCATGTACTTTAAACTATTTGGCTTTTGTTATCGCTGGTCGATAATAAACCGTTTAGCATCTTTAAACATGTATACATACAACATATTGTATGGCGTTAAATATCCTAAAAGTGCTGGTGTGCCTGTTTTTGTGCCGTTACAAAACAATTATTCAATGAAATTGACCATTTTCAATGCATCATTTTGATTGCCAGAATGATTTCTATTTTGGTTGTAGGGTTTAACGTCATTTTTCAGCACACAATAGGTGTCCAGTATTAATGGTGGAGTTAGAACCCGGGAAGAACCTCCGACCCACGAGAACTGGCAAGCTTTCTCTCATACCTCATTGGTCGATTCCGGGACTCGAACCCACGCAGAAGTGAGATTACAGTGATCCGTAACGGAGAGCGCTTTAGACCACTCAGGGCCTCTTGATGTTTGGATCGATTGTGTAAAACCAAGTAATAAAAAGCCCTCGTGTTATAGAAGTGAGGAAGTATCGCGTGAGAAAAGAAAGTTTAAAACTGCAGCTAAATCATGAGTAATCACATGTATCAAGTTATTCTTCATATTTAGCTCGCTTGTTGGGTGCAAAATGTAAACGCGTTTTTCTTTAAAACAATACTTCATTAAATCTAGCGTGTTTGAAGTCACTACAATGATTGTGTAAAGCGTTACGGTGTCGAATTTGCATAGGTATGACATTGATTGAGAATTAGCCTCATGTAATTTGGTAATACACGCCCTTGAACAACTAACTGGCCGCCGATTCAAGTGGGATTTTTCGATCGTAAGCAAATGCAAATTCAACAGGTATTTTGCCTTTTACTTTCTCAGAATTAGAAATGAAACCAAGAAAATAAGACCACGGCCGGTACGTTCAAAACTAAATATCTTTTATAACCCAACACTGTTTGAATATCATTAAAATCCTTAAGAAAAGAATTGCAGATGTTTCTGTGTTTGATTAGTTAGCGCTCAGATTTCCAACAATTAATATTGCCACAATATGGCGAGAGAGTTAATGACATTAAATGAAACTAAGCGATGGTTGCGATTGTTCTCTCCATCGGAAAACGGACAAGATTTTTAGAACGTTGTATGAAAGTGCACTATAATATAGATATATAACAATGTGCATATAAATTAAATTGAAACTAACAAAACCTTAAATTTCTTATTTGGTTACTGAACTTTTATACTTACCCTATTATTTTACATGCTTTTACAATATATTGGCGACATGAACATAAAATTCCTGGTAATGTTTATGCCACTGAGTCTATCTTGCTTTCGGTTGCAAATGTCGCTTTAGCCCCTTTTCGAAAAATCTCCTGTCCAAGTAAATTTACATATACTAAATAAAGAATGGTGACTAATATTGTTTAAAAAGGTATCTAAACGTATTCTTTCCGGCTGTGTGTATATTTACACACGTAATGTAGCGCACTGTATAAATGCAGTTCTAACTGATAATTTGTAGCGAGTTATTAGCCGAGAACAATCTGCAATAATACTACTTGCATCTTTAACAAGAATCAGTTCTAGTGTAATAATCTCTATAGCACAGTTCAATAAGGGTAGTGGCTGCTTGATGGTCTTTTTTTTTTGCTTGCTTGGTAGCCTTTTAACGGCGCACCAGCACTTCTAGACTATATATCGCCATGCAATAGGTTGTATGTATATATGTTCAAAAACAGTAAAATGTTTCATATCGACCAACGATATTAAAAACCAAAGAGATCAAAGTAAAATGGTAAGATGTTAGTTACAATACATTATGAAGCTTCGCAATCAACCTGGTATGTAAATGATGCATGTTAATGAGTACAGATGAAAAGATGTTTAAACCAAGGGACGGTATTTACAATGCATAAAAGTGCTTTAGGTCATGGCATAAAAGTTATATTTTAAATAAAGTTTTAATTCCTTCAGGAAGTCTATAATGCGGGTTATATTTTTAGTATGAAAAGGTTCCTTCATGAAGAGTAAAATACTTACCACGCATAGGTTGCAGGTCGAAACACTCGTAAAGTGCTTAACATGTTAATGGTTATTTGCAAGGAACACACTCTGATGGAACTTGACCTTACAGTATCTATGAGTGGGTTATGTACGTATGATCAATTCGAATTCTTGAATGACTACCTCCTCCATACGGATGGTTCTCCTCCATACGGATGGTTCTGTAGGAAGGAGTCAATTCTCCTAAGGTTGATTTCATAGCGTTCAGTGTCTTGTTCAATGCATCATTCAACGATGCCGGGCAGTTCTGGCGTAAATACTCATTGCTACGAGGTTTAAAATCAGTAAATGGTATTTTAAAATCGGATGGTTCTTAGGATAGAGCCATTTTAGCAGCGCGATATGCGTGTACATAATCTTTTAATGCCAATTTGGCCAGGTAACAATCGGTATAATATATTGTGGGATCTATTTAGCTCAGTATTTTTGACGAGTAGATTGATTAATAATGGGTTCTCCAGTTTAATATTGTGTATTGACTGAAGCACTGATATTGAGTTACAGAAGATAATGCTGTTTAAAATACTTCTCATTTCGACACATTTCAGAGCAAGGTCTATCGCTCTATTATCGGCTGACAACATTGACGTATCATTTGGCAAACGAAACTTTGTTCTGCGTGTGCAACTAACGAAGGATGCAGCATTGCAACAGAATTGTTACCGAGTGGATAGTGGATTAAATGAACAACACAAACACAATATGTGAAAGCTAATGTAAATTTATGAAATAAATTATTAATGAAAAATAATGATGTATCAACACTATAACTCATGCATTCAACCCACAATCACGCTACACAACCATTCACAATTCAAAAATAAATTAAATATTAATACAACATAAACACAGATCCAAGGAATCTCTTGGACTATACACAGATCCAAGGAACCTTTACAAAAGTTATATTAACGCAAGTATAAATTGCGATAACAAATACAAACATCAAACTATAATATCGCACGTTTGGATTGCGACATCTAGCACAAACATATACATGTATTTAATCAAGTTGCTAACTTTTATTGAGATTCATGTAATCCCTTGAAATACTACTGTGATTCGAAGTAACTATGTGTAAATATATCAATGTATTCAATTGTACTACAATTGCAACACACACATGTGTCTCGACCCTGTATAACCGTACGATTCACCCACTATTGAATCGCCGCCCAGCTTCTCCGAATACCTAGGGTTGACTCAATACTTTTATCGGTCACTTGCCCTTCACGGACCCACCACAGTTATACGTACAGACAGCATACAGCATCTACTAGAACTAACGGTCCCAAATACTTAGATGCCACCCCAGATGTTTACACCTCTAGACAGCTCCGACACTCAGACAGACTTCTAGATTTCCGGATATTTACACATCACGACAGATGTAGACGGACAGACAATCCGACAGACAGACAGTCAGATACCTCACTTCAATCTCACAATTAAACAGCACAATCACGGCACAATCAATCACATTCAGCTACAATTCAGAGACATTCAGAGACGTTCAGAGACGTTCCGCTACAAATCAGAGACGATAAAGAAACCGAACTAATAATAGTTGTTTCTAAAACAATCTACAACTTAGATTACGCTATTGCATTTAAAGTCTAATAGTGACTAATAATTCCAGATATTCCACGTTTTAAATCTGCATTGTAATAAAGGCAACATTACATGAAATGATAAACTGAATAAAATTCACAATAAAACGAAATATTAATTTAACACTCACCCCTTTGGCTGGAGAAAGAATGACGAGCTATCTTTCCTGTGATAAGATACTCTTGGACTCGTAATATTATCAGAAATATTCTGCCTTATATATCCTCAAATAGGTGAGCAGAATTCGCGGCAAAATTCCCGTGCACCTCGTGATTCTAATGTTCCTGACTTCAAGTGATTCGTAGTCAGGCACATGCAATTCGTTACACGTCGTTTACCTTGAAAAAGCACTTATTCACCCCAGGTAACGCATGTACGACGAAACCCAAAAAAATGGTGAAATTAGTGCGTAATTCAAGAAAAAATAAATTCAATTTTTGCCTAATTCTGTGACAAGCATCCTTTTCCTCATTCTTTGGTCCGTCAGTATAAATTCCTCCGGTGACCTAGTGGTTAGAGCGTTAGCCGCAGAAACGGGAGCTCGTGGATTCTATCCACGGCCGAGTCATACCAAATACTTACAAAAATGGTTCTAACAGCTGCCTCGCAAGGCGCTCAGGATTAAGAGGTTAGTGTTAGGACTGGTCGGCCTGGTATCCAGATAATGTGACTGGGTGGGATTTTGGGCTACATGTCTTAGCATGATGTTCCAGTGCTAGACATCCCAATAATCTGCCTCACTGCAGACATCGAAGTGATATGACTGAGAAATTGTTAAAACTACGTTAAAAGTCATAATCACACACCGTGAGTATTACATTCTAGTGTAGTTGCTAAATTCGGTGAAGAGTACATGACAAAGAGTTCTGGAAGATGTAAGGGTTTTGTCTCGGAATGTTTCCAAGTCGTGTAATGAAAAAAGTACATTTGGTTGTTTAAAGGAACTAGGGTGGTGTTTCGGAGACTAAACGTTTTCTGAATTGTAGAAAGATTAATTTTGTGATTCGCAATAAAATATCATCCAGTATTAAAACACTTAGGTATGGCATTTGGTTTATTTTAGTATGTTTTGTATTTGGCTTGAAACACAGCCAAAGATGCAGTGTTCAATCTTAATATGAGATCGTCCTGTGCAGAAAGCATTTCTCTAAGATAGAGGTGGTTCGTTCGCTTCCGCGAGAAGGCTTTCACATGGAAATGTCTTAAATGTTCCCTGAGCGAGTCGTATACCCTAATGAATTGAGTTAGGCATCATCCAGTGACTTCCTATCTGAACCATACAACGCAGACAGTCTAGTCTCGAGCGGATAAATCTATTATAATAGACGTTGAAGATAACTTTTGTTACCAGCACCGCAGTCAGTGTCTACTACTAGTTTTAAGTAAATCTAACGCTTTAAAGCATTTAGCTTCCGAATTATTGATGTGGAATATGTTTCCTGTCTAAGATAATACCCAAAAACTGTCCCACGCAGAAGTTTTTGAAAAAAAC
Organism: Unio delphinus; assembly: GCA_029339505.1. Taxonomy (NCBI): domain Eukaryota; kingdom Metazoa; phylum Mollusca; class Bivalvia; order Unionida; family Unionidae; genus Unio; species Unio delphinus. The sequence goes on along the minus strand of JAQISU010000048.1, from coordinate 3,457,097 downwards.
TAATCCACTACTTTCACCTAAATGATGACAACACATTTTCCTGCCGATCACCCTAACCTTACCAACTTCATAAAATACTGGATGAAGTTCTGTGGAACATTAAATTCCCGAATATCTGAAATGTAACGCATACCGTTTCATAATAATAATTTTAAAAAGTTAACTTTTTATTCACTGATCCTGTCTTAAATTTGATTAATATTTCATACACTACTTCATGAAACGAGTTATCAAGAAGACGTTTCAAGTGCAGGAAGATTGCCATATATTGAAAGTATGTAGCCCCAGTGACACAGGACAATATTGAGACAGACTGCAGACACTTAAAAGGAAACAAGCTACCTGCAAATACCGTACCAAGCATGGTGAAAAGAGAAGTAAAGAAACTAAATTTGGCTGTCATTTTCAATGTCCATCTATGCTGCATAGCATAGAATGTCACAGCTTGTTTAATCAAAGTACGTTCATTGTACAGGAATAGCTGTGATGTGCTACAAAATTAAATAGTTTATTTCTGATTGTCACGTTTGGTTTTGTTCCTTAACATGAAACTCCGTGAAGTGATTTGGAAAATAGTTGATATTTATATTCGAGATCATCTCTTCAAATGAAATTAAACAGATTAGGTAATATTATTTTTCTCTTACATATATACATGCATAGGCCAACTAGATAGATTGCCATATCCTTAACCACATCGCTCAAGACAAATAACAAGAACTCGCTAGAAATATTGTGTAATAAATGTTAATAAGCCCATGTATGGAAATTATGTCAAGTGAGTGAATAACTTTTGTACAATGTCTTTCGTGAAGGCCATTGGATTTTGATAGAAAAATTTCAATTAGTCACATAAAAGTAAGAATATATTCAAGCCATAAAGTTGTAATAACATCATAACTTTTACGTTTAATTGCATTGTTGCTGACAAAACAGTACCGGAGATTTTTATCGACTATTATATGAATAAATAAAGTAAATCCATGTATGACACGGTCTTAAATTCAACTAAATCACGCTACGGCCGAGAGTAAAATTGCTCCACGCAAGCCATGTGGGTCTCGTTTACCAAACATGTACACTATGGGGTACACAAGGCAATGGCGAAATATCACAGGCACTTGATTCTAGGTACATTAATGTATACACTCACCATAGGTGTTATATGGTGAGTGTATACATGAATTTACCCAGAATCAAGTGCCTGTGCGAACTATGATTGGCACAAACGGTTAAACCGAAATAACACATTTATGTATCAGAGAACCGTTTCAAGATGAAGACTACTTGTACCCAGAGAAAACTAGACAATAACATGATCGCATCATGTTACAAAATATTTGAATGTGTTGAAGCAATGAGAGTAACATTAAAATATAACCGTTTGACCCAATCATATTTCTCCCTTGACGTGTGTGCTCTTTAGTGTACATGTTTTAAAACTGAGAATCGATTGTAAGCAGGATTCCTAAAGCTAAAGACGATGAAGGTGTTATGGACATCCTGGTCGCAATCGGGTTTGAAATTATAAATCAATGAATAAACTGAGTAAGATTTATGGATCTCTTTTTTATGCTTTTCGTTACTGAAATCGGCAGGGGGTACAAACAAACGGATGTATTCACAGACTATAGTATCCAACTAGCCTAAGCGCTTTCGACTATTCATGAGTGTTTTTCGAAGGCAAATCCGAAGCATTTGCAAGACAAATAAAACAGAAAAACAGTTCTCTTTGCAAAACTTTACATGATTATGACTTGCGGATGCTGAACAATATTTTATATTGACCTAAAAAATGATGAGCCATAGAGACATCTGTTATTTAATGTAAATTCATATACGTGTAAATTGTATACCTGATATATAATTGCTATAGTTGTAATTATAGGCTATAGAGTGACTAATAAACAAATATAGAGCATTATTGGAAAGAAAACGTATCGGCTGCAAAAAGATAATAATAATAGGCTGTCTTTGTCAAGTATTCTTGGTTTAAACCGCTTGATGTCATTGTTCGGCGGCGGCGTATACAAAAAGATTCATATTCTTTTCCGGTTTCGAAACTCCGTTTCGTGTTTGAGCAATTGCTCAAAGTGTTATATTACTATAAATTAGGCCACTGGAGGATAAGTGTTCTGGACTTGAGAGTTTTTTAAATCACTTTTCCATTCAAAATATCTAAGATTAAACACTTAGCTCTGTTCATAATTCCTTTTGTATCATCGATAATTTCAGCACAATTATATTTGCTGTTCGGTGTGCTGTGCTGATGCTATGTAAATCTAAGCCAAATCCATTGACATACGTCTATTTCATAGAAAACTGACAAATCTCCATATGGTTTGCATTCGACATTGCGTTCATAGGTTCTGTAGAATATTCAACTCCCTTAACTCTATAACTCATAAGTTTTAATATATTCTTGACGTGCCATAATGCCAACGATATTCGTGACTGAGAAAGGTCTTTACCAGATTAAAGCAAAAACGTTCGTATTGGTGAGTGCGCTGCAAATTTTAGAAATACATGGAAAGCGTTGACACACGCATACCTGGAAAAAGAAAGTTAAAGTATTCATCGAACTGCTCAAAAACTCGGCAAGGATAATCTCAGATCTAAACCCAACAAGTCTAGTATAAATATTTTAATATTTTAACTTGGAAAGCTTAGTACACGTACATAACAGGTCGGAGAAGTTAAACCGCATCATGACAGTGGAAGTTCAACCGGGATGTATACTACTCCAGCTGCCTTCCCATTCGTCATTGCTCTTAATGCTGACCCCACCTGTTCTTTGAGAATGGGGAAATCATTGTTGAGCGTGGAACCTCAAGTGCATATGCGTCTCCTGTGGAAGGATGGTTGTAGAGACCTTTACAAGACTCAGTCCATCTTTTCACAATGACACATGCTTCTGTGAGGCATTTTCCATTTTTCTTCTTGTATGGTACTGACTCTTGGTTGCTTCTTTCTGGTGAGGTCTTTAACAATTAGTCTCTGGCTAACCAAATCTAACTTGCATGGCATATGACCGCATTCGAAATCGAACAAGCAAAATCTGTTTATAACCGATACAAATTAAAATGGACAAAACAGCATCGGTTAAATCTTATCTGTCAGTGTTTTCACTATAGTAATTATAATGTCTGTCGTTGGCATAATTCATACCGGTTTTTGGATGATCAATGATCAAAACGGTTCCATGCCTTTAAACCTTTTTGCAACGGGTAAATTATTACGACTAGCAAGCCATTTATATTTGCATTAATTTAAGCAATCTAGTCGTCCTGGTGTTTACTATATGTTTCTTTTAAAGCTGTACCGCCTCATATGTTTAATATATGTACATTTATTGTTCCATTGCGGCACGTATAAATGGTGGAGAACGAACCCGGGAAAGAACCACCGACTCACGAAAACCTACTGCAAGCATTCTTACATACTCACATTTGCCGAACGCCAGACTTGAACCCACGCAGATAATGGTGAGATGGCAATGATCAGCAACGGTGAACGGTTTCGACCACTTGGCAACTAGGTGACCCCGAATTTCACCACGTTAATGTTTACCTCTTTGTCTACTTTACTTGAACTGTCCTAACATATGTGGAAACACCGACACCAATTCCAAGTTGATATTATGAATACTGATGTAAGTATCGATCTTTGTGCAAACTTCAGATATAGACAGACACGAAAGCACATGCAAAAAAGGCTAGGATCATTGAAGGATTTTAATGCAGTGCATGAATGCAAAAGGATGATTGCAACATAAAGTGAGAAGAAAAGATGAATATGTATTTTATGTTACTTAGAAAGTAGATAACTCAGCAAATAACTTCATTTGATAAAAAACTACTAATAAGTCAAAGAATTCTGACGTACAGTGAAACTATCGACTTAGAACCTAAAACTATCTAATTTGGAAACTACTGGTCAATAGATAATCAGAAAGAGAGACAGTGGAAATGTACTACACATAATGAACATTTGATGATATTGTCACTAAACACCTATAACATAAAGGAATGTGGCAATTCACTCTGTTTCAGTTCATACAGCCCACTGGTTAAAACTTAATGGATATACGTTAAAGGGAATAAACTGAAATCCGTATCCGTAATGGTATCATAGCTTATATCCCCTGATAAGCAGATGGTTGTACTATTATGAATTATGAATCTAAGCGATACACAATGACATGAGAGTAAACCAAGGCTTTGTTAAAACAAACACAAATAGCATTTTTTTTGCTGGCTTATCAATATTCTTTGTTTGTGTGCACTACAGATGATATATGGTACTGAAAGTGAACAATTTGTATAAGAGCCATATGGATATTTGCTTTATGGCAATATGTAAAAAGCCAAACAATAATACCAGGGTCAAGTTTTGTTATGAAAGCAGATGATAGCATTGAAATATAAGGGCGGCCACTGGGCGTGTATTTGTCGACTTTTTGTATTGTCTGGGGTTGTGACCCTTACATTGTGGTCTTCGCAAGGCTCAGACGTTTTAATTGATGATGCAGAAAGACCTGAAAATATTCAATTCAACTCCTCCAGCGTATTATTGGTTATAGAAACATGACATTAAAACGTTATTTGTCGCTAAACTAAACCGATTTCGAAGGGCCTCAGATCACGTCGGCAATTGGTAAGAAGGTTGTGGTGAAGATAACGGTTCTTATGTCTCTCACAGCCTTTTGTCTACGAGGTTCATAACGACTGACATGTATCCTTGTGCAGTATTTGCGAGTGGTAACATGTACTTAGAAAAGTCTAACTTCTTCAATGTAGCGTGCTGCTTTCGGAATACCAGTCATTTTGTCAGCATTGATTATATGCTCTATCACACGGCACGCTGCAGAACGGTATGAATTATGTTGTAACGTAAATAACCACAAATTTTGACAGCATAGTAATATATGTATATAGTATGTGCTGTTGGACTGACCTTCAAAGTTACCAAGTGTTGCTGTATCCATGGAATCATATAGAACGCAAAATAATAAATTAATGTTGAAGAGTCTTCTTAATTATTTCCACATTTGACGTGTATTAAAGCTGCCAGACAAAAGAGCCTCCATAATTACTTTCAGGATTATTATACTCTTATGTTGCGTTATATTGATATTCCTTGTTTTACATATATTACTGAATAAGTACTTCCAATGGCAAATGTGTCAGCTAGTCAGCCTCTGATTATATTATTTTATGGCAAACATATACTATAATTTAGTAAACTGACAATATGTAAGATAGCCTGACGGCCTCGTTATGCGTAAGTTAATAAAACAATCTTTCTGACTGGGTTATACAGGTTTACTAAGAAAATTTCAGATTGTAAGGTTGCTTCTTTCTATATGCTTGATGGTTTGTGGTAAAAATGCGCTGTTTTTGTTTTTGTTTAATGTACACTGCTGCGACACTGTTTCTCACATAGTAGTGATTAAAACTCTCCACTGGTCTGTAGAGTTTCTCTCTGCACTCTTCACTGACTAATGAAATGGTTCATGAAATATTGGACAATGACAACTCATATTGGATCTTTATTTTGATGGTTTATGTCCATTTCTTGAAATAGTTTCAAATGGATCAAATGTAACAACTGAACAATATAAGTATTATCTCCCTTTGTTTGGGTACGAACTGCATATACATTGATAAGATACCAAGATATCTATTCATTATCATTTATTGGTGACCTTTAGAAACTCACTTTTTAATGCGCAGATACATCGCATCTAAAGCAGTGTATCCTAGAAGATCCGTTTAGCGTTAGCATTGACACTTTCAAGCTAGAATTCGATAACGAAATCACATGATCTCTCCCGTTCTCGGTATTTGGGTTTCGTAATTCTTAAATCGCATCACCCAGCCAAATGTAGTATGACTGGAAACCAGTCTGAATATGCTAATGCATAATTAGTAAGGGAAATGATTGCCTACTTTAATTATGGATCCAATTTTTAGTTGTGATATAAGATTGCCGCCGTTCTTTGTGAATGACTCTGCTAATGTTCCATTACTATATGATGTACTTCCATGTCTTTGTACAAAAGAGAGAAACTATCCCTTGATTATTATACAAGACGTATGTCGTATATCAGATGAATCTTACCCTGGGAGAATGGACTCCTTCCTACAGAACTATCCGAAGGGAGGAGGTAATCACTGCAAGAATCAGAATTGGTCATTTGATAAATAACCCACTCCCACATACTGAAAGGTGCAGAACCACCAGAGTGCCTCTCTTGCAATGAACCATTCACTGTTAAGCACTCACGACCGAGTGTTCCGACCTGCAACCTACGCGTGATCAGTTTTATAATGTACACGACATGAAGGAAATTTTTCATACTATATATATCACTTGTATTTTAGATTCCCTGAAGGAAGTAAATCTTTTTATTAAACTTTAACTTGTATGCCATAACATAGTGGATTTATATCTAATGCAAATACCGCCCCTTATTTTTCAACATCTTCTCATCAACATACACCATTTACATATCCCGTTGATTGGGAAGCTTCATATTTTACTGTTAGTAACATTTTAACATTTTATATTGAACTATTTGGGTTTTTTATATCGCTGGTCGATATGAAACCTTTAGTATTTTTAACCATGTATAAATACAACCTATTCCATGACGCTAAATAGCCTAAAAGTGCTGGTGAGCCGTTACAAATCAATCAATCAATCAATCATTAAGATGATTCTTAGAAAATAATGATACTAAACACAGTAAACAGGTTTCACCTTTTAGGTCTATTAAAAATGCTTTCCATGTAGACGTCCAATGTTTGTACTACATTGCAGAACCTAAATAGTAGTACTGAAAAGTTTCGATGAAAATCCACTTCATTCCATTTACGCTAGTCAGTATCCACCTAGAAGATCCAACTCGGAAATCCATTTTGAACTTCGCAATGTATCAAAAAACTAATCTGGAAGTTTCGATATTAATCTTCCAATATTCAACACATAGCCTCATTAAGTCAAATTTCGTGCGGACTGCTGTTATTCGTATTCGTATGCTCGCACAATCGCCATACTTATCTTTCAGTCTAAAAAGCCTCAAAGCATCTAATATCGACCTGTCACCCAGACGTTAATTGATGGATTCTAACAAGAAACTAGAAGTTGTTTGGTTGCTCTCTTTCGAAGTTTGCATTTAAAATAAAGAAATTGCACGCTCGTTAATTGTGTTGAACTAGGCTTAAAATCGTTACTATGCAAATCTACAGATACTATAACGTTTTTTAAAAAATACTATACCTAAACATTGGAAAATTAAAACCTGAATATCATCAACTTGTGTATAAAAGAGGTACAATGATATTATATCATGTATTCACCTATTACCGCTTCAAGTGTAGAAAATAATGACTACACATATATCGTGATGTCAAAGAACATTTAACGTCACAACAAAAATTCTAAATGTATTACATACGGAAGGTGCAGTCGGGCCCCTTGATGATCATTATCTTTCTGCACTAATTGAAAACTAACACTCTACATTGTGACAGTATTACTGGACGACCACATGATGATAGTTGAACTATATCAATCAGGAAAGTTAATTTTAACAGACTGCACATTTCCAACGATTAAATGTCAAGCTGGAGGTATGATATTGATGAATTTGTAAATAATGGGAAATATGATGCGGTCACGATTAATTAAAACTAGTTAACTAATGATGCCCATAGCAGGTTCGGGTCTAGAAAATTCATTACATGCCAAAATAAAAATCGTAATTAGCTGTGGCTGTCTTAATCACATGTTCAAACATGTCACTACTAAATTAGATGGGTCAAAGGCAGCTTACATAACAACAAACATAGACAAGGTACCATACACGGCACCACACACGGGAAACATAAACAAACCCCACGCACACGGTCAAACACGGACCGCACGATCACCACAACATGGCACCACACACGGGCAGAATAGACAAGCCCCACAGTCACTCACGGACCTTACGGTCACCCCAACATGGCACCGCACACGGGCACCACCGGACCCCACAGTCAGCCCGGACCACAGTCAGACAAAGTACCATACACGGCACCACACACGGACATCACATGCTCAGCATACAAAAGCACCATACATATTAAACGTTCAAGGCATGCAGCGTGTAATTTAACTCCATTAGTCACAACATAAAACTATCTCGAAACACAAACTATAGTATTACTAATATAGTGGCGCTGCAAAACCTAGGTATATATTCTGTAGAATTTAGAATAAATACTAAAACATCTTATATGTGAAACAATTATGTCATATAAAACGAATAGCGGTAAAAATGTAATTTTAAATAAACTTTACTTCTTTAGCTGAAAGTTTGCTCCTTAAAAGATGGAAGTGTTTCTGAGAAGTCTGGATTGTAATGTGATAACTGCTTAGAATTAGTCTATATGTATATATATATATATATATATATGTGTGTGTGTATATATATATATATATATATATATATATATATATATATATATATATATATCCTAGCTGTGACCGATATGCGCTGCTAGGTACTTTTAAACTGCAGGCAATTCGCACATGCAGCATAATCAAAGCTGAGCTCACCTATTTCCGAAATAACTAAAAGCCGATAATGAATAAACCACCCTCGGTATGGCTGTACGCAGTAGCGAAATCCGAGTACATTTTTGACCACATATTCATATTGAAACCACAGTCATACACAATTCCGTGACAAAGTGAGTAAATCAAATTGTGGTAATAAAATATTTTAAAATCGAAATAATTAGAGATGTGTCATAATCGCTCGGCAATGTGTCTAAATATTAATTTACGAATATCTCATCAATATGATACGTTGTTGCATGTTTTACGTTGTTGTATGTTTTACTGCGATTTTTCAGAACACGATAGGCAATACGTGGCGGCCAGTATTATTGGTGAATGAAGTACCCGGGGAAAACCCCCGGAGAGAACCACCGACTCACGATAAGCTACTGGCAAGCTTTCTCACATATTCAAATTGGCCAAATCTGAGACTCGATCCCACGCAGACAGGTGAGATGGCAGTGATCCGTAACGGAGATCGCTTTAGACCACTCGGCCGCTCGGGGCCCCTAATATGATACGTACAAAATTAATGTAAATGTACAAGTTTGTGATAATTATTTGTTGCAGAAAGGATTGAAAATATACTGACCGTATACGGCAAATTTTTTGATTCCGCGGTGTGTGTGTGTGTGTGTGTGTATAAGTGTGGTAATTACAACGCATAGTTTGTATTCAATTCGTATTGAATGGCACCTATCCCAATTGGTCCATTATACAGCTATATATATATATATATATATATATATATATATATATATATATATATATATATATATATATATATATATATATATATATATATATATTTATATATGTGTATATATATATCTATATATATATATATATATATATATATATATATATATATATATATATAGATAGATAGATAAAGGCAAGAGATAGGCTGTGTGCGGAAGGAGGTCATTAACGATTGAGATTTGTTTATCTTTCTTATCTTCGGACTCGTGCTCTCTGAGAATATCAATATCCACCCTGTAACTAAAAATTCTGTTTAAGGGAGTCAGAACGTCATTTCGTAGGTCGGATCCTGTGTATGTATGTAGGTAGGTAGTTATGTGTGTAATTCCAGGATTTAATTCAGTATAAATTTCACTGAATGTCTCCATCTTATAAAATAACACATTTATATTTCCAGAGAAATTAATCAATAATTTGCAATTGTTAGGTATATCTATATTTTCTGTAACTTCTTGTCTATGATTTTTTATTTTAATTTGCGTAATTTGTATCCAGGATGTAAACTGTAAAGAATATCTTTTATTAAAAAGTATGTGCCTAATTTGGCTTCATTATGATCGCATTTTCAGTCCAATCTATAAACAGCTGTTTACGAACATGTTGACATTTGATAATAATACTCGTAAAAAATAGACATAAAATTACTTATATGGCGTATTTGCTCAGTGACTGTTCATTGTCGGCGTGAGTACATTTGACTGTTAAGTGGTGATAGAAAGTATTTTTTATTTTGGGCAATAATATTATTCTGGAACTGTTATCAATTATTAAAAAGTATTTTAGACAACGCCATCATGACAACGTTACGGTTCTTGGAGGACTAGCACCTTTCCAGTACTGAAATTATGCGTTGGTTTAGGACTTTAATAAACATTTATAAGGACTCATTCGAGTTGACTTCATTATAATGTAAGTTCCACTCACATGTTTCATTGATTACTTAAATAATTATATGTTTTGCTTTAAGTTTTACTTCTTTTATGTTACTTAGGTTTGTGACCATAGAGTTGCAAAACTGTATTCCAACATGATAAAGATGTGAGAATATTTTCTCTGTGTAATATATTATCGATCTCCACTGTTGGAACTCTGTTGTCGCACTATTGCTAAACCAATAAACCCATAATGAATTTACTGAGACTATTAATATATTCCAGATTCCATAAAGTATCATTCCGGAAATCGTAGAGAGAACCATGCATTAGAACTATTACTGAGAAGGGCAGAGAAGTAAATACTTTTAGGTCTTTATAAGGGTATTGGGCCTAAATGTCGCCTCATGGTGAGTAACCATGAGAGAAGACCGCTGCGAGCTGGATCACTTGCGACGTGACAAGACGGACCATACGACATATTCATAGTATCGGCCTGCCAAAAACGTCGCACTACGTACATAACTCTTACAAACAAAATATCACCTTCTACTGCAAACTGTGGAACGCACTACATAAAAGACAAACTGCTGCAATTCGGACTGTAATCATAGCTGAAACAACAGCCCCCCCCCCCCCCCGGCCTCCCCGACCACTCCGAAAACAAATGAACAAAACAAAAATAGCAACAGAAAAGGTAGTGAACAGAGCAGCAACATTTATTAAAGGAGGTTCTACGACATCTACATCAAAGAAATCATCACTAACCACAATAAAGCAACAACAGTCCTCTACTGCAGAACAATATTTAAAACAAGTAAAAGCAAAACGCAGCAAACGTAGTTGGATATTCAAGAGATGTCAGCTGCAGGCGATTACATCTTCAACCAAATCAAGAATTGGGGCTTGACTCAGCTGCTAGATGATTATAATTCAACTCTTAAGCACGCGTAAGTAGTAATAGGGGGCACTATAGCGTCAAGGGAAAATCCAGTCAAAAAGTGCTTGGGGCACTATGGCGTCAAGATTTATAGCGTCAAGGGAAAATCCAGTCAAAAACAGCTTGGGGCACTATAGCGTCAAAACAGCTTGGGGCACTATAGCGTCAAGGGAAATGGAACAGGGTGGGTCTGTATAGCGTCAAGGGAAATGGAACATAGTGGGTCTATATAGCGTCAATGGAAAGATAACAAGGGAAATATAACATGGGAAATAAAACAAGGGAAAAAAAGGGCGGCAATGAAAGCTACTATCTTTTCGAGACCTATGAGTGGCCCTGAAAAGGGCCTTTGGATACTTCTTCTTTTATTTTCTGCCTTTGTTCCACCACCTTTTGATTTTACCAATAATTCCCTTCTTCTTCTTTTCTTCCTCGGGAATCCAGTCAGGATGTCCCATAGCTCTAAACTTCTCTTGTATCTTTATCCAATTGTTATTTAATCTTTCAAAGTCCTCTTTCTTTTTTTGGTTTTCATTGTCCTTTCTTTCCTTTCTCTCCTTACTCCAGTTATCTTTTATCTTTTTCACTTCTTCTAATAGTTCCTTTCTCATCAGTTCTTCAGCTTTCTTGAGCGGGTCCAAACCCTTTTGGACATGGGGGTACTCTGTCAAGATATTATCCAAAAAACACTTGACGTTTTCGACAATATCTATCACTTGCTTCAATGTCCCCACTCTAACATAGGGTGGATTAATGCAGCCTCGTAACTTTTTGGCTTCTTCTTCTAGCATTCCTCCTAAGAGCTCCCTGGCTATTTTCAGTCTTTTTGCAAAGTCCAAACTCTTCGTAATCTTCCATTTATGATGTAGTTTTTCCACTTCATATTCCCCGTCTAATATCCAGAAATAGCTGTGTCTTAAATTGTTGAATAAACTTGATGCTTTCGCCATCTTCTATGGTTATTCCGTGGAATGGTTCTAATGTCAGTCACTTTGAGTATATATCTCTTAAGCACGGACGTGAAAGTAAACACCCCCCTACATTCACTTTTCATATTATATACTATCCACAAACCATACTATATACTATCCAAAATCACACCCTATACTAACCACACACACGGGGAAGCAGCCAAAACACACCATACTATATACTATCCAAAATCACACCCTATACTAACCACACACACACACACACACACACACACACACGGGGAAGCAGCCAAAACACACCATACTATATACTATCCAAAATCACACCCTATACTAACCACACACACGGGGAAGCAGACAAAACACACCATACTATATACTATCCAAAATCACACCCTATACTAACCACACACACGGGGAAGCAGCCAAAACACACCATACTATATACTATCCAAAATCACACCATAAGAGTCAGTGTTTATAATCACACTACTCCTCTCTCACACCCATTGGCAATTGACATAGTATTTCGTTTCTTGTTATTTGGGTAGCCCTGAGAAGGGCTGTTTTTAAAACTTCAAATTGCACCTGGTTAATGCTGGCATCTCCCAGGTCTAGCCCCACACACACATCTCCTACTCCAATCATTCTCCCAATTCACTCTTGTGATTGGGAGTGCAGAGGGAGAATGAGTGGCTTCACTATCCCAATCTTCTGTTTGAGGGATAGTGAAAGTCTCTTCATTTCTGCCTCTATTCCGCAACCGTGGATGAGGCTGTGGTTGTTGCGGCTGAGGCAGTGGGGGCTGCGCCTGTAGTGGACGAACTGGTTCTGGTGAAGGTGTCCTCACTATAGGCTTGACTTCACTAGTTTGCCTCATCATGCGGTGAGGCAAAATTGACATTTTCATTTCCTTCTCCTCTTCTTTCTTTTTCCTCTCCTCCTCTTCATTAATTCTGGTCTCTTCTTCTTCGGCCTCCATTGCCAGTTCGTCCAGGAGACGTCTAGCATTCTCCAGATGCATTTGAAGTTCTCTTAATTTCTGTACTCTATTCATCTTTGGTGTTGATGCGCCAACGATGGGTAGCCAGACTGACGAGTGCTTTTTTATATATAGCACAAGCGCGGACGTGATGGAAAACACCCCCTAGATCCAAAAACTTACATTATCCCTATCATTACCAAAAAAACAAAACACGCGGACTTAAAAGAAAACACCCCACACTTTTATACTTGACTCATAATAATTATACATTTAACAAGTTATTTTGAAAAAAAAATACGCTGTGCTTATAGACGCACTTCAAAACAAAAGTAAAATGAGATAGTGATTATAGACTCACTTCTATTTTTTTCTAACTTCCTCACATACCATGAGCAAATTGAATGATTAATTCTTTTCGAGAATATTGGGTAGCCCTGAAAAGGGCTGTTTTGTGTGTGTGTACGAGGAAGGATGGCAATCTTTTATCGTCTAAGATTGCGTCCTCGTTTGGCTACACGATAGGGTCTGCTTCTTCGGAAAGAGAAAGAGAACTCTTTCGTATCCACACGACAGTCGACAAAACTTCTGTCTGGGTCCTGTTGCTGTTGTTGCTGTTGCTGCTGCTGCTGCTGTTCTCTCTGCTCTCTCTGCTGCTTTTGAAGTCGATACTTCTCAGTCCATTCATCTTTCTCTTTTTGAATTTCCTCTCTGAAGAGTTCTTCTATGAGGTCTTCCGTTTCTTGTAGCATTCTCACATTCTCTATCTCTTCAGGCTTTGGCATCAGATTGTGTCTGATACGATGCAGAGTGACATAAGCTTCGTTCAGCTTAGCTAATCTTGAGCACATCTTCGTAGGAGGATGAGTCAAACAATGGATGGCCAGACTGGAGACTACCCCTGCTTTATATGGTTCAAGCGCGGACGTGATGGAAAACACCCCTCGACGGTTTAGGGTTTTGAAACGTTTAGATAGTTTGATGTGAGGGATAGAAAGAAAAGTCAAAGAGCATTTATATGAATACAAATATAAAATAAACGACAGACGCATTGGTTTTCAAAACACAACATTTTTATTCAAATAACAAACATTATTTCAAACAACAAACATTATTTCAAAGAACAAACATTCTTCCAAAGAACAAACATGTTTTTCTTCCATAACACTAATACATTATCTTTGACATGGTTGACAACGTTGTGAATTAAATTGAGATTTCCACTGTTGGAAGTCATTGGGCGATTGATGTACACTACGTTTCCTAGCTAAAGACAACAGATAGCCATAATGGTCACAAAACCATCGATCTACTTTGTCATCGTTTCGAGACGAATGACGATCAAAATAAGTCACTAAATGTTCTAAAGAATATCCAAGACTGCGATGATGCAGATAATAGATACAATATTGTCCACACACCATAGAATCTGTGCTTTGTAATTTCACATTATTGAATCGTGTCGTCTGGGCATTTCTTCTCATAAAGTCGATGATATCATCTTCGAAAGGAGGCAATCCATACGAATCAAAATACTCGGCACATCCCTCTTGAGGAAAGTAGACTGCTACCCAGTGAGTTCCTGGAAGATGACTGTCATCTGTGTTGATGACATAAGCTTGATTCTCTTGAGGTTTGCGATGAGGTAGTTCATCTTTATCACACACCACAGGATTCCAAGAAGCAGTGTACGAACTACGGTTCAAAAGATAATAAAGTTCCCAAGTATCCATTTTTTGTTGTGTAGCCTTGTGTTTTTTCCTTTTTTCACAGGTGATGATAAGTCATCAATTCAATCCAGACTTTTTGTTTGAAACGGTCTGACAAGTAACTGATGGCTTGCTTCGTCTCTTTACTTTTGGCCAAGAGAGCTTCGATGCGATCGATTTCTCGAGCAAACAATGGAGGAGAGGAATGATCACGTAAGCCTTTATACCACTGAAGTAACACGTCTTCTTCGGAGATGAGACTCCAAGCTTCGTTCAGATAATCGTCCAATTTTTCTTCTTGACTCATCATCATACATTTATCGTGTTGAATTTGACTGGGATGATCGATTTGACATCCATAACAATCTTTTTTAATCATGTCCCTCATTTTATCTTCCAAGTGTTGTGCAAAACAAGCCACTAACTGTTGTTCCTGCTCTGGCCATCTGGATTGCATGATCACTACTTCTTCTTTTTGGTCTTGAGGGTTTGCTTTTTCTGTAACCTCCCATTCCATGGATTCTCCACTATTCAAAGAAGGACAAGAGTTTTCCATAGTGTCTAATAGTCTAGAATGACTTCTCTCAAACTGTTGATTTCTATGGTATTATCGAATTCGGCATACAGAATGACATTCACCGTATGGAGAAGAGCTGGTGAAAACTGAAGTTCCACACGTATCTGCCCAGATTTTATAGGGTGGAAATGTCCCTCGTCACTGCCTTGGTCTGGAGTGAAATCAAAAGCCCACAACGCGTAACCTCCTGCATAATCGTCGTAGGAAATACCGTGACTGGTGTTGGTTCCTAACTGTCCTGTGGCTTCGTACAGTGACAAGTACGACCTCAAGTAATTCTTCGCGGCAAACTTGGGTTCGAAGGGCCTGGTACACAAAGTTTTGCCATCGCGACTGACTTCGATTTTGGATACATTGTAGTGCTTAAACTCGAAAGGATTTTGAGTGTAGGCACCGTTGAAGGCTGCATTGCTGACGATACCAATGAATAAACGTTTGGGTAACTGTCCTTGGAACAGATGATCTTCGATCTTAGATTGGAGTCCAGCGGCAATGGTGAACGTTTTGACTTCCACGCGTCGTATCGGATACTTGGCTGTCGTTCTGCTCAAAGTGTGACTGATATAATTTCCCACTTTAGGTAACACTTCCACACGACGCACGTATAACTTGGCTTCTTGGATACTGGTTTTACAGTGGTGAGTGTGCTGATTAGGATCAGCAGGTTCAGTAGCCATGAAATGGAAAGCAGCACTGCTACGATTTAGTCTCAAGCGAATATCCACCCCGTTCAGCAAATACTTCTCTTGAAACCACATGTCCAAATGCAAACGATCGCACAGTTCTAAACTACGTCCAAGAATTTTTTTTCGACGATCGTTAAAACCCACATTGTGAGAGGTAACAGTGCCATTATCTGCTACTACGGTCAAGGCTGTGTCGTTAAACTTTTCTGCGGTGTCAGGTTTCCATACCACGCAAGCATCTAAATGAGTGTTCTTGGCTTCTTTTCCGTACGTCAAGAGATTTTCGAGGTACGCTCGGTAAGGGTAAGTATCCATGCTACTGCTGACCAGTTTGTTATTCATGTACAAATCCACTTCGCTGAACAAGGAATGCATGAAATTGTTGACGGGAGCTGATTGGGTATCGTCTGCTAGAGCGGAGCCGTCCGTTTTGGTGACTTTCACTTTCAAATATAAGTAACTGTTGTTGAGATCGATGTAATCTTCGGGTTGTCCTTTGATTTCAAACTCGATGGGAGCTGAATCCGTCAAAGAGGAGACGGGATGAAATTCGACCCATTGGGCTTCTTGCATGGTCGTCATGGTGGGTGGCATGGCAAAGAGATCTAGTTCCGACTTGGAACAGGCACAAGATTCTTGGTGCATCATTTTTTCTTTATGTTTTTTTCTTCACTTTTAATAATCAAAAATGTCTAAGTCTCGAGAGGTTCTTTTTTTCTTCGTCTTTCTCACTTTAGAGGTACGGAGACTTTTGAAAGGGTGCCTTCGTCGTCGCTTTCTACCTTGTCCTTGCTGTGTCGTCAGGGAAGCAGGAATGTCAGACTCGGTACCGTTCAGGGCATTTATAGGACTTTCTCGTCGACCCAAAATCTCTTTGCCCGTTTGAAGCAAGACATTTTTGCCTGCTCTCAAAAAAGCTTCTTTGGGGTTTTGTTTGTCAATGAGAACATTGTGAAGAAAATCTTTGCCGTGAGTCAATGCGGCATCTTTTAAGGCGTGCAATCCTCGTGTCACCATCGGTTTCAAAACAGGGACCACAGAACGAAAGGCTGATTTAAACATATCTCCTAAACCATGTCCTCGTTGTCGAGCGACTCTTCGGTACACAGGATACATCACTTTTTCAGTTGTTCGAGAATCGTTTTTGAAAATGGAGTTTCACTGTGACTTTCCCTTTGGTAAATGGAATATTTTGTCCTAGTTCTCCTTTTATAGTAATGTTGACACTGTCGAAATACGACTTACTCACAGGTAAATAATGAGGATGTACAAATTCACGGTGAACGTGATAGGTATTTCCACCTTCCTCGTCAGCGGTGACGGCAGAATCCACTTTGAAAGGAATGACACGTAGTAACGGTACAGAGGTGTGTCCTACCACATTGTACTCTACCACATCGGAGTACACAAACATCAAGTTGAGTCCTTGGTTCAATTCTACAGGGAATCGAAAATGTCTTGCAAACATGATGTTACTGGTTATGGATGGTATTTGCTTTTTGTTCTTGAGCATCTCGACGTCTCCACCTAAAATCTCAAACAATTCAGGACAAAAGGTAATGCCTATCATTTCATCCTCTGGAAATTTGATCATGAGACGACGAGCCACTGAATAGTACTCAAAGGTAACACTTTTTCTGACGGGTAGTTTATCCAGGGCTTTACCAAACACAGCATTAAACCTGGCAGCAAGTGTAGTCACTAAATGTTGACCACTAAAATAATAGCCTGGAGGAATGCTGATCACATGTTTGGACAGGACTTTAGTTGTGGGTCCATCTGATTTCTTTGTGTCAATGCCAGTGATGCCTCGTTCGATTAAGGCTTGTTGCAATTGCTCGTCTTTCACTTCTACTGTAAAACTGTTTTGATTTTCGAAAATGTTTTTGATTTGTGACGGGTGTATTATTTCCACTAAAGCCACTTCCCAATGAGCATCTTGATCCAAATGCATGGCTTGAGGTAATTTAGCTGTGTAACAGCACAACGTGTTGTTAGGAAACACCTTCATGGAACTGTCACTGGGTAACGTTAAGTAAAATTGGTTAATAGTGTTGTTCATAATTCCAATGTTGTTCTGTCCGAGGAGTCACTCGAGGTTAAAGGAGTATCTAAAAGAGGATTGTGATTGGAAGGGTGACTGTCAGGAGAATGACTAACGTTGGACGCAAGGCTCCCAATATTGTTACTGTTGTTCCCGTTGTAAGAGTATTTCAGGGAAGGATTGGGAAGAAGATACCCGATGCAACTGCTGAGTAAAATAGTCCACAATTGTTTGTCTCCTTGTTGCAAACTCAAATTAGCAATGGCTGCACCGATAACACAATACACCACAAAGATTTGACAGAAAAAGACGATTTGGGTTTTAGGGACACGTTCTGCACACCACACCCACAAGGGTTGCTTTTGTAAATCTTGCAGAGATGACGTGGGTGAAGGAGTAGTCACTGTGGTTGCTGAAGCTGTATTGAAGGGCATGATGGTCACTTCTTTTTATAGTCGATGACTTGGGCAGCGTCAATCCAAGAATCAAAACTAGAAGGATATCCTTTCCAACGTACTTTGACTTCTTTGACACGACGTTTTCCTACTTTACGGGTTCTTCGTTCGAGAATGCTTTCAATGTCGTACACGTCGTCTTCTTTTTTGGTGACACGTTGTAACTCAGGCAAGTAAAACGTTCCTTTTAATACTTCTCCGTTCATGTCTTCCAATTTATAGACGGTAGGATGACGGCCACGCACTCGTTCAGTAACACGAAACAATTCGGTGGTCCAATTGGGTAAGTAACCTTTGTCGAAAGTGCGTTTGGTTTTACCAATGCGTACCCAATCTCCCGGGGTTAACACTTCTCCACCTTTCTTGGGGACAGCCCTCGTTCGGGACGTACCAAACAGACGCTCAAAAACAGTCACTTCGTTGTCGGGTGTCACCTCTTGTGGGGCACGTCCAATGCTTCTATGGTAAGATTGATTGTAGGCTTGGACTAAGTGCGGTAAGACGTCGATGTACTTGAGAGTGTGTTGATGCGTAAAATATTTCCACATGCGTTCTTTCAAGGTACGTTGAAAACGTTCCACGATACTGGCTTTGGTTTCAGGATTTTCGGTGGTGAAAAAATGAATGTCACGTTTCTTTAATTCTCGTTGGAAAGCTTGGTTTAGAAATTCGGTGCCTTTGTCGGTTTGCCATCGAAGAGGGTGACGACCACTTTGTTTCAACACCAGTTGCAAAGCTCGTACTAACTCTCCGCTCGATTTGGATGTCAATGGTACGACCCAGGCAAATTTAGAAAAGACGTCGATGACACTAAACAAATATTTGTAGCCACGATTGTAGGTGGCTAAATGAGAGACATCGGCTAAATCGGCTTGCCATTGATGATCGATGCCTTCCACTTGAGTGCGACTTCTGTGAAATTTTCGTCGAATGGGTTTGTGTAAAGTGTACGTCGCTTGTTCTTGTAACCATCGTTGTACTGTAGGTAAACGGAGCTTTTTCAAGCGAGTTTTGGCAGCACGATACAATTTCTGAATGCCTCCGTAACCTGCAGGGTGAGCTGGATCGTAATAAATGCTGGCTAAGACCTTCTCCATGGTTTAGGTTAATAAGTGACCCACTCTTCGAGGATATTGCTTTGGGTGGGACGAAATGCGGGTTGTTTGGAAACGGTTTTACGTGTCCGATGTGCCACAGGAGTTGACGTCGAGGGTGCTGGTGGTGGTGGTGGTGGTGGCGGAGGTAATGAGATAGCTTTGGTCTTCTTTTCTTTTCTCACCTCTGGTTTCCTTTCTTTCTTTTTCACTTCTGTTGAAGCAGGAGTAGCCATCATCTTTTTAACCCAAGTTTTGAGTTCTTCTCGTTGGGGCGTGGGACAAGGGGTCAATAAGGAAGCGGCAATCTTACTCGGAATGGGAGTAGCAGTGGGTGTTTGAAAGAGATCATGGGGTTCTTTTTCTTCCTTGGGTAATGGTGGGGTGACGTCTGTTTTGGCTACTGTAGAGGGTAAAGGCGACGGATTATTCATTAGTGCCTTCAAATCGGACAGTGTGGGTAGAGCTGTTTGTTCCACAGCTTTTCGATGAAAGAGTTGTAGTCGTTGCAGAAGTTGACCGTACTTTTGCGATTTTTCGGTTTCGGACAAATCGTGGCGATGCAGCAAGGATTGCAATTCGTGTTGTAATTGGGACATCTCGTTCAAATCAGGGTTGGGTGGTAAATGGGGGGTACGTTGTTCTTGCCAACGATGGTATTCCATCCATCGTTTGTAAGGAACTAAAGTCAGTTTTCGTCCTTCCATGGGCTTCCAAAGGTTACGTCTGAGATCGTGGTGCTTCATGGATCCCTTTTATCTTCTGGAAGGATCATACATATTGCTACCCATACCTTGGGGCCATCCCTTGGTGCATCCCTGGGGCCATCCCTTGGTGCATACCTGGGGACATCCCTTGTGTCATCCCTTGTAAAAAACCTGGTAATATGCTGGATAGGATACCGGATTTCGCTAATCCTCCCAACACAGGAAGAAGAAAAGGTAAAATTCCTCCGCGTTGCACCAACATTTTTTTCTTTTGACGGACGGGTATTTTCTTTTGGACCATTTGACGAAGAACGTGTCGATGTTTGGCTAAGCATTTTTTCTGGTGTGAAGACAAAGGTATCGTGCCTTTCAAGACATTCAAACAACATTCGCACACGGTATCGATGACATCTTTGGAAGCCGTTTTAATGATTTGTTTTCGCATGGGTGGAGAGGCTTTGGACAGGACAGACAACACGTCTCCGTGTTTGACCAAACGAGGAGGTAGTCCTTTCTTTTTCTTTCCTTTGTGAGGTGTAGAAAAATATTTTCTGCGAGGTGACATCTTTGCTTGTTCGTTCCACAATACCACTGACGTCCATGACTTGAAACACACCCTCTTTTATCTTTTTTTTTGTTGTGCCATCACTTGATTTATAAGCGGTATCACTTTTTCTGGAAAGAGATCATGGGGTAGGAAAAATCCTCCGCGTTGTACCAGCATCTTTTTCTTTTGACGGACGGATATTTTCTTTTGGGTCTTTGGACGATGAACGTGTCGATGTTTGGCTAAACGTCCTTTCCTTTTCTTTCCTTTGTGGGGTGAAGAAGAATGTTTTCTGCGAGGTGACATCTTTGCTTGTTCGTTTCACAATATTACTAGTGTCAATGAATTGGTACACACTCTCTTTTATCTCCTTTTTGGAAACTACCGCTTCGTCAAAAAGGTAACAATGTCTTTCACAAAATTACCAAAGGATCCTCCTTTTTGGTGACTCTTCTTTTTCTTTAAAAGACTACGTCTTTGGAGGAAAGGACGTTGATGTTTGGTTTTAAAGCTTTTGGTACGATGACGAGATTGTCTTTTTCCTTTTCCTTTTTGGGCAGCAGAACGACGAGGGTGGTGGTGGTGGTGTGCACGTTTTTGAGGAAGCATCCTTGAGTGTTCAGCAGTGGTACAGAAAAATACTGATTGACGTCGTGGTCTTCAAGTCATATTTTTATACTGGAATGCGACGCCACTGATTATCTTTGCGTCGTATCAACTTCATGGCAGGTAACACACGTCGTGAAGGAGTTCGCAATGGACTCAATCGGGACAGTTCTTGTTTGGACAAATCTAGTAAACTCTTTAACATGCCAGATCTTTCTTGGACTTTGACTTTCGGGGCAGGTACTTTGTGAGCAGCTGCTACTGCCGCTAAGGTGGACGAGGGTGTCTCAGGTGGAGGAGACGTTTTGGGAGACGCAGATTTCCAATGTTTCATCAAATTAGGAAAAATGGGTGCCAAATTGGGTTTGGCTGGCATCACCCGCAACGGAGAAGTGGCAGTCCCTGAGGCTACTGGCAACGTAGTCCCTGCCGAACGTCCTTGTAGATCTTTTCTTACAGGTCGTGGTTGACGAAGGTAAGGTTGTGTCCTGGCCGAAGTGCCTCTTTTGCGGGTGACCGCTTTTGTCTGTGGACTTTTCTTTTTCTGTGTTTTGGTCTTGGATCCCTTGTTCTTTTTCTTTGGGGCTTGTTTGGCTTTTTTTGTTTTCTTCTTGGGGTGAACTTTGGGAGTATTGGGATCCCATTTTAAAAGGGAACGAATGATGACACCTCCTAGAGAACCACTACCTCCAGGTTTCAATATGATTTGCTTTTTGGTGTGAGTGTCAATGCGAGGATTGGCCAGTTGCGTCAAGGCTACTTTGTTTCTGTCAAAAAAGCGTTTGGTTTGATGTGGAATGTGAATGATGCCTTGCAGTATTTGACGTGCTGTCACCGTAAACCATCGTAAGACTTCTTTGAGACTGGCTTCTAAGACGTGAGCACGTCTTTGTGGATTTTTTTCGCGACTGATGCCGTACAAGGCACGAATCAATTTGATCGGAAGATGAGACTGAAGGGACGTCATGTTGACGATGTATGAGACCAGGTCAAAGTAACCCAAGGTTTTTATAGATTTTTTTAGTGCTTCATAGTGTTATGTCGACGAGGAGGACGTGTACACGACAGGTCCTCCGTCTTGACACCAGTCGTGAAACAAATCGGTACGAAATCGCAAATAATCAGGGGTAGTGGGTTTTAAATCCACGAGTAAATAGGCGTGTGGCGTTTGAGTGGCATCATCGTACGCATGAGTTAGCCAAGGTGTTCCTAACTGTTTGGCTAAAACTTGCACTTGTGATTTATCTCGAGGACTTTTAAACAAGACCACGTAATGAGCATTAAGACTAATGGTACGATGGGCTTTACTTTGTTGAAATAAATTTTGTGTAATGTAAATGACACTGGCATTACGATGATGCCCTTTACGCGTAAACCACAGTTTAATTTCTTCTTCGTCTTCTCCTAACATGTCGTCAAAAATAACCCAATGAGTTTGACTAGGGTCAGACACGATCCCTTCGTCTTCTTTAGGAATGCCTGCTACAAACACAATGGAATCACCTTGACTTTCTTTCAAGAGGCTGTATGCCGATTGCCACTCTTTGTAACACCACACGATGCGTTGAGGTGGACGATCGATCAAATGATGTTTATGTTCGATCAAACGTTTGACAAATTCGGTTTTGCCTGAACCGCTCGGTCCAGCAATTAACATGTTAAAAGGATGACGAAGATACAAGGCTTTCCAACTAGCCTGATCTAAGTGTTCGTCAATGACTTTGAATGTGGAGGAGGAAGGAGTAGTAGAAAGAGTAGAGTGAGCCATAGTCGTGTAGTGGTATGATACGATTGACACAAAAACAGACAAGACAAGAGGTTTTTATACTTTTTTCAAGACACGTTTATTTGAATGCATGTTTAAATTTGAACAACACGAAAACATAAAAGCCAAATGGATAAATACAGGAATAAAATACCTAGGCAAACGATCAAAGTGGAATATAAACAAGTCACTGTACAACGTGGTTTGGGTAACGAAGGTGTTCTAGAGGTAGTATGTAATGTTCTTATAGTCTCCTCTACAGGGGGTACAGTCACATAGGTGTCTTCTCGAAAGGGTCTTTGTGGGGGAATGTCCATGACAGTTCTGTCTTGAACAGAAGGATTGTCTTGGGTGATAGATTCTTTTTCTTCTTCTTCTTCTGGTACTGTTACTAACACAGGATTAAAAGTGACTTTTTTCACACGACGATGAATTTTAGGAACACAACGCTTGGGCATAATGGGATACTTCGTTTGTCCAAGCCTCAAAATCCCAACTTTTCCAGTCACGTACATCTGTCCAATGAGGGTGTAAATCACAAGCTACACACACATCTTCGTACACTGCTTCCGTACGTAAAAGTTGACGAATCTTTTTTTCTTGGAAAGGTCGAGACGTATCCAGATGAAAGCGTAAGGCTTTGAACAGAATAAGTCTCTCGTGGACATTTAAAGGAACCACCATACTGTCTTATTTTTTTGATAGGTAGTGTTCGTAAAGTGTCCACAAGGAATCGGCAGGTAAACGAAATCCCAGAAAGCAAGTCACTAAAACACACACGACACGTCGACCCCAATTCATAGGGTATAGTTCTTGTAATAAGTGTTCGTAATCTTTCACCGTGTGAATCTTCTCATTGATATCCTTCCACGGAATCTGTTGGATCACCAATGATAAAGGTTGTGGCATGGTCGTTCTCTTTTATACTTCATTTTTAGGTCCAAGACTATCAGTGTAGATTCAACCCAGAATTAAACACAGAATTAAATTTGCACAAAAAGCAAAAGTGATTAATATAACGTGTAATTTCGTCCCACTGCCATTCAGGGTAACGGTCAAGAAGGATCAAAACATCTTCAGAGGTAAACGTAGTAAATTGGTAACAGAGCAAAAAAATACCCTTAATCCAGAGAAATCTAATACGCTGGTTAATTTTTGTCACTTGCCTCTTGTGAATTTCACGACACAAATGTTCTACAGTCACCCATTGAGATTTTTCTTTAGCAAGACCTTGCCAAACGTCCTTGTAGATCTTCTCTTGCAATTCGTATGGTAATCCTTGAATATTATGTTTTAGAGAGGGCTTATATACTGGTCTAGGTGTGTTACACGACATGGAGTAGTAGTGTCACTTCCAATCACTAGGTCCTACTAAAGGTAGGTATTGACAATTCGGAGACCATCGAGCATGTTCCAAGTAAGCGGAATCTTTCTGTTCCCACTCGTAAATGGATACACCACAACTGAAACACTTGACTTTATCTCCTTCGCCCAAGTAGAAAAATCCAGCTCTGGCTAATTCTTCAGGAGTTGGTCCAGGCAGATATTTTGGCCATTTATCTTTGAAGGTTTGGAATCGACTTTTAAAGTGACAGTATTCAGGCAAACTCGTCGGGAACGAATATTCGACTCTCCTCACTTCTGTTCGATGCAGGTACGGTGAAATTCCTAGGAGTCCACGATAACGTGTGGCACCGCTTTCGCATCCCTCAGGTTTGACACGCACAGCATCACTTTCCACGGTAGATATAGGGGTAGTAGTCATAGCAACGTTCCCACGATATCCAGCTGAATCGCTAACGTCACAGCGTCTGGCATCACTACAATCGTAAGGTTCACCATCGCACTCTGTAACGCAATTACAGTGCATACCGCAAGGACACTTACAGTTTCCTTCCGGACAACTTCCGTTGCAATGCATGGGTCTTATCCATCCAGTACTTTTCACACTCTGGAAAGGTACATTTGTTTTACAATCACCAAACTTGAATGATGTCTGTTTAAATGGATTCATCTTCTTTTTCGCTTGGCTGTGTTAGTCACAATGAACTATTGGTCTTGGACAATGTCCCTTTTTATATGCTGCCCAATTTCGACGTGACCGTACGGGAGAGTGAAGTGATTGGGAAGTCGTACTCTTTTTTGGTACACGATTTGATAGACTTTTTCCAAAGGTCGGCTAACGATTTGGTGTGTAGGTAAACGGACAATCTTGTGCGGTTCGTGGGTAGTCACTTGAAACGTTTCATCCTGTCCCGACTGTAAGGCTTCTTGTAGCACGTTAAAGTTAACCACTCGACTGGTGCGATAATTGAGAGTCAATCCTTTCACTTTACATTCGGTGTGCATTTCTCCTTGTGGGTCTCGGTATTCGTAGCCGTAATTTTTAGGACCGCCACTTGCAAAACATAGAATCTTGTCATCGGGATGTTCATCGGTCCAGGCTCCTAAACGGTCTCCTTCGATGACAGGGTTACACTGGTTCGGTCGGTGAATGTAGATGCAACTGTCCGTGTCAAAATACAACACACGATCTCCTAACAGTTCTAACACTTCGTACAATTTTAAACGAGCGTGGGCTGTCACGTAAGCCGCAATGATGACATTTCCAAATTTGTCGGCTTCTACAAAGTCTAGTTCTTCTTCGTAATTGACTAAGATCAAGTCCTCACGAATGACGTCCACGTGTTTCATGACTTTGGTTGGGTCGTGAATCATCTGGAAGTAGCGGGAAGGTTCGGACAAATACTCCGTCTTGGGTAAAGACGGTCGTTGTGCCATTTTACCCCACAAACAATTGAGCATCACTTTGGCAAACGAACGCCTTCCTTCGTTTTTCTCGATGTGGTCTAAAGTGATGCCTTCCTGCTCCCGATATTTTTCTTTGAATATATTTTGGTCTTCGGGAGTGTGGCACCAGGTCGGATAGCCGCTAGCTTCTTGTTTTAGTTTTAAAAAGGCATCCACGTAGTCTGCAAAAATACCTTTCTGTGTCTCGTCGCCCTTGCGGTATTGTTGTGTCTTGGGAAAGTGATAAATTTCGTACACTTCTAACAGTTGGTAACCCAGGTCCAGAGCTTTAAACAATTCCACGCTCACCCACGTCCCTGTCAAGGCACGTTCTTCCTGAGTGTGCTGACAAGGTTGGTCTTGGTTGCACGTTTCGGCACATGTGCGACACAAAGGAAACATCAGTTTTCCTTGGCAATGGTGAGGTAAAACGGGATGGTACAAGTCTGTGGGAGGTAAGACTTTGCACTTGATCAATCCTTCGTACTGACGAATGTGGTCCAAGTCAATGTGTTCTGTCATCAGTTCTGGATGCCCTACGGGAAAGTGACAATATTTGCACACGTAAGGATACAGCGAACACACATCCAAGTATTTGATTTCTTCTCCTTTCTCTTCATCCGCTTGGTACAGCAAACAAGTAGCATTCGTTCGTCCTCCGTACAAACTATCCCGAGGGTTCAATGGGTCCACCCACTTGTAACTTTCTACGATGCGTTTAAACTCGAGATCGGTTTTCAAACGCAGATCGTACTCGTGTTCCCACATTTCCACTACCTGGTATCCTTGTTGTTCTAACTTCAAACGTCGTTGACAAGTGGTCTGGTACAAATCTTCCATAGTTCGTTGTAAAAACTGATTTTTGGTGTTACGCTGAGGGTAGCATAGGGGACATCCGTGAAATAAACATCCGTTAAACTCGTACACGATCTGAGGGTTTTCTAAGTCCCAACCATCTACCGAATACACTCCGATGGTCTTTTCGCCTCCTCCGTTGCGAGCGTGTTGGATCCATTTGTCTTCCTTGTCGCACAAGTAATGGAGCCAGCGTAGGGCTTTAACCGAGTATTGACGTTTGACAAAATTTGTCGTTTGAGGACTGATGACCGCTAGAGTATTTTCGGGCATAAAGCGTTTTCGGTACACTAAGGAACATGCTTTGGCAATGGTACAAGCTTCTTTCAAAGGATCGATCCCTCCGTATTCCATGAACAGTTCTCGAAATTTTCCACAACAGCGTCGTAAAATGTCCACGTCAGATCGACAATACTTTAACATTTCTTCTTGAAAGTCAAAGGGGTCCGAGGCGTGAGTCTGGTACCAAGCATGGAAAGCTTCTCGTTGTTCGGTGCGCATGTTGTCGGGGTCGTAGTCGTCAACCTCAGGCAAATGGGGTAGAATGGCATGTTGATTGGCTTCGGTATTAAAAAGTGTGGAAAATAACCTTTGGCCATTTCTGTCATTCCAAACGTTTTAGGCATGCGACTCAAAGGCATGGCCAAGTAACACATCGAATCTTTAAACTGTACTTGTCCTACTTGCATAGAAATGATTTTGGCTCCGTTCAAAGTCACTTGAGGCCGTTCGGTACTTTGTTCCGCATAGTATCTAAGCAGAAATTGCCCATCGTATCCCGAGAAATTGTGAGCCATGACCGTGGCATGGCAATGACACTCGCCGTAACGTTCGATGTCTTCTGGACTCCACGTTTCGTCGATGGGGTTTAGGATCCATTGGGCAAAATCGGCTAGCGTATTTGACCCTCGAAAGATTTTTTCACGTCCTCCAGGAATCTTGCTGCAGTAAGGGCAATGACTAAAGATAGGTTCTTGGATGCACTGCTCGCACGCACGGTGAGCCACGCAGAAATTAGGAATGTGAATACCAGTTTCTTGCATGCATTCGAAATCAAAAAAGATAAAATTCCCTTTCTTCTGGGTATCTTTTGGTTGGGGTTGATATTTTTGAATGAAGCATTCGTGCTCCAAGTCCACAATTTGGCGACAAATGTGACATCGTTTCTTCCCTCGACAAACGTGTAACTTAACACTATTGGTACGTATGCCTTGTCCACAAGTAGGGCACAATCTCAGGAGTTGACAAGCACTTTTCTGCTGTGAACCTTGCATCTTCAAATGTTGTTGGTAACAGGTAAGACTGACAAAAGTGCTCTGACACACAGGGCAATGCACTCGTATTTGTCCTTGGTCCAGACAAGGTTGAGAGGCCAAACATCCCTCACATTTCGATCCACAATGCTTATGTTGTTCTCGATTGTTATAACCATAGTCACATTTTTCACAGTAGTAACTGTATTTCAGAAATCCAGTGATACTGGTAATGGTATCAAAATGACCATCGTGATGATAGACGTGAATGTATTTTCCGTCTTTGAAATCGTGGCCTCGAAACAAAAGTGGACCACGCACTTCTTGAGGGTGTACTTTCAAGGTGTAACGAGGAGCCAAGACGTCTTGCAATTGTTGCATTTCTGGAATGCCGCAAGGGGTGTCTTTGGATATCCCCGCTTGCTGTAACAGGAGTTCTGCTTCACTTCGTTGTTTGGCTCGGTCCGATTGTTGAATAGTTTTCCAGGCTCTTTTCCATTCTATCGCCTCGTTCTTGTTGACATACATTTGTCCCACGACGATGGCACGGGCTAAACACATCTGGTCTTGAGGATTGTTAATTCGGACGAGGCTTCGCTTCATGTTACGAAGGCTGTCCACCAATAACACTTTTTGCGTCCGGTCCCCTCAGGAAGAGACACGTGGGTCATGAACAGTGTGGCTTTTCCATCGGTGATGTGAAACTTGTCGTTGGATTGTTGCACATGTTGAATTTTGTCAATGACTTTGGAAGGTGTTAATTGTGATGGGCTAGTAAACTCGATCCAAACGGGAGACTTTAAATTATCGTGATGAATAGAAAGTCTCAAGCGATCGTCTTCTTTGGCTTGACATTGCTGTTTCAATGCAGTTAACACAGAATCCCACACCTCGGTAATGAACCCTTCTGTATTCTCCAAAGGTACATTGGCCTTGAAATCTTTAAACTTTACGGCATACGTGTAAGCCGATGTTTTAAATTTTCGAGAGGAACGCTTTTCTGTCTCTCGAATGTGATAGTAATTTTCAGGGTTTACTAAGGGTGGTGCACTTTGCTTGGAAGTCGATTGTCTGGGTGTAGATTCGGGCTCACTCATGTCATCTTCAAAATCACTGGCATGAATTTGAGCCAAGACTTCAGCTACTGTGCTAGGCGATACATTACGTTTCTGTCTCTTACTGTCTTTTCCTTTCTCCACAACATGATGTGGTCTTTTCATCTTGTCTGCAAAAAGTCAAATGACTACCTTTTAAAGACCATAACCCCTATATATTCATGTTCGATCCGTGCATATATAAAGGGTGAGTGTCTAACCTTTCAGTATTCATTTCACTCTCACATTGACCAGAACGATGAAAGAACCTACAGAAGTGGAACTTCTCATTAGAGCTTTACGTGGGGTCATACGAAAGTTTTCGTCAGACCAGCCGACGGCCTACTCTCCCTCCTATCGAGATAAAAGTCAAGATACTTGCTATATCTGTAAGAAGAAAGGACATTGGGCTACAGAATGTTCAGATCGTGACAAAAATAAAAAAGGTACCAATAGAGACAAAAGTCAAGATACCTGTTATTATTGTAAAGAGAAAGGACATTGGTCTCCAAACTGCCCTAAGAAACAACAGGAGCAGGAGGAGGAGGAAGAGGAGGAGGAGGAGGAAAGAAATTCTGAACAGGAGGAGGAACAGGTACCCTCCCCCAAGGAAGAATCCCGACACGTTCACAAAGACAAGAAAAGAAGACGAAACGAAAGTGAAGAGGAAGAAGAAAAAGCTGTGACAGTAAAGAAAATGAAAAAACAGAAAGAGTGAAACAGAAGAAACCTATGAACTGTTTAAAAGTGGTCTTGTGTTATGTTATGTTGTGATATTGAATTGTGACGTTTGTACTAGAATACACCAGAGAGAAAAAACGTAAGTGTCTCTTGGTTTTGATTTGATAGTATAATTACCTACACTTACACATTCCTTCACTCACACGTACATCATGGGTTTTTAAAAAAATAAAGGACTTTTGAGTTTTCATTGAAATAGGCAATTGACATAGCATTTCTTTTCGAAATAATTGGAGTGGCCCTGAAAAGGACCGTTGGTGTTTTGTGTGTTTAAAACAAAACAAACTCAGAAACGGGACGAAATCCTCTTGAGCTGTCTTAAGCCTTTGCCACGGCCAAGGCCTACTTCGGGACTGGTGGTTCCTGTCAATGATTTGGTAGAAATCACTAACGGTGGTAAGGTAGACGTAGTCACAGAGAGATCGGGTTGTTTCGCTCGAGAAGGTCTTTTTCTCTTCGGTCGTGATAAAGAAGTCTGATACATTTGTTTCAGACTCCTTAACTCAGCTAAAATATCTAAAAGTACCGTCGTGACCGTTTGATTTTCACTATTTTCTTTCTGTCCTTGGTCTTCATTCTTCTCCGTTGCTGCTGCTGCTACTGTTTCTTCCTGGTGTTTTCTTCTTGCTTCTTCTTCTTCCTGCTGTTGCATAAGAAAAGCTTGTTCTTCTACTTTCTGTTGTTGTAAAAATCGCTCCAATTCTTCTTTTTGTCTCTGCTTAAAATCATCGACGTGTCCATAAGAAGATACAGAAGGCAACGAAGGTTCCGGAATAAATTCTTGCGATGTTAAAAAATCCACAATATCCCAGTTAAAATCAACTTCTTCTGGATGTAGATTTGTCATGACTTTAGTAGTCACTGTTGGTCCATGACTTGCTGTCTCTACTCCTGTCTCACTCCAATTCATTGTCTTCTTACTGTCCGCCATGATTGACAACTCTCTTGAATCGATTGACTGCGCGCAGGCGCTAGTACCTCTATATAGAAAAGGTGACGTCACAGACTGCTCTCTTCCGATTGGATGGCTGTACCTGACTTTTGTAACGCACGTTTGGATTGGTGGATACACTCAATCCGTTTCAATCCGCTCTTCCCCTATAAATAACCGCAGTACACGGCATTCGCTTCACCTGTTCTCATCAGAAGATGTGGACTAATGTTGAATCGTCAACCCTTGTGTCAAGTATGCTGTTTAGGACTGACATGCCCATGTATGTCAGATCATCATGGAGTGTCATTCATAGGACGGAGACAGCCTATTGGAAGAGAAGAGTCTATGTGGAAAGACAAGGTTGCTTGAAGAGAGTTCTCTTCTATGGACCCACAGTAAGGAGAAGTTTAAGGAAGAGAAGAAGATCTGTGAGATGTCCTCTGTGTTAACAAGACAACGTTAACATTACACATAACGGCCCTTTTCAGGGCCACTCATAGGTCTCGAAAAGATAGTAGCTTTCATTGCCGCCCTTTTTTTCCCTTGTTTTATTTCCCATGTTATATTTCCCTTGTTATCTTTCCCTTGACGCTATATAGACCCACTATGTTCCATTTCCCTTGACGCTATACAGACCCACCCTGTTCCATTTCCCTTGACGCTATAGTGCCCCAAGCTGTTTTGACGCTATAGTGCCCCAAGCTGTTTTTGACTGGATTTTCCCTTGACGCTATAAATCTTGACGCCATAGTGCCCCAAGCACTTTTTGACTGGATTTTCCCTTGACGCTATAGTGCCCCCTATTACTACTCGCGTACCTCCAAAAAACACATAGAACTGGCTCGGAAAATTCATTACGACAACACACTTAGCAGCGCAAATCCAATAAACTTAACAACTTCAAAGAGCACAAGAGCCGTTAACATAGAACCTTGAGATAAAATGTATGGACTGCCGATTCTTATACTATTACTGATGCTAAATAAGCTATACAAAGTCCACAGCATCCAGATATAACTATATAACAACATTTACTATGTGAGGATATGATATTGGAAAACACAGATTGCTCGTAATGGCAACCAAGGTCATCTGCAAGATATGTTTACCCCACCAGAATACCTATAGCTGCCTATTTTACCTTCATACAAGGGGAACATCTACCCATTTAAGGGACATTTACAAATTATATGTTAAAATGAATCGTCAGCTTATCGTGGAATCAAATTGCGATAATACTACTTTAAACAAGCATAATATTTTTATGCGCCGTTCCAAATTAATTTTAAATCTACCAGACACGTCCGAAAATAGTTTAATACACGTTGATATCAGCAGAACATCTTATTAAAATACGATCGCTACCAACTCTCAGCGGACATAATCAACTGATCTAATTTGGCTTAATTAAAACTTGCTAATCTGTGGTAAATCACAGATCAGTATTATAATGTTTACATGAAATAAAGCATTGCTGCCCAAAATTGGCCTACCTATTCTTGAGATATTGTTGTATATACATTGTATGTATCAGCTACCATCCTAGATTCAGAATCAGCTATATTTATACAAATTAGTAATGATGCAATTATCAATTCCGTGAAATTCTCACCCAATTACCTCAGTTCTAGATAACAAGTCAGTTTAATTTTGCTTCTATTTGAAGTAAGCAGCTACAGTGAATGGCAGAGCAACAATTTTTTTTTTGGGGGGGGGGGGGGCGGGGAAATTTAAAGTTCTTTATGCAAAGATCAAGTTTATATAATTGTATATAGTATATAATTTTAATAACTGTCAATTCCTTGATTAAAGTTTAATTTTTTGTGAAATTAGATCTAAAGTAGCCAAACACTTATTAAAACCTTTAAAACATTTGTTCAATTTTGGTAATCGTGGCCTTGTTGTTGTGTTGTTGTTATAGGGTTTAACGCCATTTTTCAGCACACTATAGTCTGTACATGGCGGCCAGTAATAATAGTGAAGGAAGAACACGGGGAAAACTCCCGGAAAGAACAACCAATCCACTAGAAGCTACTGGCAAGCTTTCTCACATATAAAAATAGCTGAATCTGAGATTCGAACCTACGCAGACAGGTGAGATGGCAGTAATACGTAACGGAAAGCACTTTAGGCCACTCGGCCAGTCTGGGCCTCGTGGCTTTATTCATTTATGGAAACGTGAGAGCCCTCGTTGCAACGATCATTTTTATAATTTCATAGTTCTTAACATGATTTTTTTCAAGCTTTGATGCCATTTATTAGTATCAGTAACCATATCAGATGATATGTCAGTATCGGTTGTGTGTGAAAAACCGAGAATGAGAAACTACATAATGTGTTCATAAGACAAATACACCATCTTCCACTTGCATAATCTGAATGACAAAATACAAACTTGTATGCATATGGGCAATAGTTTGATAAACTGGCATATAATTACGGACCAAAAAGGGTAACACTATTGGCTTCTTCCACATTTGTGGGTGGGCATATTGGTACTGTGCAGTAAACATCTGTTCATTGTAGGTCAACAATTTTAACGAGACATTCAAAATGTCACAGGAATGTATCAAGTTATGTCATGCTGGCTCCATTTCCTCAACAAGACGATCAATGGAAGACTAGTTCCTGCCAAAAGGTTTTAAATGGTCTTGATCTGAGACATATTATTGGGTGGCATGTGTGCACACAAACTAATTCTTGCCCAAATCTATCTCCAAATAGGAAAGAAATCCAACAAGAACTTGCGTTGGCATAAAATAACGTTAAGACTCCTTTTTATTTATTCAAGCTGCTGTGGGGGTTAAGTATTTGATAGAGCTTTGCAAAGGACATGTGAAACCAAAATAAAATGTTGCTAAACATACTCACGAAGTGTTCCACATGTGTTGTGGTATTCACCAAGACCCAAATGCATTCCCTGATGCGGAACGTACCTAAATGCAAAACGTACTAAGCTGTGACCGATGGACGGAAAAGCGTACGGATAAGGGTAACACAACATGATCCATTCACATGAGCAGAAATGCATACAAATGATCCAAATCCTCAAAATGTTATATATCATAATGTATTAGCATACAAATAAGAGCTTTCAACACAGCAAAAACGTCCCATGTAAACGTTCAGTGTTATGAGCGCAATTCCATTTAAGCATTCTTGGTACCCAGGGAAGGCAGCTTTTTCAAAATATGTGCCACAATGCTTTGATTTTTACAGAGATCCTATTTAACTGGTAAGCAAGTTCTAATTTTCTGGGTCTCGTGAATATTCTAATGGAACATTCCTGAGTCTTTGAATAATTTTAGTACAATGGACATTTTTGTCTCTGAGAACCTTGACCGCTTGATTTGACCTGGGTTACATCAGTAAGGAAAACAGCATTTAAGTATTATATGATAAAAGCAATCAGACTTGTATATGCAATACTGTCATTATGGGTTTACAACTATACATGATAATTCTGAACATGTGGCCTCTAGTTATGAGGTCATTTAACATTGAGGATAAACTAGATGGCATTAAAATACATTCCTATGCACACACCCCGATTACATTTGAAGAACCAGAAAAATTGTGTAGTGGACTGGCTCAAAAAACTCTCTGCTGAGGAAAGTAAGTCAAGATACTTTATGCTCCGGTGTCACTGGACACTAGACAGTTTATCTGGTGAATTGTTATCGGCAATGACCAATTGCAGAAATTGAGAAAACGTATACACTGAAGATAACAATTTATAAAAACAAACTAGTGATTGTGTTTTGTAAAAGAAACATGCATGTGAGATCGTGAATGCGGCAGTCAGGGGTATTTGATTATACAACTGGTGGTTTTTATACTGAACCAATACTGCCACCAACCCCTCAAGTATACATTCATTTTTGATAGAACAGAGCTATTTTGAATAATTTCTATTGACAAGACAGTTAAAAGAATCAGTATATGCCTTATGCATGAATATAGTTTATCACCCCTCAACCATCTAGAGTTTTAGATATTTACCTCTGTGGCAGCCATACGTAAATACTTAAGGGAAGTCGGCTGTTAATTTGCAGTCCAAGTTACGCATATGATCTCAAATGCTAGTGTAACAGTCACCAAACAAGCCAACCCATTTTCAAGCCTAACTCAAGGTACATCTCAACTACATTAAATGTTTAGCTTTTGTGTGAATTTATAAATGCTAGACTTATGATAATTAGGTTCATGCCTACTACCTTAAAAGAAATGGATGTGCCAAAATACGAAACTATCCAGTGAGTCATCAGACTATCTGATCACGGGTATGTCTCGTTTTGAGGTAATATGTCATGTTATTGCGTCTAATACTTGAATATGAATGGGTAAAGTTAACAGTAAGAGTGATAGAGTCGTAGGCAGAGTTAACGTTTATATATTTTCCGTGACGTTTTGCGTAGCCTTTAGAAAATAAAGCATGAAACATCAGCAGTTGTTCTGCAAGAAATATGCTATTTCAGCTTTTGGTGTATGTAAAGTTTAACACCAATGAGTGCGACCTGGATTAATTTGGATGTAACTTCGAATACATTTAAATGCCTAGTTCGATTAGAACTGAATGACGTAATGAGCGACGAGTTCCGTTGTACGTGTTAAATTGTGATATGGGTTTAATAACCTCAATATCACATTAGTCATGTGATAACTAAGTTTATTGCCAAACCATTATTATATTGTGTGATCAATTGTAATATTGTATAAAGCATACATTTCCTACATGTGCAAATATAAATTGTTTTGTTATTTTAAAACTATCATCCCTGTTGTTTGCTTCGTTTTACTTGCCTTGTGAAAGCAGGATCCCCAAAGCACTGTTTCTCTCTCTCTCTCTCTCTCTCTCTCTCTCTCTCTCTCTCTCTCTCTCTCTCTCATGCTCTCTTGATATAAGGAGGTAGGAAAACTGTACAATCCATTTTTAATCTTGATTTCAAACAATCTTATCTTATTTAATTTCAAAAGTAAAACGTTTGGGCAATAACGCCGCTGCATGTATTAAAGGAGAGATCTTCACTATATTAGATAAGCTCGTCTTATTTATCTCTGCAAGCGGCAGGTGTTGGATAAGTAGTCCATGTTTTATCAATGCCATTTTGGAATGGAGCCAAAATTAACAGTAATGTGTGTTATTTTCCTTCGTGAATTATTTGCGAATATCCATCTATGCTACTTTCAAATTTGCCTTTATTGGCGAGAACTGTATAGAACGTTTATTGATATCCGGAGAGTATAAGATCGTGTGGAGGTTAACAATAAGAATTTTGGCCACTATTGGACATTGTGGCTGTTTGAGTTCATTGATCATAGTATAATGGGGACATTGGGTAGGTTAGAGAATTTGTGGTTGGGACCAAATGCAGCTTATTGACATCATTGCAAATTTCATTAGAACCATCTAGTGCAATGTAATATTTAGAAAGCAAATATGCTGGATTTGATATGATGGGGCCTACTTAATCCTCTGTAGAACTACAGCATTAGGACCAGTATATCCGTCTTTGGACCCTTCTATAAGGTGGAAAAATGTAGTCTAGAGACGAATATATAGAGGATATTTGCTTGAAACGAGTGAATAACGGATATATTTCATCGAGTGGATGAAAAACTCAGTATTTTCACGAGTGGCGAAGCCACTCTAGTAAAAAATACTAGAGTTTTTTATCCAAATATTTTGACCCAAAAATGTAGTTCCTGTAGTGAAAAAATATTGTTATTTTTTCACTGTTATTTTTTCACTGTTATTATTTTAACTAGAAAATCAAGTAATTCACTGCTGAGCATAAAATAAAAACACCAAATTACAGACAATGACCAATTGTTACAATCGGTGACACTCCTGTAATAACCTAATAAATAGTCTTACAATAAAATCGATGATTGGTAAGTAAGATAGGCAAAGTTCACTAACTCGCATTTGTAGTGACTAAAACCCAACCAAAACAGACCTATATACAGTATTACTGGCAAACACCTATCCTTATCGACCAACACTCACACATTCTGAAACAAATGCATATCTAAAAATAATGTAATTAATGGAAGACTAATATCTATCCATACAAACGCATATTATTTAACTGACAAAAGGGCCCACGAATGGTCCATAAATGCGTATATGTATCATATATATTACTTTGCTATTATTGTCTTGATTATTCTCTTCCTGCTCGTTTTACCCTTTGGTCCGGGTCGATCGATTCTCTTTGACTCGAATTTATCATAAATATTCATCTTGCAAACGTTCTTTTAAAAGGATTGTTTCATTATTTTTAATTGTTTAAAACAAATGTATACCAACAATACAGATAATATGCATATGGACGCAAAACATTGTGGTCTATGTTTTATGACATGATTAATATCGTATAAAATTCGTATAATGATATTATTAATTATAAAAAAAGCTTAAACGCTGTTAGCAACGTTTGTTTCATACATTTATACATGGGAAGTTATATTCTATACAAAATGTATGTGCATACACTAAACTAAAAAAGGATTGCGTAAGCGCAACACATGACGTATATGACACAAAACAAGAGTAAAGGCTCAATATATAAAAACCATGTGTATCCAAAACACCAATTTTAATATCTTATACCTAGGCAAACCACTCTATACTGAAAATGTAACACTGTTTTATTCCATTGACATTGTGATCAATATCCTCGATAATTGTTATTGGTACGCCACAGGGACAGGGCGTCATATCAGCCATGCTCTATATCCTAAACAATGGATTACATTTTTGAAAGTATATTTCTCTACAATCTTTTAAAAAATTTCATAAGTAAATCTAAAAAAAAGGTTGTGTACATTTTCAAATTTTACCTTTTGTGTAATATGTATAATAGGGAAAGAAAAGCTAACCCGACATACCTTTATACTGCAGCTTTTGCGTTTAATATTTGCGCTCCTCTCAGATGGCCACTATACCACTGAGATCAATATTGAATTGATACAAATTCATAAAAGCATATATCTAGTTTTGGTTATGAAACGTCTGTTGAAGTTATTGCACCTCATCCTCCCTCTGTAATCTGATTGACATTTTGACTGACTTAAGGATACTGTTTTGTTTTGCCTCTCCGCGTTATCTGTGATATTGTATGCATAGCGTGACATGGATAATAAACATTAAGTCACAAAATGCATGTGTAGCCATCATCTTTTTCTATGTCACTGTCCAGATGCAAAACGTAGGAGCATACATCTTACTATCCGTCGTGACATGTTTATACGTCGCATATAAATTTTGTTTAACCAATTAATTGGTAAATGTTTATGGTTCAGTATCATGTTGACCAAAACTGAAAGTTATACGGTGCAGTTATATTTATCAACCTACCCTACCAAACAGTCCTCATACTATTGTATATGTTGATCTGTCTGGTATCGTTAAAAGATGGACAATTTTAAAGAAGGCATTGCTGCAAAATTGTAGCATTTATAAATGGAAATGATTATTCGTGATAAAATATGTAGGTTGACAGATCCGAATAAAAGATGTTCTCTTCAAATGATACCTTTAGCTAGAATTTACCTTCTGCCCGTTTCTCTCATTTTTGTGTTTTTCTTATATTACTTCCTCGTTTTATTGATGGTAGAATGATGAAACACGAACTAATGTTAACCTCCATAAACTTATGATCAGAGCATTCGTTTCTAACCCAAGCGTTCAGTTCTAATTAAGAGTAAAGAAGAATTATATATTATTTAACCTATAAAGAAACTAAACCTCACTTAATACAATAGTTCAGCATATGAAAACTACATAAACACTGAGTGAAATGAAACTCAGCAAGAAGTTGAATATTTAAATTTTTAACTGGCCGATATTGCTTATCTATCTTATGAACTAGGCTTAACAAACTAGGACTACATTCGTCTTTCCTTAAATGTGAACGGTAGGCGATGAACCAAAGTGTGTGATATAACCATCGTTCAACACCACCTTGTCGTGTCGACGTCATTCATGCAGGGACAGATTTGGTGTCATCGCAAAGAACTTAATAATTCACCGTCCTAACCAAACAACAGCTTTTATTTTCGAGCCCTCGTCCTTCGAACTGTTCGAAACCTTACTCAAATAGAACAAAGATTAGTTTTATTGCTCTGCCTCTGCACTCTCTCCTTTAAGTCGAAAACCAAAGATCACTGAATCTCTTTCCTTCGAGCAGTTTTCTAAACTCCTGGAGTATGAACATTCGATAGGTGAAAACCTGTATATTCGTTTGGATTTCAACTTTAACCTGGACTGTCGGGAAAATGAATTACACATCGAGATTCCTAGATTTTCAATCTGAGTCATTTATTTATCTAAACCTCCGTATGTTCCATGGTCATATTTTAGAATGTACTCTTCATGCAATATGCTCCAGTCTTAATTGGTTTCCCGTGAACATGCATCAAATCAGTTTTGCATCATACACCTCCTCACAGTATCAGTCTCGAACCTTCCGTCTCTGTTTGCAACTAGGATAAACCTCCGTATGTTACATGTAATCTACGTAATTCATGATCTTACTTCAGGCAAAACATCCTTGCGTTGTTGTCTAATTTGAAATGAATGTTTTGTAACTGTTTGTATTTCATGTGTTCTCTAATATTGTCAAGCGTTTAGAGCTTAAGATTAAGCGCTGTACAACTCCCATATTATTAATATTATAATCAATTAGTAGTAATGTTAGGATAGATTTTTTGGTAAAATTAATAAGATTGCAATTTTCTTTAAATTGTATTAAAGTGATGTTTTATTGATTTAAATTAAAGTAAGTTCTAAATTATATTAAGGTTAATTTCATTTATTTCCAAAGCACAACTATATATTAATGGAATGAAACTAGTTGCTGTGCAGGCATAAAATTGACAACGTACATCACTAGCTATACGAATGTATATTGTTGTGTGGAATAAGTGTATGATGTTACTAAAGACATTGTATGTTGTTTTCTCAGATTCAGCATTGGCGAATTTCCAATCCGGTGACTAAGACTGAGTCTGGCCTTCTGTTAGTGATGTAAAACAAAACGGTTCTTATCTAATGATGAACAGACGCCACTGCTGGCTTAGTATGTTAAGGAATTACCATAGTTTGTCCTGACTTGCGCCAAACGAGTATAAGTAAGAGGCGTATATCACCCAGGTCAATCCCTCATACTTAGAACCAAAAAAAATCTATCCTAACAGTAATGTTGCATTTCAATTGATTCGTCTTGATCCTGGAGTATGTATCTTTTTTGTATTGTAATTCTTTTGATAATTGTTGATATCTCATTTATGTTTTCATTATGCGAATGAATAGAACTCGTTCTTAAATAGACCAGCTCAAATCAGTTGTATCTTTGCTTGAATACTCACTTACTTATAAATGAGATACTACTATTACGAAATGAAAATCATTTCTTTAATTTGTATCGATTTATAACCGTATTTGTCCTGGCGAGACATATAATTGATTTAGACCACCATATATTTCTAGACACGTGGCACCTATGTCTTTTGCACGACAGTGTAATTAACTACACAGACATTCAGAAGAAGTAATTTTTCAAATTTTCAACAAGGCAGTCCTTGTCTTGCTATAGTTCTAATCACACAGCATATATACTATAGTGGATTTTTCTTTTACTCAAATAATTATGATTGTGATAGAAAATACCATATTCAAAGTCTGTATCATTATGTACGTTTAATGAAAATATTCGGAATACGTGACTGCATGAAAAAACAAATTTCTTTCAGCAAAATGATTTTTTAGATGCTGTACGAGCGACAAGACACATTACCATTGGTTGTTGATCCATACACATTTGCTAGTACATTTCAGTATAGTAAACTCTCGTTCCATCGACATTCACGAGCACATTTAAAATTTTGGCTCGAAACACCAACACACCATTTAAACATATTTTTGTGATAATCAGAAAGAAAGATCTCTCAATTTTAACAGAATTTTCCAGGTTTAAAAAAGTCCTTTTTGAGCTGGTAGAGCGTTGGACTCGTAAATAAAGGTTCACGGGTTTGATATTCGATCCAGACAGCACGATGAGGCTGCCTCGTTGTGTCCACAGAAAAACCCCATAGCTAAATATTTAATGCTGAAAATACCGTTAAAAGCAAACAACCAGCAATTCATCAGCTCTCCTGATTAATGTTTACCTTCCCATCAACATTTGATGGAGATATGAATATGCTCATGCCTACAGTTTTTCGTTGTTAACAAAGAGTCCGAACAAAGGGTTTTGTAAAATGTAATACAAAAAGCAAATTAATATAATGTTACATATGAAAACTCGATGTTCGTTTTGGACTCTCCCTTAGTATTGACAATTGTTGATTGGAAAACGATAAGACAAAAAGCATTGCAAATTAATGACATAGGTAGACACGAAATTTATAGACATTTTTATGACACAAGTGTGACATTTGAATATTATGGTTTCAGTCGGAGGTGAAAAAAGATTGAAAATCTAGTTTGCCTTTTTAGGAATAATTCTTAGTAAAATTGAAAAATCTGTATTGGTTGTTCAATAGTAATTTGGCTAACCATTGATAGTTGGTATATTTTAAAACTGTTTTGTCATAATTTTATAAGTACATGCATGCATGCATGCATACATACATACATACATACATACATACATACATACATACATACATACATACATTTTTTGCAAAAGGCATAGTTGTTCAACCTTTGTTTCCATGCCGATCGTGTTCAACTTATTATTTACCTGGTATATTAGGGTTTTTTCTGATTGTTTCTGTCTCATGCAACAATTTACCACCCCTTTGTGTGCTTCAGTACCGATCCATTCAACTGCACCTGAGGATATTGGCTGGCATTCTACTTGCCCCATGTCTTTGGTAGCTATTGGAAATCTGTAATGTGTTTTCCGCTCACTTTAAGCTTTCAACAACGACAGAGCATAAGTTCGCTAGCATGTGCAGGTGCTTGCATACGTGTGCCGACAGAACTCACCCTTTCGTCACGCAACTTGTTGTAACCGAATTATTTTTTTAATGGAGTGAGCTTTGAATGCTCTTGGTGAAAATGTTTCTGTACCTAACGGCAATTATTCCGATTTCATTTCTCTCAGCAATATGTCTAATAACTCACACTTTGGCAGCACAGAGGAAATGTTACTAGTCAGGTTAGATCTTCATTGGGCAGTTATTCTGCTCATCCTTTATTCTCTAAGATTTATATCCGGTACATTGGGGAATATTTGTACTTGTATTGTTATTGCTCGGAATGGATATATGCATACAACAACCAACTATTACCTGTTCAGTCTGGCTATCTCTGATGTACTCATATTGCTCCTAGGTAAGTAACATTTTTGTTTTGGTGTGAAATTATCCTCGCTCAAAATATAAAGATCAGTGTATACAAAATTATTTCTAATAGGAAATGCATAATCTTATTTAGTTAAAACTATTCCATCTCTAAAAAGAATCTAAATCGCCATATTGTTTTATCAACAACGAAAACAATGTTCATATATTCAGGTTATTGATATCAGGAGAAACATGCCGTTCATACAATAGACCCAATGCATTATCTTTGGCGATGTAATCGTAAATACAATTTACACAATTCATTATTTTGGGAGAGATATATATGTCAAGGAATAGATAAAATTCATTATATTTGGAGACACCGTCCGTACGATAGATGCACTTGCAAAATCGTTGTCTATATAAAACATAACGATAGATGAAAAGCCAGGTAGAATACCTTTGCGGACAACCTTTATATAATTCCAACTCTTACTTTTAGAAAGTGGATGAGAGAAAATGTGGTTCTGGATGAGATAAAGAGGTTCGGCTGTCGTGTGTCTTTAGCGTTCTCGCGTATTATGTATCGATCCTAGATTAATTGATAAAAATAAATGTTTTGATTGTAAGGTGGCTTTATGATTGTATACCTCGACACAGCGGTCAACCTTTTACGACGATAATCAAGAATTTAAAAGAAAAAGACTAAAATACGTCATCATGAAACAAGTATTTGAAAAGTATGTCCTTTGTAAACGATTAATTTAGAGTACATCGCACTATATATATATATATATATATATATATATATATATATATATATATATATATATATATATATATATATATACATATATATATATATCGAATAGCCTTTCAATTACTAAAATTTGACTGCTTTTTATCTTGTCTTTCTCAGTGAATGTAGACTGTTTCCTAACAAAGTAGGACATAGATAACATCTTTAACTCAGAAATACCTAAATCTAATCTGTAGCATTCCGCAATAAACTCAAATATAATTTTATCATAGTGTCTTTCTTTGCGTTATCTAAATACAGATAGATTTTCTCAATCTCCTGCCCATAGAAAAGGTAAATATTTAATTATGCGAATCAAGGGTTTCCATATAGGTTGCTATAACAACAGACACGAACGAAGCTCTGCTACTTTCCTACACAAACGAGTGTTAAATTTTTTACTTATCGCTGACAAGTATTCTATGTACACAAGAACTGGAGATGCTGTACAATTACCTGATTGGTGTCTTTTAAGGCAGTCAGAATTGGAATGGATAAACAGTAACATATGACTCAACATTTTTGCATGTAATTGCAAGAAACGAAATACTTTCTCTAGTATATTTCGTCTGCGCTGTGTGTTCAATTAGCTTTTATGAATTTATCAATGACGTGGGCCGTTTAAAATGTGTATTCAGGGTCAATTTCCCTCTTATATATATATATATATATATATATATATATATATATATATATATATATATATATATATATATATATATATATATATATATATACACACATATATACATATATATATATATGTATATATATATGTATATATATATATATATATATATATATATATATATATATATATATATATATATATATATATATATATATATATATATATATATATATATATAATTTAATTGTAAGGAACTAGCTTCCCCTTCATGCATACAAGGCAATTTCTATATTTAAAAACACTTACGATATCACTTTCGTGTTCAGTGATAAAATCACCGGTGACCAAATCACTGCGGTGCGAAAAAATAACATACCTGTCAGGTATTTAACTTCCTTAGAGCGATATAGATTTTCAGACTCATAAAAATTGTCAAAAGGACATTGTTCCATGCGAGTAATCAGCGACAGAAGTATTTGTATGGGCCATACCTGTATTTGAAACTAAATTTAGAAGTTACAAATCACATGTCTCATTTCAAACATCCTGTTTCAAAAACATTTACCTATTTTCATGGCAAAGTGTTGTTCTGTTTAATAAATTCCTTAATTGTTTTATTGCTTAATTTATGGTTCG
This sequence comes from Unio delphinus, assembly GCA_029339505.1. NCBI lineage: Eukaryota > Metazoa > Mollusca > Bivalvia > Unionida > Unionidae > Unio > Unio delphinus. Next base: position 3,412,778 of record JAQISU010000048.1, on the reverse strand, counting down.
TTTAATCTCATATTGTTTACCGAGCTCAATCCTAACCGTTTCGACTGCGGTAAATAGCGGGATGAATATATTTACGTCGCTGTTATATGATAATTATTCGTTAATGGCCTGTTGTCTTCGTTTACTAAATGCATACTGGGATGGAAGGACGCATTTGTTATTTTGAGCGTTATCATCGAGATCTTGAAAATCATAGAGAATCTGAATTAAAATCTAATTTGTTTGATAATTGTATTATTTGATTTTATAAATCTACAATTGCATTTATTAAGACATTTATATTTTCGAAATTCATTATATAAAAAATGGGGGTAAATTTTGACCCGATTTCTTTCAATCGTGATATATTTATATATTATTTACAGCGATATACAATTATATATATGATATATAGAGACAGCACATCATATAATCTTAATTAAGGACGGCACAACCTTTATCCTCTATGTTCGAGTGTTCTAGCATGTTCAAGGTTCCTATAACCCTAATTAAAGATGGCACAATCTTTAACCTCTAGGTTCGAGTGTTCTAGCAACCTCAAGGTACATATATTTACATATTTACAAGGACGGCACAACATATAATCTTAATATATATGATGATGACTTATTAGAACACCTAACCTGTCAACAACAGTCCAGCGAGCCTAATATGAATGACGACAGAATACCTAGCCTGTCAACAACAGTCTATCGAATTCAAATAATTCGTGTTTTGATAATACACGAAACACAACCATCCCTTGTGTGAGTATCTAATCCGTCAAATAATAATCTAGACACCAAGGAGGGTGTGGTTGGTGAAACAAACCATAGCTAGGGGTGGATGAATGATAATAAATGAATGATGAAACACTATTGACATGATATATTTACATATTTATAACTAATTAAAATTATAGAGTACGGTACATACAAATGATTATATAGGACAATACAATGCAATACAACTATTTACATATAAATATATATATATATATATATATATATATATATATTTATATATATATATATATATATATATATATTTATATATGGGGCCCTCCTCTATATTGAACTGAAACCACTCTACTGGTTTTCAGTTGAATTTCGATCAAGGCTTGGAGCCCCAATAACAAAACTGTCTACGTGTTATATAAACTAATACACGAAAATCAATAACAAAGGTGTGTTATTTTCACTCTTGTGTTACATAATTGTGATTATTAACAACATCCAAACAAATCAAGATACCTGACAATGGTATCAAATAATGAATACCATAGCTGTAAATATTTATTTATTCGTCTCGTTTTTTGACCAAATAGATCAGAGAACGAGTACGTGATTATTCCAATGAGATCATAGAGGTATTTCAGTAACAACGATAAAAGAGTTACTTCATTTTTGGTGTTGTACATACATGCCTGGAGGAGTTACTTCCCTTCATTCTATATAATAGTCAAACCGAATTATGTTTCCGGTTTGCTTTGAAAACGCAGAATTATATCTATTTTTTGCTACTTCTCGTACCTGGGGTATACAACTGTCAATATACTTGCCAGCTGCATTCATTTATTAAAATATTTTTTCTTCACCCGTACCAACATTTATAGATTTGACAGATCTCGCATTTTTTTGGTACATTTCAAATACAACCTCGTTTGGTATTTTCAAGCTGTGTGATAGCTTGAACATTTTATATTTGTTAATTTTTGGACATCCATCAATTTTATCAATTGCAAAACCATCTTTGATCAATCCATGGAAACACTCATATGAGAATCTAAACAAATAATGATATTTCCCTCCATCATTAAATCTAAGAGATCCATGATTATCAGCAAACCCTAATGGTTTTCTCAATTTGCGGTGTCTAACAACACCATCGCCAGATGCTTCATAGTTGATGATCACGGAATGTGGTTGAAATGTTTGGCTCATTTATATACAAATATATTATTTGTCTAATAAATTGTTTGGTTTAATTATTACTTATTGAGAATCTATCAATGTAGTCCTGAGGTATTCTTACGATTTTGTCCCTGATGAAGTCACGGACGCTGTCAGGGACAAAGTCTTTGTTGGAATTTTAAACTTTTTAATCATAATAGCGCTTAAGTTCCCTGTATCGCTTACCATCACAATTGAGACACAGCTGCGATTTCCTCCCACCCCAACCCCAAATCGTATGCAGGGTTACGGACCTAAGCTTCCTCGTCGTACACTCTGTAAATGATATCCACATAATTCATTTCTCCATGAGTTGTTACAAACGGTTACTGATACTATCATAATCCACTTACAGTGATTCATTATATATAAATTCTTTATTTATATACTTGTTTTAATTATAATATGGAGGAGTTTGATATATTATCCAAAATCGAGTCTAGGAATACTGTTAAATATAATCTCCAATGAGTATCCGTAGATGCACCAAATAAGGGCCTAATAAGTGATAGAAACATTATAGGTAAAATCCATGAGGGATTTAATGCATTTAAGCGCGATGGTGCATCTCACTGTTGGTCAACATTTCGAATCGCTGGTAGTGTTGATGCTACAATGAACCACAAAAAATCAGCAGCGATTATATCACATCTTGACCATAGAAAGTATTTTTCAGAGTGAAATTCATTATCCGTTCAGAAACAGGAGAATGGATTATACGCGACAAATTTGAACATGTTATGAAAAAAAAGAACTGTCACTGTGAGTCAGGATTCCAAACCAGGAACGCTGACTGGAATAGACAAACCATATTACGAGAGAGCTTATCCTGTCACAGCGGTTGTTTATGGGATCTATCTTATAAAAGACAAACCGAGTGTTGAAAAATTAAAACCCATGAAACAGTCATCGTTGAATTGTGTAGACGAACGAATAATATAGCATTTTTGCAAATTCGTTGCGTGGAAACAAGTTGACGGATCTAAGAGGCAGAAAAATAAATGAATGAGCGTTATCAGTCCGGGATGATGGGGCAACAATTCAACATGTTGAGAAGCTAGAAAAGATATTAAAATTTCCAATAACCGTAGCGACAATAACAGAAGAAGTATGATACGAATCGAAATATAAATCAAGGGGATCTCCAATCAAAATGTTTGACCATAATGCACACGCGTGGACCTCCGCAGTAGCAATATTTCATGATCATACCGCCTAGTGACAAATATTAAGAGTAATACTTTGATAATTTTCCTCAGAATTTACATTAATTCATGTTTGTTTTCACTGTGTTATCCTTTACGTTTTACTGCTGTTCATTGCTGGTAAAAATAAAAAAAAATATTTTCAGACTAGATATTAGCAACTAATCAACATGATAGAACTTTGGCGGCGATACAAGCGAAAATTGAATTTGGTACGACAATTGATACAACCAGAACTCGTGTTAATGAACAAATATCGAAATATTCATAATTATATATATATATATATATATATATATATATATATATATATATATATATATATATATATATATATATATATATATATATATATATATTTATATATATATATATATATATATATATATATATATATATATATATCATCAAAGTATTGTAAAGCTACATTTTCGTACAAATTCCTAGGAAACGATACTGAACAAATTGCAAAAATTATTGAAATCATATCACACAGTAATGTCCGAAAACCGGATATAGGTAGATATCCGTCGCGGTATATGTCAAAATCTTCCTAGTATAAATGCTTTAATACCTTGATATATTATTCAGTATAAAGTTTTATACTCTTAAATTATTATACAGCAAACAATCTTATACTGGCATTCTTATGCTATCGCAAGATATTATGGTAAAGTCACCTTACCTTACAACACACAATACTCACATGTTATCAGTCTTTGCTATAGTGATGTATTAAATCAGTTAGCTGACGAATGTCTCAGAAGCCCATATAAACCTTAAAGGTCAAAATGAGTACAAATTAATATCAATAGCTATCTAGCTGGGTTTTACAAACACTGGAGGGCATTCCCATAAATGTCCTAACTTCTGCTATTTGTTTCCGAGTCATTGCAGACAATGTATAATGAATGCACCGACTGCATGTAATGTGTAGCATTTCTAAAAAGCCCAGAATAAGGAAATTACATTTAAACTTTCTTTCGATGACTCTGAAATACGACAATAAAACATCATACGAGTAGACGTTTTAGACTGCACATACCAGTTTTCATTTTAAATAGCATTAATTTTAAGAAAGGGATTTATATGTTAGTGTCACACACAGATACACATGTAAACAGATTGATTAATACATGCAGTATTAATTTCAAAAGTCGAATAGCTTTTATTAAGTAGGATAAACAATTACTTTATTTCAGGCATAATCGGACAAAGGTGTGATCATTGATAAATTGGAATTGTATATCGGATAATGACATATTTATAAATCACAAATCATTGACATATGACACTACTATTTAAATTATCTCAGAGGTAATACATTTTAATCAATGAAATAATATGTTAGATATTACAAAATATATTTCGCTTTATTTAAATCTGTAATTAATATACGCATCTATGATTTACGACTCCTTCCTTTCAGGCTTGCCCCAGGAGGGATACGTTATTTGGGAGCCATATCCGTGGAGACTTGGTGAAGCCTTTTGCATCATAAAAGTGCTGGTGACAGAACTTACTTCAAACGCGTCTGTGCTGACGATTACAGCTTTTACTGTGGAGAGATACTTTGCCATTTGTCACCCACTAAAGGTTCAGAGAATTGCCGACTTATCACGTTCTGTAAAAATCATTCTTGGAATATGGGTCATCTCCCTATTATGTGCGCTTCCTTATCCACTTCATACCAAACTATTTTATTTCTTACTAGATTCAAATCAAACCCCAGTAGCGGATTCTCTTGTTTGCAATGTTCCGGATAAATATTATGAAACAATGTTGTATATATTTCAACTATCTACCTTTCTTTTCTTTGTATTTCCAATGACAGTGATTACCGTCCTTTATGTGCTCATAGCGCTGGAATTGAGGAAAGTCACGTTACAGATTGCCTCCTCTGAAGACACAGGAGAAAGGGCAAGCCCAAATGTACCTGCGCAGTCACGTAAAGCCGTAATCCGGATGCTAAGTAAGGAATCAATCATGTGATAGCATAAAAGATACAAGTGTCAACGTTACATGTGTAGTCTTTCGTATAGTTCTAGTAATAATCAAGTTCTGATAAAGTAGGTTGTGTGTTACTTTGAACAATTATATATATATATATATATATATATATATATCATTAGGATGTAATGGCACATAAGTACATTCCTGGCTAAATAGTGTGTAATATAAAGATAAAGAAATAAACGTTGTAAAATCCTTACAATGCAAAGCGATGTTTTAAAACCTTACACGTCTACATTTACTGAACCACCGTCGAAACATCATCAACGGATGCAACCAATGCCAAACACCTATCTACTTTAGCCTATAACATGTAACATTCAGACCATGTTACTGTAGATGGTGATGGGGGCCTTTAAAAAGGGACATAATGAAAGTAGAAGTAGTCGTCTAAGACATCTTAATGTACCTAAATTAAATCAATATTGTTTGGACATTTGCTATCTGCATTCCATTTTTTATCACAGGTGTGTCAATATCGACAATGTATTTAATTATTATTAGAGTGGGTGTTATCAACCATGCATACGAAATTAGATGTCAAGAAAAGTCCAAGATTATATATCATAAAGTCAAATCTGTTATTAAACTGATCACACTTTTCCGTTTGATGAACACATTTTCCAATCAGAGTTTTTCTTTTTGGGAGTTGTCTGTTTGGTTTGGCTAGTTACATTGATATAGGTACGCGGAGGGGTGGATCAGCACTTTTCAACAAGTTTGGCAGCTCTTTCGAGAAATAAAAATGTCCAGTGACATTAACAGAGTCATGCACATGTATCTGTACACGACAGCCTATTTCGTGGACAAATGTGACGATAAAACATTCCTGGTAGTCAGACTACGGCAAGTTATTTGTGGTCTCTTCTCGGACTCGTCCTTCTAAACGTTTATATTTTCTCATGAGTTGGGTTAACAAAAGTCAACTTATATTTCAGTACAAAATGTTTCTTGCCACTCTTGCCGCGTTTGGCGAGTAGCTGTGTGACGATTTCAACATGAGCCTGTTATTGATCAGCAGCAGAGGGGGTGAATCGGACATGTTTCAAACAAAATTTTGCATTTCGGATTGGCACTTAGAAATCAAACAAAAAATGACTGAAAATCAATGAAAACAGGCAAAAAAATGACTGAAAATCAATGAAACAGGCGAAAAAATGACTGAAAATCAATAAAACAGGCAAAAAAAATATGAAAAATCAATGAAACAGGCACACAAAAAAATCGAACATGTATTTCAAAGAAAATAGACTTCTCCGATTGGCACTTAAAAAGTCAAACAAAATCAATGAAAACAGGCAAAAATTGACTGAAAATCAAACAATGACTGAAACAGGCAAAAATTAGTGAAAAATGAATGAAAACGGGCAAAAAATAAAAAAAATAAATGAAGTCTCCATTTGCCAAACAGAGACTTAGTCATTTTTGTCTGAAAACATGATCTTGCAGGAGGCTTCAAAATGGGTAAAAACTCTTCAACCGAATATTTTATCAAGTCCGATACGATATCGTGTCCGAGGGTCTGCTAAATTTATCGTCACAAATCCGTGTGGGATTGACTGAGCGTGACTAAAGAAATTTCTAAATTGATTATGATTCATATCACCACTGCACCAGGTCTGATGAATATTTCTAAGAGTATGAGTATCAACTCCGTTAAACACACACAGCAGATTGCAGTTATCTCTGATCACTTTTGGTATTTGTGTGTATCGTTGAGTGACATATATCACGTCAGTGTTTATATGCCTACCTCTGGAAAAGATCCTAGCGGGATCTTTTTGATTATCTAACATGATATCGTCATAGACAACTAAATTGTTCATACTTCCATCAATAGCTTCAATGCTCGGTGCTTCCTCTATATCGGTTATAAACTCAATAATATCATCATCGATTTGAAATTCTTTTGCTTTCTCGTTAAAATCCTTTAGCACTTCATAGCATCGCTGATCGTCTACACTCGGGGCTATTAAATACAATTTGTTCCATTTCATCCATCTCGTTATCAAATTAAGTAGCAGTTGTGTCTTGCCGCTTCCAGATGGTCCGATTATAATCATTCTAATTGAATTTGGCAACATTTCATGGTGTTTAATAGGTTCCCGTCGTCGGGTAGCTGAATAATCAATTATATTCATACTGTTATATATAAATTATGGATCTATATTGTGTGAAGTGTAAAAAACATACTGGCACAGATGACTTGACGACGATTACAACTAAAAAAAAACGATCAGCGCTTTCTGGTAAATGCGTACAATGTAGTACAAAGAAATTTAGATTTGTTTCCAAGGATTTAAAAAAAAACGAGGAGGTGACATTGCTGCAAAAATGTCAAAACTCCCTGGAACCCCATGGGCAAAATACCCCGGAGAAAAGCACCTTCCAGGGTATAGTTATTGTGGACCCGGAACCAGACTTGATATCAGACTCAATAATCATAACCAACCCAAACCTGGTGAAGAACCAATAAACGCCATTGATAAGGCGTGTCACGTTCATGATGTTGCTTATAAAAGCAGCAATTTGCAGCATAGACATCTAGCACATGTGAAATTAATTCATGCGTTAAATGCTATTCCTGATAAATCCTTCAAAGAAAAATTGGCTTCATTTTAGATAAAATCGGCAATGAAAAGTAAATTGATGTTAGGTGCTGGTAATTAATAACAACATGGAATCTATTTATTATTCTCCGAAAGGATACTGGAGAGGCAAGGCAGCAATCAATAAACTCGCTAGCGCTGCAAAAGTGAAAAAAAACCACTGCGGCTCATTGGTTATTTAAACAGGCACTATGGCAAATTTATCTACCACCGCCTAAACAAATTCACTACTCGCATTTTGATGTGACTGTCCCTAATGAAGTTCATCAGGCTGATATATTATTCCTGCCACATGATGGTGGTTACAAATACGAGCTAACCGTAGTTGATATTGCAAGTCGATACAAAGAAGCAGAACTGTTAAAAACATAATCGGCCACTGAAGTGGCTTCTGCATTTGAAGGGATTTATCGAAGGGGTCCTCTGCACTGGCCAAATCTATTACAAGTTGATCCTGGCAAGGAATTTCAGGGTGCAGTGTTATCAATAATGAAAAATCATAATGTCACTATCAGACGAGGATATACTGCGCTACATCGCGATCAGGCAATTGTAGAACGGTTTAATAAAACCCTTGCTGAGCGGTTAATTGGATATCAATACGCAAAAGAATTCATCCAAGAAAAGCGATCCCGTGAATGGGTCAAAAGATTACCAGCTGTGATTATCGCACTGAATAATGAGATTACTAGAACAATCAACATGAAACCTATCAACGCTATTAAAAAGAAGTCTATACCCGTACAACCACAAAAAGATTTCAAAGAACCAATTCTTGGTAGTAATATCACTGTGAGGTATTTATACGAACCAGGAGAGCTTGAAGGTATCAGAAAAAGGGCTACTGATCCTATTTGGACTGTTACTGCACACAAGATATCTAGTATAACACGATCTAGCGTTTCTAGACCAGCAATCTATAAACTTGATTCAACTGCCCCTCAACGAGGATTTACTCGACAACAATTATAAGTGATACCCGAGGATACTCAATTACCACCACGGGGTCTTAATTAGGATTTTCAAAGACAATTCGTCCAAGCTGATTTATTTTTCGTACTCTGGATACTGCAAGATACACTAAATTTGACCATTCGATGCGATTATCTACTATCCAAACAATTGTATCCGATATAGTTAATCCCCGTGAAGAACGTATCGTCGCTGCGTATCCTAGCGTCCACGGGGATTTATTAGCACGCAATGCATCTTCGACGACATTGATATCAACCAGCACAATATCATTTAATACGAGAATTTGTTTTCTTGACTCTGTCCCTGACATTGTCAGGCCTGGAATATCAACTTCAATGTTCTGTTTTTGTGTATCCGATGGCCTATAACAAAGGGGCACAGGAAGCGTTGCAAATTTTTTTTATCCAATTCAAATAACTTCATCTGAAGTGTGTCTCTGACTATTTTTCTACTTCCAATGATCAAATCATTTGGTCTCCATGTTTCCCAAAACTCATTCATGGAAGTTTCTGAAATTATTTCACGGGCTATTTCACACTGGATTCTATCCGGTTAGTTTCTTAAATTCTTTTAATTCATTATCAAGTGATCTATAATCCGTGTGAATTTCTTCATAATAGTCTACAAAACCCTTTAGCCATTCATGTGGGGATGCACCGACAAATGGTAGGGGTTGGCCGTGATCACCGCACATGACGACTTTTGTAGTTTTCAATAACAACCACTCAAGAAATATTTGTAATACATCTAATGGCACTGTGCATATTTCATCCCAAATTATGATTTCAGGAATAAATTTCTCTCCCATACGCTCAGGAGTCCACTTACATCCTTTCCATCTAAAGAGACTGTGATAAGTACAGGCATTTACCCCTCGCTGTATCATTTCTCTTGCAAGTCTGTGAGTTGGTGTTAGCACAATCATGTTTGGATTTTTCCCATGGAATAATTCAATTGCCCGTGTTGTTTTTCCTGACCCGCCACAGCCGTTTAAATAAACTTTTTTATACCGGTGGTGCATTAGAAAATTCTGAACACTGATTGCTTTATAAATAATTATTTTCAATCGTAACATCTGCTGATTGAATATAATCATGAAGCATTTCTCGCCTTATTCTCCATGATCCCCAATTCTCGTTGCCAGTAGCCTTGGTACCGTTTATAAAATCAGCCAAATCGCTTTTTATGTAAAATGAATCAGTGGCAACACTAACTGCGGTGTTAGGAAATTTATTTATCATTGAAAATAGATTAATAGACGCATAACCGAGCATAGAAGTTCTTAAGTGTGAGTATTGGGGATTGTACCCATCATTGTAAGTAACAATTGTACCCAATTTGGTTCCATCGGACAGAAATGCGTCTTTACGATTGACATATAGGCCTTTATTCGTTAGATCCGCGATTACAAAATCGTATTCAGCTTTGTCTATAATCAATCGTGAAGAATATCTTGTATTGTCGTATTTACCACCCTGGGTAAATTTACCGATTATTCTTCGTCAAAGATCTTTTGTTTCTTTGTTTCTGATTTCAAATAGCTGTTTAGACCAATCCATGATTTGTTGTTCATTAAAATCAGGAAACAGTTTTCGCTGTTCGCTAATTATTTTTTCTAGATCAGGTTGTGGTAACCAGACTGATTTCTGTGCTCGATAGGATATAATCGCTTCACTGACATTTAACGATTTTAACATCCCACAATCAATCATATACCTTAACAACACTATTGGCATCCAGTGTTTTTCAGACGTGTGTTTACCAATAATAACATAACTACACGGATGAAGTCCTTCAGCCAATTCAAATGATACTACACAAGCGAATCCGGTTAAATCAAAATCAGGTAGTGGACCATTAATCGCAACACGGGCCATTTCGTGTGTGGGGTGTCCAAATCGTTTGAAATATTTCTCACATTCTCCATACCCAAGAAAACTTCCTGGATAACACGCAATCATATCAACGGAAATAACGGTTTCAGTGTCATATTTTGTATTCCATAACCCTCCATGACTGTATTCAAGACAGCTCAATCTAACACCTGATAAAAACTCACTTCTCGTTGGTTTCCACGTGTTTTTCTTTCTAGCAAAATGTGCTGCAATTGATGGTAGTGTAAAACAGTTTGCTAATAAATGGTCGTTGTCTTCCCCCCCCCCCAGAACTCTGGGGAGAAAACTCACTAACTAGTTTTTTCATTTGTTTATGCAGCTCTTCAGTACGGTACAATTCTCCGTTGGGTCTTACAAACTGATCAAATCTACACTCATCGTCTGCAGCACTGTGAAAAAGCCACATCGACACAGGATCGTTTTTACTCAGATTGTAAATAGCATCAAATAATTTCTGCTCGGAAAAAAACTCTTCAGGTCCCAACCCTGTTGGGGAAATATATTTTACAGTTCTATCCCGTGGGAATATTGTTACTGCAGATGACCACGCGTGTTCGTTATGATCAATAATTTGTATTGGAGTTCCTTTTGATTTATATTTCGATTCGTATAATACTTCTCCGGTTATTGTTGTTACTGATATTGGAAATCTCAATGATGTTTCTAATTTAGCTATATCCTGAATTGTTGTCCCATGCTGTTTCACCGTTAATTCCCATTCGGTTATTTTTATTTTCGTCTTAGATCAGTTAATTTATTCCCCCGGGATGCATTTGTGAAGTGTTCCATTATTCGTTCTGCTACACAATTAAGTGGCAATGACGAATATTTCATTGGTGCTAGTTTTGCAATATCAGGTTTGTCATATAACGGATATATCCCGTAAACAACTGCTGTTACAGGATAAGATCTTTCGTAGTATGGTTTGTCAATTCCAGTCAAAATTCCTGGTTTGGAATCTTGATTCACAGTGACAGTTTTCTTGTCCTTGAGAATGGGCTCGTATTTATCCCTAATGATCCAGTTTCCAGTACCATCACGGATAAGGAATTTTATTCGAAAAAAATATCTTTTTCCCCCAAGATGTGAGATTATCACTGCTGTTTTTTCATCATTCATGGTGGCATCAACAACACCATCAATTCGAAATGTTGTCCAACAATGAGATGCTCCATCACGCTTGAATTCATTAAAACAATCTCTGATTTTACTAATCATGGTTCTATCAAGAATTTTATTCTTTGGTGTATCAGAAACTCTATCAAGATTGAGTTGAGCATTTTTCCAGGGCGTTATTTTCGATAATCTCTTGAACTCCTTCATATCAGAAACTCTATAGAGATCGAATCCAGGATTAATTTTCGATAATCTCTTGAACTCTTTTATGCTATCATCTATTAGACGTTTTTTTGGTTTATCGAGATTAAATCTAGGATTAATTTTTAATAATCTCTTGAACTCCTTTATGCTATCATCTATTAGACGTTTTTTTGGTTTAACGAGATTGAATTGAGCATTTTTCCAAGGCGTTATTTTCGGTAATCTCTTGAACTCCTTCATACTATAATTAAAACAAGCATTTAAATGAAAGATTTATGTATAATTAATCATTGCAAATGGCTCATGATTGGATCAGTGACTCCTTGTAACAAATGATGTAGAAATGAATTCTGTGGGTATCATATGCAAAGTTTTCGACGTGGAAGCCTTGGTCCGTTACCCTGTATTCGATGTGGGGTTGGGGTCAGGGGGAAATCACAATTGTGTCTGAATTGTGGTGGTAAGCGATACAGGGAGTTGAAGCGTTATTATGATAAAAGAATAAAATATGGAAAATCAATCAAAAATTTTGACACTGACTGTGTCCTTGACACTGACAACGTCCCTGACAAAATCATAAGAACCCCCCAAGACTATATTGAAAGAGTTATTATTAAACCAAACAATGAATTAGACAAACAATAATATAGTATATAAATGAACCAAGAATTCAGATCGCACCCAGTGATTACAAATTATGAAGCATCCAGTGATGGTATCGTAAAAAACCGTAGACTTAAGAAATCAGTTGGTGTTGTGAGTAATCAAGGGTATTTGAGGTTTACTGTATGGGGAGAAAAAGAAAGGAAAACTTATCACAATCATCGTTTCGTATTTGAATGCTTTTATGGATTGATCGAGGGTGATTTTGTTATTGATCACAAGGATTCTAGTCCGAAGAACAATTCTTTATCAAATCTACAAGCTGTTACCCCAAGTGAGAATTCCAAACGAGGGAAGACTGGGAAATACTCGAAAAAAGCGAGACCAGTAAAATCTTTTAATACAACAACTAATGAAGAAAAAATATTTCAATCGATGGCTAGCGCCGGTAGGCACTTTGATATTTGTCCACCTTCTGTACAAAGAGTTGCAGAGGGGATTTGTCGATCTGCGATTTCAAAAAAGAGCGGACAAAAAATTCAATTCAGTTATGTGTAATGCGTCATATTTTTCAATTAGAAATATAAAATTGTAATAGAATATGAATCCTGAAAAAATGAATAGCATTATAGTTGAAATAGCAAAATTGAAAAATCAGGATATCAAACTATCAGATGAGTTAAATCCTGATCAAATTGTGTCAGATTTTCAGGAAATAGAATACGGAGTAAACAATAACAAGTATATGCTACCAAAGAAATATGCGCTCATCAAAAAAATTCAAAATTCTATTCGGGACTCTCTTGCATTTTCCAGTGAAGTAGGTGTGTTCGTTCCGTTATATACTATCGTAGAGGGAATACGAAAAGAATTAGGTAACGAATATGAATTGAAAAAGGAGGTTAATTCTAAAATTAGAAACCTACGGGCGTTAATTCAAGAAAATGAACGATTTTGATTGACCGACCATTTATCATTTTTTGATTGAAAACGACCCTCAAAGAGATTTTCATTTTGTTAGCACTTTTTGATTGAAAATGACAAAATCAGTGAATAAAAAATAGATGGGCCGTTAATGGATGATCAAAATAGAATGGCGCACATGTCATAATTATTTATTTATATACAATTATGACACTTGCGCCATCGATGATAGAGCTGTTGAAACATCAAAATAACACTTCCATAACTGTGTTAAAAATCATCCGACATGTCTGTGATGAGGAAAGTGACAGTATTATATATTTTTATAGCAATTTGGTCACTTTCCTCATACCTGATAGAAGCTGTTATAGGATGAAATAACACTTCCATAACTGTGTTAAAAATCATCCGACATGTCTGTGATGTGGAAAGTGTCATAATTATATTTTTATACAATTTTGACACTTTCCACAAACCTGATAGGGCTGTTAAAATAACAAAAAAAGACTTCCACGGTGGTATTAAAAATCATCCGACATGTCAAAAAGTGGGGAAAGTGTGGTATTATATATTTTTTATACAATTTCTACACTTTCGCCATCAATGATAATGCCCTTAAATTGTCAAAATAACACTTCCACGGTGGTATCAAAAATCATCCGACATATCAAAATAGAATGTGGAAAGTGTCATAATTATTTATTTATATACAATTATGACACTTTCCACAAACCTGATAATGCCCTTAAAACATCAAAATAACACTTCCATGATCGTGTTAAAAATCATCCGACATGTCTGTGATGAAGAAAAAAAAAATGGAGAAAAGGCGAATTTCTTATAATATATTAATTTTCGCCCTTTCTCCATCGATGATAACACAGCTAAAACATCAAAATAACACTTCCACGGTGGTGTTAGGTCGGATTGAAAAATTGTTTTACAATTGAAAAATTGTTTTGCATTTGAAAAATTGTTTACAATTTCAAATAATGGTCAATGAAGCATTAACGACTCGATTGGCTCGTGAACGACTAGATGCAATTAAGAGATTTATACCAATTCGCGACTCTGTAAGAAATAAACTGCAAGCTAGACAGTCTTCAGACTGATTTTGCTGAGGGATCAGAAGAGTTGTTTAAACCAATAACTACAACTACGAAACAGATAGTGTCAACAATCTCTGAACAAGGAAAAAACAAGAAGAGACTTTTCTCCCTGTGTTAGAAAAAATAGCAAAAAGAACTAAACAAACAAAGCAATCATTAAAAACACTTCCTCAGGATATATCAAAACGAAAATTTGAAGGATTTCAGGAAGAACTAGTTAGTGGACAACTACTTATATCAATTATATTTACCGATAGCGCTAAACAACGAATTCTCAACGAGGATATAGACAATTTAGGTGAATTTGCTGCTAACAGCTATGATTCACAAGAGAAGTTTTTCAAGGACAATTATTCGGATTATAGAATGTCACATAATGAATGGGCTGATATAGTGTATGAAATAAATACTGGGAGTTTAGATAGAAGGATGAAGGAATACAGAGACTTCAAGAGAAAATTTCAACTCCAAATAAGACAGCAAAAACAAGACCCATACGATGAAAAGGAATTTCTGGGGAGTGGTCTGGTTGGAAACGCTAGCGTTTCATATCCTGGTAATATTCTCAGTGATATAACACGATTAGAAGTTCTCATCGGAGGAAAACGAGCTGGAAATAACTCTCCAGAAATAATTAATGAAGCAGCTGATATCTGCAGGCGGTTATTTCAAGGTGGTATCATGGATATCAAAACATATCGAGATTTCGAGTTAGCGGAAAATCATACTGATTATTACAGCGACTAAGTCGAAAATTCTTTGGATTGGAAATTGCTAGCAACTGAAAACACTAGTGTTTTTATAATAAGATGATCATACACTACAACCATGACAAACCAACTAGCGTCTATGTGGTAAACTCACGATTGCCTGTTTATAGAGCATACTACAGAGATGGTTTCGGTGATACCATTTTAGGATTATTTTCAAGAATGGCTCCAAAAGTGATGCCGTTAGCTAAACAACTAGGAATGAAAGCCATTGATGTTATTCGTGATAAGGGTATTAGTACTGTTGGAGATCTTGCCTGAAAACCTTTTTCAGCTGCGAAGAATAAAATAACATCATTAGTTAGACGAAAAAGAAACAGGTACCATTGCCATCTACAGCAGAAATGCCTGCAAGTGTTAGTAAAATTATAAATAACGCAGTAGATGAAAAATTAGCATCATTGGTGACCCCAAGTGACCAAAATAACATGATAGCAAACATGATAGCAGGAAGTGGCTTTAAAAAAACACGACAATGAAAAATCTTTTACGATGAAAATCGTTTACGATGAAAATCCTACGGATTTCACGATTTAGACTGATAAATAGAATAAAATGTTCAAACGGTCACCTGATCCAGCATTTGATATGGATGCCCCAGTGCTCAAGAATTATTCTCTACGCGATTTTCAGTTTTATTCTTATCACGCAGTACAACCAGATCTCCGATCGCGAATTGAACTTCAAGTTCATGATACCAGTAAGTATTTTTGCCGTGTGAGGCATTTATTCAAATCGAAGGAGAACTTGTAACCAATGTTGTAGCTAATACCCCATACGACAATAACCCGACTATTAAAGTTGGTTTTGTTAATAATGGGATCATGGCACTATTTGAGAGTGCAAGATATCTCATTGATGGAAAGGAAATTGAATCTATTGACCGTGAAGTTGATGTGTCCACAACAATAATAGGGTTAGCGAGATATTCTGATGATTATACAAGATCAGCGGGTCCATCTATGATGTTTTCTAAGGATATTACTGATCACCCTGAACACGTCCAGTATTCTAGAGTCAAGGCAACACATGCTTCTTTAATTAATCCAGCACCAGCCGGATATGTAAGACCAGCTGGTGATTTTGATGTCATAAATAATATTACTAACTACAACCTAGGGTTTGCAACACGCGTAGCAACGTTGCATGGACAGCGTCGACAATTTTCATGCGCGATTCCACTGCATTATATTTTTGGATTCTGTAGAAACGTCCGAAAAGTTATTTATGGAGCTAAACACACAGTAGCGCTTGTACGAAAGGGTACTGATAATGATGCAATCTGGCGTGATGCTGGTGTTGCTGATGGTAAAGTCATTTTAACAAAACTAGCATTATGGATGCCAGTGTTAACTCCATCAATCAAAGCAGAAGAAAAATTGTTATCATTTATGGACCAAGGAGAAAAATCATTGTTGAGTTGGTTATCAGTGACTACGGATATTAAACAAGACAATGTTGATGGTACATTCACATGGAACCTGGCATCAAAACAAGGGGTTTCAGCACCACGTCATATATTTGTAGCGTTACAGAATAATGCACGAGTTGGTAATCAAGAACGATGTCATATGATATTTGATCAGTTAGGTGTTAATGAAGTCTCGCTGAGAATAAATGGACAGCAGGACCATCCGAGGATATACAACTTGATTACAATCACAACCATATTGCACGCGTGTATCATAATCTGTTGTCATATATGTCACGTGATCAAAATGTGGATACTGGTTTGCAAATATCACAACTTGATTTTAAAAGCCTCTATCCGATTTATTACTTTTCACTGGAACATCTTGATTTAACAAGACAATCTGTCGTTGATATACACTTCAGAGCTCGTGTAACCCGTCCTGGTGGTATTGCTAATTACAGAGCGGTTGCTGTCATTCTCAGTGATAAATCAATGCTACTTGAAGGTGTTGGTGGAAGAATGAGAATCATTGATGCACCAGTGGAAAATCTATGATTGAAATTGTAAACGATTTATAATCAATCTATTATGTATAATGTCGTATAGTAATATTAGTGTTGCGTTAACTCCTGGTCAAATCAAGAAATTGCAATCGGAATCAGCTAAAAAATGTGGAACCAATAACACGCTGAACCCAATCAAATGACTGGCGGGGCGAATAAATTATCGCTGACAACTCGTCAAATAAAACATTTCAACGATGCACTTGTAGCAAAAAAAGGCGTTCAGATTACTATTTCTTCGGCTGCTATCAAAAATATGATTAAAACCGGCGGTATATTCCCGTTATTTGCTGCAATACCAGGATTAATTGCAGCGGCTGCACCAGCAGTTGCAAAAGCTGTCGCATTGGGGGCCGCTGGAGGCTTAGGAGCAAAAGCGATACAAGGCATTACTGAATCATATGAACCGAAGAAAGGACGAGGGTATAAAAAAAGGGAGAGGGTTTTAGACTAGGTGCGTTACCAGGATTAATAAAAGCGGTTGCAAAAGCTGTCGCATCGGGGGCAAAAGCGAAACAAGGCATTACTGAATCATATGAACCGAAGAAGGGACAATGGTATAAAAAAAAGGGAAAGGGTCTAAGACTATCAGGAACCCCGTATTCATGGTACAGCGGAAAGGGTCTAAGACTAGGACCGGTTTACTAGTTGAAGAGTCTTTGACTCGGGAATCTTCGATTCCTATGTCCAATTTTGATTTAATTGATGCCGCTAAAAAACTAGCGATTACAAATTTCAGAGGTGTCTTTATGAAAGATCAATTACCGGCACAACCCAATGATGTTGAAACCGGTATTATTAATTTAGATAACAGCACCGCACCCGGAACTCACTGGGTTGCATACGCTATTGATCCACGGGCAATCGTCTATTTTGATTCATATGGATTAGCACCGCCAAGAGTTTATGCGTTACATAAAAAAATTTCCAATGAAGACTTGGTATTCTACGCTACCAACACAACAAATGAATGATCCACCAATATGCGGCAGTGAAGTATTAAATGTCCTTGACGCTATTTCAGCATCTGGAAAACCACCACACATTGTCGCAAATGAATACACTAGTAATCGCTGGAAATCAAAGATTTCAAATCAAAGATTTTAGAGAGAGAAAGAGTTTTACAATAACAATGATTGATATTTGGGGAAGACCTTTATCAGCGCTGAAGAAACCAACCACAGAAATATCTGCAACCGGTGATATATAAAAAAGAATCGAAGATGAAATAGCTGAGACGTTGAACCTAGCAAGTGTTGATCCTAATGAAATAGTTGTATTTCAAGATCGTCAGGGTAAATTGAAAACTAGTAATGTGTCGTTGGATGATATATTGGTTAAACAACGAAACGTAATCGAGGATACTATCGCGTTATTTTCCGATCAGGGTAAACTCAAACCGGGTGTACTTTTTTCGACGATTACAGATAGATTAAAAACTCTCAACGATGAGTTGAAAAATTCTGTGTTGGAACTAGCAACACTTCAATCTAAAACTGAAGAACACGGAAAACAGTTTTCAAATTTTCGAAGAAATATTGTGGATATATTTATTGGAACCCCGTTAGATAAAATTGAAATAAAACTACCTGATATTAAAAAATCCATCGATGAGACGAGAATCTTCATCGAAGCCATCAAAAATGATTTTTCGAGGATGATAACAATCATTGAAAAAACAAAAATTCCTCATGAGAAAACCAACAACGTAGTATACACGATCCAACACGGATCATTTGAGTGGAGGGTACTCGTAAACAACAAATTAGATATCACTGCAACCGTTAAGGGTATTTATCGATTAACACTAGTGACACCGACTCAATTTAATATTTCATCGTCGAGTTCATCCGGGGTCAATAATACGATTTCAACGATCATCGACAAGGATACAACTGAACAGTTCACGTTAACATCTACTGATAAAAATTTGATTAGGTTTTCAGTAACATGGTATGTTGAATTTGTAGCGGATTTATGTAAATAACGGTTTCAATTGATATCGTAAACTGATTTAAAAATAAAATGATTTCATCATCGCAATATCGCTATGATCAGGTCAGAGAATTTCAAAATAGACTCAAAACCCTCACTGAGGAGTATCAAATAAAAATAAAAAATACCAACGACGAATTACGGCAATTGATGTTACTGTGAACGCTGTGAGTGGTGTAATCACCGGAGCTGGTATTATACTGTCTTCAGTGACAATGATGGCCCCGATAGCTGTTCCAATTTGCATTTCTGCGGCAACAACAATCGCGGAAATAATTTCAATTATAACAAAAAAATATCATCATGCAGCCAACGCAAACTACAAGACTACATAATTCAATTTCATATTGTGTCCACTGCATACTCGCAATTATCCTCAATGATATCGTCATCACTCGATGATACAATTATATCAGATAGTGAGTTCTCAGCAATGGTCAGTATTTATGATTCTGCGGTGTCAAAATTAGAGCGACAACAACAGTATAATGACAACACCGATGGAATTACTTCAACAAATAGTGGAGAACAGAAACCCAGTACAAACAAGCATGATCTCAATAACATCAACGAATCCAGAATTCAGTGTGAATTTCCCTACCCCAGTCCCCGTGAAGGAAATCGCGTTAGCAAAATTACGAGTGTATCACAGTTGGCCTAATATCAGATCAAAATCATTTGGTGGTCAACAACCGAATAATTCACTGGTGTTCTCGTATAAGAATAAAGATGATGGTACCCCAGACTGGAACGTTGTTTCCACACCAACCGGATCATATCAAATTGAACAAATCAATGCTGAATTGCAACGTAGAATAAAATCGATTACTGGAAAAGAATCAAAACTAGCTATAACAGTTCATGAGCCAACACTATCATCTGCCATTGAGATAAGCACAGATGGTTATGTCGTAGATATCTATCAAAGCTCAATAAGAACCGTACTAGGATGGCCTGAATTACCACCCGGGGGAGGGGAAACCGTTAATTTACCAGAACCCAAAAAAAAAATGATTATATCACCGACAGGATAAAATCTGATAATCCAGTAAAGAGTTATAAAGAATACAACGAATTGATAGCTTTCACTGGAGTGATAAATTTCGACAATCCAATATTTTACAGAATTCGAGAAGAGGAAATCACTATAAACTTCACAGCAATGAATAATGATTTTTCACTGTTGTTAATATCTCTTAAATCCGGCTCTCTCACCCGAGATGAATTTATCAGCGTCGTAGAAACATGCAACAAAATCATCAATGACATGGAAACATTTCATTCTCAAATCATGCAAGTGGTATTAGGTGACGATAATCCTAAAACAAGAACAGAATTTGCAACAAATTTTAAAATCCCCGTCAAAGATATTCCGTCATTCAAACTACCAGGATATAACGTACCAGAACTAAAAAAAACTTCTCAGAGACACCATCGATATTGGTTTTAAAGTAATTCATGATTCGTGGAAGAAATTGCAACCACCACCAACAATCCTCAAACATAATAATGACCCAGAAGGCGGCGGTATACATATCGCTCCGTTCAACGTGAATATTTCATCGGTGATAGCGCTCAATTTAGTATGTGATGTTATCGAAGGAAGCTATCAAATAAATCTCGAACGATCAAATCAAGCTCAGCAGGGATATATTTTGTATTCATTTGCACCAACAGCTCCTCCAGGGTTTCTAATAATTGAGTACCCGGTGAATCCAGTCTATATGCGATGTCATAATGATTCATTAACCAGAATCGATTTTAAACTCACTGACCAGTCTAATAATCTAATTGATCTACAAGGTGAAGTTTTACCAATTAGTCTGTTTGTGAAATCCTAAGACCCTTGGACACGATATCGTATCGGACTTGATAAAATATCCGGTTGAAGAGTTTTTACCCATTTCGAAGACCCCTGCAAGATCATGTTTTCAGACAAAAATGACTAAGTCTCTGTTTGGCAAATGGAGACTTTTTTATGTTTTGCCTGTTTTCATTAATTTTTCATTAATTTTTGCCTGTTTCAGTCATTTTTTGATTTTCAGTTATTTTTTTGCCTGTTTTCATTGATTTTGTTTGACTTTTTAAGTGCCAATCAGAGAAGTCTATTTTGTTTGAAATCCATGTTCGATTTCTTTTTTTTTTTTTTGCCTGTTTCATTGATTTTTCATAAATTTTTTGCCTGTTTTATTGATTTTCAGTAATTTTTTGCCTGTTTCATTGATTTTCAGTCATTTTGTTGCCTGATTTCATTGATTTTCAGTCATTTTTTGTTTGATTTCTAAGTGCCAATCCGAAATGCAAAATTTTGTTTCAAACATGTCCGATTCACCCTCTCTGCTGCTTGATCCGATGATATCAAACCTTGATGGGCTAAAATAAAATGTCCTCTATATATTAGAGACATATTACTAATTATTGTGTTTGATAATGATATATATATATATATATATATATATATATATATATATATATATATATATATATATGTGTGTGTGTGTGTGTGTGCGTGTGTATATGTATGTATATGTATATATATGTGTATGTATATAGTAGGTGTAAGGTAATTACCTGAGTTATGTGTCTCTAACACTGTTTAAGTTAATGTCATTTTAGTATTTGCTTTTCTTTGAATCTTTTTCACCAGTAACGCATTTTAAACATATACTGCCTGACCATTATTCTTTCTCTTTACTAGTTGGCGTTGTAGTGGCCTTTTTCGTGTGTTGGGCACCGTATCATGCTCACAGACTCCTCGTAGCCTACAATAAACACTGGACACCTTTCATGCTGGAATTGCATAGTACCTTGTTCTGCGTATCAGGTATAATATAACCGTGTATCAGAATTCCGACTATTGTCACCATTGGATAAAGTCCGCTTTCTCTCTCTCTCAATCTCTCTCTCTCTCTCTCTCTCTCTCTCTCTCTCTCTCTCTCTCTCTCTCTCTCTCAAACTATTTTTTCTGCATAAAGCATGTGCTGAAAATTAATTATGCAACATTCAATACAGATCGTGAATAAACTGCAAGATGTTCAATTTCCATGTATTCTACATTACAATCATTATGTTCATTCTAGCTTTGATACATTACCGGTGTTAACTTTTATGCATCGGAAATACATTGACTCGTCGAAATAAATTGACACAAGAATAGTGGTTATTGCTCTAATCAAGCTCGCGCACACATATTACGCTTTATTATCTTACCAAAATAATACCCATAGAAGCATTGAACCTAATAATAATAAATGTACACACACACACATACATATATATATATATATATATATATATATATATATATATATATATATATATATATATATATATATATATACTTACGTAACGTAGCCTGAAGATAGGGGCATTGAGGTGTGCACGGGGAAGGTGGCTATCACACAGGTGGTATATCAACAGTTGGGTTTTACATGCGAACCATGGAAGTATTTATGATTCTCTTCAACGGACAAAAAGTTAATCATATTTGACAAGTGAATCCATAGTATAAGTTTGAATGGCCGTTTTGGAACTATGATCATCAAATACAAACTACAGTAACTCGTAGTAAACTAAAATGGAATTATATCATTTTTAACTCCAAATATGCTAATCTATAAACATTCCAAATTTCACAGAGACATTATCAAATATGATATAAAAACATTCAAATAATATTATCTGGTAATGCTTCCTAATGTTACTTTGCATTTTCAGGTGTTCTTTACTATGTTAGCTCAACGGTGAATCCAATATTTTACAACCTTATGTCCAGAAGATACAGGGAAGCCTTTAAAGACGTCATATGCAGGTGTTGTCGAAGGCGTGCCATTAGCTTGTATTGAAGTTCCGGTTATCAGTATTATGCGTTAAAATCCGTTAGGCACAAAAGTCCCACAAATCATACGGAGCTAGTTGAGATATCGGAAGAACGATCCAGCCTTTTGTAAGACAATGAAAAAGCCACTAATACCATAAGTGGCCGAATAAGTAAAAATAGGTTGGATATAAATAATGGGATTCAGAGATCGCCTAGAATATAAAACATGTAAGCACGCATTCTGGACTGACAAAAGAAACGGAAACAGTATTTGCCGAGCCTGTCACAGGCCTATTGATGGTAAACGATTATCTAAACCAGTTTCCATAACATATGAAAGTATTGAACTTCTGCAGAGAAGTATTTCTGAGGAAACAAATGCTTCTGGACAATTAATTACATATTTAGATTTTGTATGTATTCCTTCCTTATTTCATTCATTTGTACCGTTTGATTTCCGATGTACAAACATTAAGTAAATTAAAATATATATTATTTCTAATAGTGAACAGTTTTAACTCAGCTTGCCGTAAGCCTATGTGACTTAATGATATCGCCGTGCGTTAAGTCGAGCTTTGTAAGTTGGTCAGCAATGGCTAGCTATCACTCTGTAGGCTACAACTCTGAACTGTTGTTTTCTAATCAAACTTGATATGTTTGGATAGATACCATCTATGTTTTGCATTAGGTTCTCACACCAATTTGATCATGAACGAGCTCAATGGATATTAATCGGTTCATCTGGAATCTGACTGATGTTGATTATTGATTACATCTAGATACTCTGATAGTAACTGGGTGTTGGTCAAATATGCTACAGCGCATATATCGGCAATGTTTGAACGAGTAATGCGATGAGCGATATCTGTTAAAGTTAATACTATAGAGACTGTTTATTCTGATCATAGTATGGTTAAGTCTGATTTGTAAGCTTATAGTTTCAAGATCTCCAAGTACTTCTAATATGACCCATTTCTTGAATGGTACGTTGTGGTATCAATTTCTACCAATCTGTTATGTTGTGTCTCTAAGCAAACGTTCAAAGCGTTTATAAACTAATAATGGTGCGTGCAACAGCTGTTATAAGCTATTGTACAAGCACATCTATATTCACTAGCATTCATATTTAAGTCTACCTTCATAATATAGATATATCATCATAAACAGTAAATGCATTTTCAAATGCATACACATTATTTGTGTACATAACAGATGCAGGACAAGTCAGGGTTGGCTGGAATTTACTCTGTTCGCATTGATTTGCCTAGAAACATAAGAAGCCTTTGTTGGGCAATGAAAGTAAAATCTTTTTAGATGAACTGAACACAGAATCTGACATGGAACTAAGATAATGCATTACTAAAGCAAGTGTAATCACAGCTATAAGCTCCCTTCACAAGCATCAGTGTGAACTTTCTGAAGATGAATATGAATCAGTGTCATCCAAAATAGACATATATTATGAAATTATAAGAATTATTAATTATTTAAGTTTGTGTTAATCTTTAGTTTGTATCTTCTTTCTTTAGATATTTCCTTTTTATTCATCCCACCCCGTTCATTGGATTTACAAATGAAAACGTATATGCAAGTCAAACTTAATTATAGAGAATTTGTAAAATGTTTATACATATAAGTAGATGGTGGCACGTAAATTTAAAACTTTGGTGAAATGCAGAAGGGTTAGTACAGGTCTACACATGCCGTATTCAATACTATGAGCATTTAAGCTTAGCATACATATGTGTTTCACAGTTTTGTGTGTGTGTGTGTCTAAACGTGTATGCTTGACTTTCAAAATCAGAAATGAATCGTATTTAATAATATTGAAGTGGAAACTGAGAACCGTTTATGGATAGGGGATGAATAATGTCACAGAATATAAATATCAATTTCGCTCAAGAGCAATAAAACTCTCATCTATTTGCGATTTGGTGACAAGAGAAAAATCAGGTACCATACCATTGATTGTATGATTGACCATTCAACCGTTTCGAAACACAACAGGTTAGTAAAATTATTACCGATTTCATTTGAAGAACATTTCAGAAATTGGGGCGAAAATATTGGTTGTTTACATTTATTCGGTAAACATTTTTGTGCCGTTTACACATCATATGACCTTCTTAAAGTAACGTAGTTGTCCTCTGATGATAATCAACAACAAAAGCAGAGCTGTTCGAATGGTGAATGCGATATATCTGATGAAAACATTCAAGACACACAGGGATATCATTACGAAAAATCAGAAATAGAACGGATCCTCAAGTAAACCTGTATAGATGGGCTGTCAAAATAAAACGAGTACACACGGATGAAAACAAACATTTTAAACCAATACATTGCGCTGTAAAATGGTCTATATAATCATATAGTGCAATCAAAATAAACTTCCGAACGAGAGTCAGTATAATAAAATAGTTCTTAATACAGCCTAGAATTATTCAATTGTGAAACATGGACCCAATTATTTGATGATTCTTTTCATATTTAACCTGCATGCCACGAGCAGTACTGTCTGCGTGTGCATATGCAAGTGTTTGATGATATAAGTTCCTAATTGTGGAAAAAGGAATACTTTGTTAGTTTTGTGTCCATGCTGTTTTCCAAATTGTGTATCATTTTATAATAGTGCTTTTGCGTTTGAATTGTACTGCGTTTCTCCTTTTCTACTTCTGTTGAGTCTAGTTCCCATCAATATCCTTAGTACATGATGGATCATTTGGTAGATTTAATTATCTGCTACAAATGGACAGATTATGCATTGCGGAAATGGATGATTTTGTTTTTGTTTCTATTACTTAACGTTTTATCAGCTCCAAAAAGGTAAAAAAAAACCTAAGCTTCACTTCATTGTCATTGAGTAAATAGGCTGGGAGTCTGATTTACATATCCAGTACTCGTATATTAACTAAAGTGTGAGGCCCATTTAAAATGTGTAGCGATATCTCTGGTCTGCAGCCAAAATACTTGAGATATAAAGCAGTCAAACATTATTAATTCTGGGTTAATGAGAACGAAAGTGATGATTGATAGTGCAGATTAGCTCGAATTATTTTTAACAAATGTTCTCAAGATAAAAAGACAGACCACTACAGGGAGTTGGTGCAAATCGTCCTCAAGGGATACAAAACCTACTGTCCGACATGCTACTAAAGATATATGTGTATGCACTCGCATCTAGTTTTTTCCCACCGAACTGCAGCGCAGTGAGCGATGTGCACGGCGAGCTATTTCACCTGGGAAATGCAACAATATTGAAGAAACGCTTTAAGTGCATTGGAGCCCAACAATGCTTGCAGACAGACTATTGATGAACAGTGATAATGTATACAAGAGACAAGCCAAGAACCGCCCAGCATATACTAGATCAGGATTAAACAATATACTTATAATATACATACAGTACTTTGTTTCATAATAAATGTTAAATACGTAAGCCTCTGTGTTTCAAAGTGTAGCATAAATAGGGCAGGTGTTATATGTTCATGTAAAGCAATCATAAACACGTGAAGAGATCTAGGTTTAAAATTTATGATTAGAAGTATACTATCTATACATATATATAGGCGTAAAATCTAAAAACGTTAATATCTTGGAAACAGTAGCCAATAATTTGCTAAAATTTTCATAATATCATTCAGCACACCAAACTCCATACAAAAGTGTACATTTTATCTCTAAAGCAGACGACTTCTAAACAATAGGGACCAGTTTATCTGGATACATTTTACTTCATGACAAGACTGAGGGGTACAGATTATAAAATTTCGGTGTTGATAAACAAGAATTTTCCTGATGCAGAAGAGTTAGAGTTATGCATGGTATAACAATAAAACCAATATAAGCTCTAATTTCTTCACAATCACCTTAAATATATTATTTGAATAAGTGCTTGTCAAACCCCGGCGCGATTCCCGCTAGAAATATTTTCAAATACTTCCATACAACTTAAGTCGAGTTTTCGGTACAAAGAAAAGTTCGTATCACTCGAAAGGAATAAAATTGCTTAATTAGGAGACTTAGGTCTCTGATGTGAACTGATAGTAAAAAGTAAGCCAATATGATGAAACGTTAATTCTTCTCTTTAAACGTATCGTCTACAAAATGGCATATGCAACATTATTTACAAGACTGTTCCATCATAATATAGTCTTTATTGAATATTTATCACAAGTGCATATATGTTCCGGCGGGGTCAAAGTACATTGAAGAATGCATGATACTGCGTTATGTAATTGCTTTAGTTAATATATTCTTAAACATGAATACTATTCATTTAATTATGACGGCAGAACGTGACAGGCAACTAAGGAACACAAATATGTTATACCCATTATGTTCCGAAGAGGCTAAAGCAACAAATTAGCTACATATAAAAAAGCCAAAAAGAAACGTAGTTTCTTTAAACGGTTACGTATATTATGCACGCATTTTTTGCCGCACCCATTTGTCAAATATAACAAATCAAACAAATAAAATGTTCAAGTGAGGTTATAAATGGTCAAAATGTTTGGATAGCTTAATCAAATCAAAGCATAATAATACCATTTTCTTGACATGACAAGTCTATGGCAGTTCATATAACATTTTACCCAAACCTTAAATTTATAACTGCTTTGGCAAGTCCTATGGACATTTCTGACACCATGTGATGCTACCATAGCTCATTGCACTCCCTGGGCCATACGTCTGAGAAACATTGTATTGTAAACCGTTTGATGCAGTTCAAAATTAGTTGCCATCCAGTAAGGTTTTCAGATGTTGTACATGTCTACTGCTATTATTTTTAACTTTTATTTCTAGTTGATTATTCAAATGTCGTTGTTTTTATAATGTGAAGCAAGTATTACATATTTTGGCATTTGATATGGCTGGGTTTGAGTACTCCCAGCTATTATTTAAAAGTCCCACACAGGCTCGATTTTATTTGAAATGAAATTAGTAATAGAGAGGGGTAAATCTACGAGCCCCCAATCGGTAAGTTAAATTACAGAGTACACAAAAGCTGGAATTCAACTGAATAACAGTTTGATACAATTCAGTAGTCAAATGATAATAATTCCCCAATCACTCTTATTTATCTCGACTAAGTGATATTGAATCATCTGATATATAGTGTGCGACAGCTTTTCCATCTGTCCTTGCTTTGTACGCAGCTGTATGGACCCTATCCCACCAATTCCTTCTCTCCTTCCGACTTCCCACTAACATGTTTTTCCTCATTGACTGCTTCTTTTCCAATTACACCTCCTCGACTCCTTTTCGGACTATCCTTCGATTCACATTCGACGTCTTTGTCACGTTGTAAGGGTTAGCTATATTTCAACGTGTATATATAAGACCCTGAGGCTATAATTTTGCGCCGTAAATATGTATGAAGTCAATTCGGCGTAAAAAAATGAGTGTCAAACCAGCTGTTTAACATGGTCATAAAAGTAGTGTCTGGTGCCTTATTTTGAGAATCCTTAGTTACATAATAATTGCGATCACAGGTTTCACAGATAAGTGGTAGAATTCGTTGTTCGGATCAAACGAACATCAAGTGGGGCTTGTAAATCCACCATTGACACCAAGTTTCGAGGGGGCAGTGCCTGATAATTATATAAATCAACATCCACTCGGAATTGAGCAAGGCGTGGCCAGCATTATAATCGCAAGTTTAAATCAATTATCTTGAGGACTAAACATTAGTAGTCACTTAAACCATCTTGCGTGAATTAAGGGAAGAAAAACTACTTCAGTGTCAAACGAAATTAGCAGGAGACTTGTATATTCTGGGAATTACAAGGAGCTTCAGTACATGTCAGTGATTATGTGCTCGATTGTTGTAATATATTACTCCAAAGTATGTGTACTTCAGTTATTGTAGAATGTATACATTAGTACATAGACTCACCATTTGTAGGGTGATTTATTCGTAATGTTTGATATACATGCATATTTTAATATATGACCAATGTTTATGTAAATAAGTAATATTGTAATTCGCTATTTGGTTAATTCGCAGTAACCTCGTGAATGTATTCTTTTGATATTCTAGATTTGAAAATGTTCAATTGAATTATAAACTTTGTTTAATGGTTGCAGTGTAAAGCATTAGTAATAGGGATTTACCTATTTGTGTATACTTTGTATAAGTATCATGTGCAAGGTTATATCAGCGCATTGATATGTGCATATCGGTGTACACTTTGTAGAAGTGCAATGTACAGCAATGCGTCTGATTATATAATATTGTTCTGTATAATAAGATTGTGAATATATATATATATATATATATATATATATATATATATATATATATATATATATATATATATATATATATATACCGTGTACACTAATCAGGGAGAATATGTATTTCGATGGGCACGAATGCTTGACCGAAAAACGGTACTGGCTCATCTGATGATATTAATGTTTAGTGTGAGTTTACTTAGCTAGGGGAATATGCTATGATAATGTCCGTGTGTGTTAATACAGGGAGGTTTTAGGGACCAGAGGGAATTACCCCAGTGCAGTTTTTTCCGAGTCTCTGGGAGACAAAATGAAAAGGAAGAACGGAGTCAGAAGTTGGAAGGAATGGAGGGAGTTAGATTACCAGTCTATAATTATCTTGCAGATGAGTAGGAACACAGGACAGGAGGAAAATCACACTAAGTCAGCTGATGGAAAAGGCCGTCACTTGGTCGACTGAAAGACGAGTGATAGAGTTTGAATTTTATTTGAGAGATAACTGTTATTGAATTATGTTCAATTGTTGGTATTTGAACCTCTACACTCTCCATTGCTTTATACTCCGTTTCCCTCAATGGGACTCGGGACTAAACTATACCTGAAGTCTGTCCCCTAAACCTTCCTGTGAAAATAAAAGGACAATAGCATATTTATTTAGCCATCTCGTCTTACACTAACCAATATCATTATAGTAAACTAAGTATTTTATAATATGGGAACAGACCATTGGATACAATAACATACTAAATGAGGTCGTTTACCGTTCAATATTTTAACATGGTCATTGGCTTCATGGCCAGCTAGACACTGATGAAAATCATTTCATTTATAAACGTTACAGTGCATGTAATTTGAAGCGTAATGTCCACTCTTTGCCACTGTCAACCACAGCTTTATGTCCTGCTTTGATGTATCGTACATACATTCAAAAATGCCTGATTTTCCATATTCAAATATGTAAACAATTTGACTGCTTTGAGGAAACAAAGTATTCGGTTATCTAATACAGGCCACCGAGGGAGCGCTTGATCGTTAATTATGCCTATAAAGTAGCCAGCTATTATAGTCCATATTCCCTAATGTCAAATATTGAACCCGCGTGCTCTGGCAAGGCTATCATATTAATACAATCAATATCACATATATTGTTGAAATCAGAAAGTAATTACAAAACAACTGGACAGACATCATCCAATTGTCAACGAAATATCAAAACTCGATACCTTAAGAGTGCGAAGCCGTGATATATAGTAAACTGATGACACGTGTTATTTAGGGAGCGAGAAAAGGTGGTGCAAAGCAGATATAGGAATACTACAAATTCAAATGCAGATTTTACTGTATTATATTCATACGAAACTATATGAAAAAGCCATATGATTAATTACAATACAGCAATTTAGAAAACGTGTGTTATATTCGATGTTCTGCTGTGGAGAACAGTGTAAAATGTGTTGAAGGAAGTTGCCACTAACATGGCAATGTTTTCTTTCTATAAATATAAAGTAATGCATTAATAGATTATTGTCAGAAGCAGTGAAAGAAATGCGATACAATATATTGGAAATTATGATTTCTGTTGTATTTTTATTCCTGATATTGCTAAAATAAATCTGTCTGGTAAATATAAGTGAAAACAACTAAACAAGTGCTTGACAATTGTTCACAAGGACATGTAAATCTATTGAAAGCTATTACAATGTAAAATATGGATGTTCATTTCCAGTTAATTCAATATAATGTGACTCCTAATATATGGATATATGCGATTCTTTATAAAGTTAAAGGTATGCAACTTAAACTTAATAGAAAATAAATATATATGTAGGCGATATGTAATGTTGATTAAGGATTAAATTTAGGAATTATGACCCACTCCAATCCATTTCGCAATTTTAGACGGATGCTTAACGACTATTTTCATTCAAAACAGACAGACAATGGTAAAGCAATATTGTTTAAATTCCACTAGGACCTTTCACTAAGCTGATAAAGAATCATATATTTGTAAAGTGCTTCAATTTCTGGTAACAAAATTCAATATAAAATATGTTAAGATAAATCTTTTTTTTTACAATATTGTTTGACACGTCTAAGCCTTGATTGGTACAGTGATCATTAGTAATAATGATTCATATAAATCCTAGAAAGATAAGAAAAATATGCCGCTTACTAAATGCACCCAGTTTCGTATCAAGTTGATGCTTTGTAGTAATATGGAACAGATCACATGAAATTACAAACTTCTGGCTTATTCATTCATGGGCCGACAAACCGAACAATGGATTCATGTCTGCCAACACAAACGACGTATAATACTTTGAGATAAATATTATTATTATTATTATTATTATTATTATTATTATTATTATTTTGTAGAGGTCTTGATCGTGCATTAACGATGTTTGTATTGTTATCGTAGTCCTCCAAATAGCGATTATTTCCGTTAGAATCTATTTTTGTCAGTTTCAGAGGCACCGATAGAATTTATATATGCAAGGTTTGTGCCGCATTCGCATCCTCGGCTACAATCATCGTATCTTCGAACATTCTTCAGCCAATGATTACCTTGCTTATGAACAAAATAAAACTAATGTGAGACGGTTTACTTGGCGAAAGGAAAAAAAGAAATCGGGCACGGTACATTATTTTGCACTGTCCGTTTCACCTGATCATTACTCTTTATGGAAGAACACTTATTAGATGCAAGCAAAACATGAAAAACAGAGTTGAATTTATACAACAGAAAGGTCATAGGACGTAACGTTTGCCAAATAATGTGATATTTGTTTAATGTATTTAATGTTGGCTATTGCTTTAAATAAAATCATCTGATATTTGGATAGACAAAGCATCTGGTTATCAGACATGTTATTACAAGCATTATGCCCTATACTGTATTTAACACTTCAAGACAATATCGGGTAACATCTTTCCAGGGAGAAAACGTAGTGATACATATTTGCAATAGACTTTGCCAAAGGCAACTTTAAAACATCAGAATCTAACAGATTAGTTGAGGTGGAAAACCACATATACAGTCTCTCATAAGATACGTCAATAGACTATTTGAGGTATATAACTAATAATGTTATTTTATTTGTGACTTTCAATCATTTATCACAAATATGAAAGGGTGTCTCAAAAATGAAACCTTTGCTTCTTGTCTTTGCGTTCGATTCTCGAAGATCCAATTGACATTAGGAGGTATATCACCCGTGAACTAACTCTCTCTCTCTCTCTCTCTCTCTCTCTCTCTCTCTCTCTCTCTCTCTCTTTGTCTCTCTCTCTGTCTGTCTCTCTGTCTGTCTGTCTCTCTGTCTGTCTGTCTCTCTCTCTCTCTCTCTCTCTCTCTCTCTCTCTCTCTCTCTCTCTCTCTCTCTCTCTCTCTCTTGCCTCCTGGAACCTTTACTTAACGTTACAAAATGCTTCTTAATTTCTCCGGAGACCATAAGACTTCCCTTTCAAACAAAAAACGTGGACTGACTAATTTCGTGAATTTGTATATATACTTAAAACCTTATATTTCACCTGGGAAACACACAACCCCCTCTGTCAGGTTACTCGCGGGTTATGAACGTTACTCGTATAGTAATGCACAAGCCCCACCTGTCAAAGGGTAAGTGTTAAGTCCCACTTGTCAAGGGGTATTGTACAACATATAATAATAAGAACTCTAACCCACTCCCTTTTGATACTCGTTATCTAAAAGATGACCGCCCTCGATATAATTGCCCATTTCGAGTATGAGAATAGTAAATATGATAAACTGAGCAGGTATATTGAACAAACAACTCCGAACCACCGTAAAGATAAATAAACAATTTAATCAATTACATACACAATTATGAACCTTCCTTTCATTAGGAATACACGCGGTTTAGAAATACAACTTTCACCGAATTACAATACGATTTGAAATAGAATCAAACAAATTAGCCGTTCTATTACTGATAGGTTAAATCATCATAGGATCGAGTGGTACAATCGAAGTCAATGACTTGTTCGATTTTCATAACCTGTTATTCCCTGTCCTCATTCAATGTTCAATCAGTGTCGTTTCAAGAAGTCGCTGTCTCGTCCAATTTCTTGATACTCCGCACTCGTGGATGTTTCCGCTTGATTCCGGACTGGTCCACTGTCTCATGCGTACACTGCAATTTCCGTTTCTCCCAATTCCTTTTCCCAAAGTTTACGTCGCTATTCCCGTATCTTCCCAAAAAGCTATTTTCTTCCATTGAAAAGAAAATTAAAACAACCTAAGTCTCTCGTTACCATGGTTACAGTAACTTTTGTATAACTGTAGGTAACAAGGTTAACATATGGGCAAGAAAAACCTAATACTAAAACTAGTGGTATCATCATACTAATGTTAATTCAAACTAAATTAATAGAATAACAATACAAATAATAGGATTGAAAGTTGCTCTAGTCATTTCTGTTTCAACGTTCATAACAAGCGTTTTTAACCGACATAATGCATGTGCAAACAACACGACTTCTCTCTCAGAAAAAAGTCAAACCTAAAATTTCAAGATAATACTTCTAAACTTCGAGATAAAACTCATCATGCCCAGTGATTATCTCCACTGCGCATTACGAC
This sequence comes from Unio delphinus, assembly GCA_029339505.1. Taxonomy (NCBI): domain Eukaryota; kingdom Metazoa; phylum Mollusca; class Bivalvia; order Unionida; family Unionidae; genus Unio; species Unio delphinus. The sequence continues at coordinate 3,378,789 of JAQISU010000048.1, read as the reverse complement.
TTCTCTCTCAGAAAAAAGTCAAACCTAACATTTCAAGATAATACTTCTAAACTTCGAGATAAAACTCGTCATGCCCAATGATTATCTCCACTGTGCATTACGAACATTCCTCTTAATATCAGAAATTTGCGATTAAGTATCTCGACATTTACATTTGATGTATTAAACTATCGATAGAACGACATTGCATGCACTGCCATGAGGATACCCTACTGCACCCAACTGTTCTTTAGGGTTCAGCAACTACTTGGAAGAACAGTTGTTAAATGTACATACTCCCCCTCCATGCATACACAGTCCTGCTCCATTTTCTACATATAAATACATATATACATATAATAAACTGAATTTTTAAAAAATACATGCCATGAATTTAGAAACGTGTTCAGTTTTGATTTATTTGAATACAAGAAAAACAGAATTTGAAGGCATTTTTTTATATTTTTTTACGAAGCAGGTTACCTACGCAACGAATTGCTTTTCAAAATATTTAATGTTACTCATATCCATCCCTTCGTTGCAAGTCGTCATTATGTGTTAATGACCTCACTGATACAGTCTATTTTTGACATAAATATGATATGTTACACTATTTTGGATAGGTATGATTCAAATTAGATATTTGTCATTCGATAAAGAATCTCGTGTCGTGTTTACTTAGATGTACTACATTTATATAGACCAAATTTTAGTGGTGTTTAATATAAATGACATCTAAGTCAAATTCAGAAACTATTCATAGTCCTGAAGATACAGGTGATCTCGGGCTAACGTATAAATAAATATATGTCTGAAGAAACAATTGCAGTCTCTCTCTCTCTCTCTCTCTCTCTCTCTCTCTCTCTCTCTCTCTCTCTCTCTCTCTCTCTCTCCAATTCCGGAGCTGCAGACCGTCTGCCTCATATTATTACTGAACGATGTATTAGACAAACGTACGTTTATGATTTTGACGAAGTTTAGAATTAGAATCACGGGACTTTAGCAAACGTGTAAGCTGTTGAAGAAGTGTACGTGTTAACTATAAGGAAAACCCATGATGAGTAACGCTTGCAATATGCATGTTGCATGGACAAGTGCTTGTTGCATGGACAAGAGCAGATTGATTTTTTTGTCTCCAAAAGCCTTTTATATTTTCTGATAATACCAGCACTAATAATGGAAAAGAAGATTATAACTTTAAATAACAGTGTTAACATAGAATTCAATCAGCTCTGACACAATATGTTGAATCGTCTGAAGCATCTTTTTAACATATTATTGATTGTATCATGTCGATTAAATGGGAGCTAATAACGCTTTAAAAGACAACATGGAGGCAGAAGACATTTACATCCTGACACTCTTTACAACTGACTCACCTATATATTTAGAAGTCAATTTGTTTTCGAACAATATATAATGTAACATCTAAAGAAATCATTGACGATATTTATTTATTTAAGTATCTATCTAGTTTTGTATTGTATATGTTACCTTAAATATATGAAAACCTGGTAATGACGTGTATCGTAATTTGTAAGGTTCACAACTATGTTTAGCGTCTAATATTCCATGAATATCGTAAGCGAAAATTTTACCCGAAAGGTTGTACCTTTATTGAGTGGCTCTACATTGGATTTTGCCTTCATTCAGTGACCAAATTAGAAAGGTGAGCAACACACTTCTTATTTATGTCATCTAGAAGAAAGAGCCATACATTGTTCATTAACTATATTTTTGAAATTATCATAAGTTAATACATTATTTTCTTTCATTGACTCTACTGTTAAAATGGTATTTCCATCATCTGCATGGGACATTCAGGAAGATTACTATTACAAAATGAATTGGTCAAATTAATCAAATTAATCATATATATACACACACATACACATACATTTTCTTCATCAATGACGAGATGTATAAGGTTTTAAGGCATGCTGAGTTGCCCTTTGATGACAACAGTAAAGCAGGTGGTACATCCAAGATACAGTATACATGAAATACATGTATTTCATCTATATCACATAAAAACACAAATACCTGCATTCCATAAGCAGTCAACATTGACTGCAACTAACTGGGATTTGACTGTATGAATTAAACGAATGAACTCTGCACAATGCTTTCCAGTGTGTCCGCTAAAAACTCTAGTACATTACCTTTGAGTGTATTAGCAATATCCTCTGCAAAATTAGCAATATCCTCTGCAAATGACACGTATCTTCTGTTATTTTCTAAAACGTTTTTTTTTCTATATTTGCTAAATAAATATAAGATACAAATATGATTTAAACATAATAGATATTTTAAATGAACAAGTAGAAGACAGTAAAAACAAACTATGTTTGATATATCATGCCTTAAACATAAAGGATAGTGTAAATGAAAAATCCATCCGACTTGCTCGCTTTTTCTCAGATTGTCGCAGGAATCCTTCTACAGAGGTCCAGAGAGAGAGAGAGAGAGAGAGAGAGAGAGAGAGAGAGAGAGAGAGAGAGTTACGACGAGATTGTGTCGCATGTTTAAGTCAATTTGAAGACAGGAATTATTAATATTTTTTTTTGTTATGTTATTATTAATGATTCATCAGTAGAAATTCAAAAATGTTGGCCTACTGTTGAAACAATACATAAGGGTGACACAATATTTATATATGCCGATAGCCCTATGGAGAGATAACACTTTGATAAAGCAATAGTATGTGAATTAAAAGTTGCTTGATACCAACACTTTAAAGGTCATGCAAAGTAAATACAATCCGTATAATATTTACCACAATAATTAAGATGCAACTTGTCAGAACTCTGTGGTAGTATGATATCCTACAAAACAGTAAAGGCTAGAGGCTCATTGATAATTTAAGACATTGTTTAATTTTCGACCTTAAAATTTGTTTTTGGTTTTGTCTATGGGTTGTAAGTAATGCAAAGTAGTCTACTTCGAGACAGAAAGCCGTGAAGAAAGAAACATTGACACCTTTTCTAGCACAAGCAAAGTATTACTGGGGTCAAACAAGCATAAAAGAATAAACAGATTAAAAAAGTTGGTACGTGCTAAGCAATAACTATTTACATATAGGCACAGAGAATAGAAACTATCAAAGATTTAGGGGAACAAAAAACTAAATTTAAATGTTTATGAATTTAGCAAGGTTATAGTATCTAATAAAAAGGCAAACTAGGTTTTCACAAACCCGTTAGATGCTTAGACAACTTGGTCATTGCACAAATATCGTGTTTTGTATGGGCTACAGACGAAACTTAACCTTAATATTGACATTATAAAGAATAAGTGTATATGTACTAGAATCCAATGACATAGCGGAACAATATTGTCCTTTAGTTACAGATTAAAGGAAACGTTCTAGGAAGAACAATTAACAAAAATAATTGATTGCAAAATATGACACTGGTATACAAAAATATTAAACAAAAGAGTACTTTGGAAGGTGATCCCATTCAAACGGCATCTCATTCCATAGTGTCTATATGGCGACAATTGAACTAACGCTTATATAATATAAATTAAAAGAAAGAAAAACAACATCGAAGATAAATTCTTCCACCCAAACCTAAATTCATCGTACTGCAAGACGAATGCCAGAAGGTACATGTTTAAAGATTAGGAATTACCAAAGACTTTAGAATTAAAATTCTCCGAACCAGAATAATAAAATCCCATCAATTAAAAGATGAAAAAAATGCCCGATAACTGAACGATAATATAATATTATTGAATAGATAAATAACAACAATGCTACTAATTTTCTTGTTCTTCATGTTTTTCATCATCATCATCTTCTTCCCCTTCTTGTTATTATTATTATTATTATTATTATTATTATTATTATTATTATTTGTAGTAGTAGTAGTAGTAGTAGTAGTAGTATTCAAAACAATAATTAGATGAAATGGATTGGACTAGAGGTGTTTGTTTAAGTCAAATTAGTGATTTGTTTACACCTGCAGTATCCAATATTTTGTATGTATGGTCATGTTTAAAGTAAGTTCATGACATGACTCAATGGATAGTATTTTGACGGATTGGAACAAGAGTCTGACCGAATCACAATGATTAAGGAATTATTCTTTAACCATGTGTCTGATTTTATTTCCTAAGTATTCATTCTCTTTCTGAAGTAAACGTTTTTGACAAAGTGTATGGCGGCAAAGATATTATATATCTGGAGCGCAAGACCTCATTACTGAACAATCGATCATCTGGGTGATGTAAGTAACTCCTGTTGATCAACTGTTGAATCATATTGCCTCAAATAGTTGTGTACAAATGAGATAACGTCTGCCTTTAAACGTTGCGCCCTTGCTCCGGTAGTGTGGTCTTTTAATTGATGGGTCTTTGATAACAATAATATCAATAATAATAATAATAATAATAATAATAATAATAATAATAATAATAATAATAATATTTAGAATAATGATAATGAGGGCTTTGCATAGCGCCTAATCTTTAGAATATCTCAGCGTTTGAAACATATATAATGATATGACAACAAAAACAAAACAAAATCAACAAAAAAAAACACATGCATTGGAAAATATAACAATGTTGAAAATTGTAAAGATAGAAAACATTATTATATTAGGTATTAACGTTGGTCCTTGCAGTCGAAAAAGTTGCATTTTAAGAGCACTATTAAAAGAAATCACTTCGTCGTTGGTTCTAGTTTCAATGTGCAATTAATTACACGTTGCTGTGCAGTGGTATGCAAATGAACGTTGTCCATATGACTTCGTTTTCATAGTGGGTATAATGGGTATATGATTGAGAGAAGAAAAGCGTAAGTATCTTGCTGGTGTGTACACATATGTGAGGCCCGATATGTATGCTGGATCGGAGTCCCTCAGTGAAACGTAGGACAGAGACAATGTTTTGTTTGATTCTGAATCGAATGGATAGCCAGTGTAGGGTACAGAGCAGCTGGAAGGTGTGCTCTGATCGTGGTACGCTAAAGAAAATCCAAGCAGTTGTGTGTTGCACTGTTCGAAGCTTCCGGAGTATATATTGAGATGAATCAGACATAATTGAGTTGCAATAGTCCTGTCTTGAAAGTACTAACGAACACACACGTTTATTAGTGACATCAACGGACAAATATTTGCGAAAAGAGCTGATGTGTCTTAGCTCAAGATATGCATCTATGATTATGTTCATAACATGACGATGCAATATGAGAATACTGTCTAGGGTAATACCTATGTTTTGTATTGAATGTGAGAATTTAATGTTGGTGTTGCTAATATTTATTATTTAATCTTTATGGTCAAGTGTTGGCCTCTTCAGCAGAGGCTGTACAATTGCAGTTTTGAAAAAAATGATGGGAATGTATTGAATGAGAGAGAGAGATATTAATAACATCAGTTAGTGAAGGCGATATTGGATATAAGGAATCAAGTAGCGGTGATGTTGGAATCGGATCGATCCAATTTACATGACATTGGTTCATTCTTCATCACAATTGTTTGTACTAAATCCATAGATACAGGTTCTGATACTCCTAATGGTTGTCTCTTATAATCTGTACAGAAACTGTATGGTGACGACGAGTCAATTAAATTGTGTTGTTAAGCCTATCTTTGTCACGGAAGACATTTGCAATTGGTCCGGAAGATCTACTGTAGAGAAGGTAGTTGGATGTGGTGTAAATATGCTCCTTGACATTAGTTATCTCGAAGTGCTTTTTTCAGCAGGCACACTCCGTTATCTTATTACTTTAGTGGGATAATTTCGCTAAATGGACTATATTTTTGAAGTTCTTTATTAGCGTCGTCAGAGATTTGGTTTTGAACACTGAGTTTTGGTTGAAAGCCACACCCTCTCTGCTTTTAAGCGATCAATGTTTGCATTGTGCAGTTCGAAGCTTTCTCTAACACGTCTGTACCACGAAGAACAGTTTTGAATTGATACTGCTGCACTCGGATGGCTGAACATGATTTTAAAGATATTAACGCAGGCAGTTATCACGTTGTTCTGCAGTATTAGGAAAGACAGTTGCTATGTTTGCTTGAATGTCATGCATTTTTTGATTCTATTTATCATACGGGTGTTTCTCTCAGAAGCAAATAAACGTGGAGGGCTAGGGACTAATAAGTTGAGATGGCATATAATACAGACGTGATCTGGTGCAAATTCGTGGGATACAAGGGTGGATCGCAGAATATAAGCATCAGGTCAATGTTTATGGGTGGATTGGTTAACTGACTATTTCAGGTTCATACATGTCGAATGGATCTAGGAGTTCTGACGTGTATTAGTTTCCTGGACTGTGAATGTGAAAGATGAAATCACCAAGCATAATCATGTTGCCACCTATCGAATTTTCATACTCCAGGAGATTCGGATACTGTTCCAAAAACAGATTTAATCAGCTTGTTTTTTCTACAAGGTCAAGGGCGGTAGAGGCAGACATGATGGACTGATCTTTATGCCAGTGTGAGTGTTGTTTGGTCTAGATCAAATGATGTGTTGCTGAAATTGAATGATTTCCTGCATTTAAGGCACTTTTCATGGACGACCTTTCTTGGATGTGAAGATGAGTACAAATGTGGTATTGTTTCCAAACAATTATTCTTAGCTTTGGTTCATATGTTGGTACGTCGTTTCCAGAGGGACAAGGAAGTTCGCGTTTTAATTTTGAACATCAGGAGACTGTTACATTAGGGTCCAATGGACAACAAAACAATAAATAATGGTCCTAAAACGTTATGTAAAATAAAGCTAAACTCTTCACAAAACCAAGACCGCAGTGTTGCTTCCAATACGATTCCCAGCTACGTAAATGCCTCCTCTCCCATTCTGCTCATGTTTTAGTAATGATAGGAGATAATGGATCATAATTAATTTAACATGTGTGCAATAGCCAACTATATGAACTGGTCCAGGCTCAGTTAGCCATGGGAAGATAATCAACAGATCGGAACCTATTGACAGTCTATGTTATCAAATATCCAGAATGCTTCGATTAGTGTTATGGCCAGCTGTGATCTATTTATGGTGGTGGCCTATGTCTTCAGTCAGCTTTAGAAATCTGTTCTTATCTCACAGTTTAAAGTTATCCTTTGAGACTCAAAGTTTTGTATCGAATGTATCATTTCTGCAGATGTATTTGGTGTTAATAAGCAGACCAAACTATGACTTTTGATTCCATCGAAGGATTGACTGATGATAGGTTATGCATATAGCATGATGTCCCATGCAATCACATTATCCTGATACCATGCCGAGCCGCCTTAACACTAACCTATTTATGCCGCGAACCATTTGACGCACCTGTTAGTACCATTTTTACAAGTCTTTGGTATGACTCCTCTGGCGTTCAAACCAGCGACCTTCCGCATTCCAACATGTTTATTCGGATCGAAGTTCGAGAGATGGGTTTCCGGATTGGACATTCCGTGTATACCTGATATTTCTTTTATATTTACCCAACCTATCTTAGACTTATTCAGTTCTTAAAATGCACATTGGACTCTCATACTGGTCCTCGTATTATGTCATAGGTTGTTTACATCACCAGTATTAATTTTTATCTTAATATCAGTTGTGGAATCAAGATTTTTTTTAGTTGTTGTCAGTTATAATTGGACTGGATTTATTAATTCATTTAAAATATTATGGGTTGTAGGATTGTATGATGAAAGCTATTAACATCTAAACATATTTGAAGGCTCTTGGTATATCAGCACATTCATTATTTTGGTTGTAATTTATTAAGAAATATTTTAGCGCGTAAACTAGAACAGCATGTATAACAGCTTTCGTGATTCGATATATAAATCCAGAAACTATTCTCTAATTGATTACCTTTGGTGAGTTTAGCTACTCCTACTCTATTCTCTAGTTCTTTTAATGCGGTCGTCATCATTTGTTTCGTGAACTCGTTTTGATGTTTGTTTCTTTATTGTCTGTTGGACATCACATAATGGTTATTTTCGGGACTTCGTATGAAATTATTGACCTAATTAATACCATATCTGTTTCACTAGTGTTCATCAATTTAATGATTTATCAATATGTTCCGAATAATATATCAATATGTTCCGAATGATATATCAATATGTTCCAAAATTTCAACTCGAACGTGCACATGCCATTATTTGGCAACTGAATGATGCATGTTAACGATTTAATTCTTAAGGAAACATTTTGTACATTCCAATGCACTGCCTGGTTGAAGCCAATATCATATATCACCATCAAATCTTTTAAAATGCTGTACACATTTATCTTTAAATCGGATTTGCTAATATATAATATAGAAATTATTTAATACAAAACATTTTCTTCACAGTTGATATAAAATAATTTCTGCCAGTAGAAAATATTTCCCGCAACAGAAATAATAATCTGGAACATACAATATATAAACTGCATAATTCCGAGTATTGACCATATGTCTGTAGCAGTTCAAAAAGAGTGTATTATAGCAGTATTGAGTTCTAGAGACCTCACTAAACACTTCACCTTCCAGATCATTATGATGATAAACGATTTCAAAGACGTTAGTTTTAGTATAACAATGTCGAAATGTGGGGATTACCAACTTTAATCTTCTGTAACCCATAACTGACTCGAGTGTAGTAGCGTATTGATCACTTTCAAGGATAATAATCTGATGATTACTGACACACAACTCACTTCTTACGACTATAAAGAAATATCGTGGTGGAGATAAGGCCGAGATCTATATCAAACGTAATTGCAGTCAAAAGCCCTATTATCACACTACTAAAGCCATGAGCGAGCCAGATAAAGTGACGGAAGAAACCAAATGATAGAAGGAATGCTGCCTAATCAGAGAGAACCACTCATATATTCATTACTTAGGATAACATCATTTTCACTTCAAATTTTTGGGATGGAGAGAATGAAGGCAGAAATTACAAATTTGTGAGGAAAATGTCTCCGTAATTACCATTTGCATGTATGTATAATATTATAATCAGAGCGCGATATTATAATAACAATGTTCATTCGTGTATATTGATTATTCCGTTCGCATGTACTTAGTTGAATATGTTAGAGAAAGTGCATATGGAAGACGTAACCACCAATAGAGTAATACGACCTAATAAATAAATATATATATATATATATATATATATTGCAACACCAGGGGGCTATTGTATATAAATAATATCCATACAGATGCCAGAGATACAGTAACAAAACCCTTCAGCCAACTCCAGTATGAACATTAACTAATTATTTAAAACTGAGTGTGCGTGATATCTTGCAATAATTTATAGCTATTCATAAAATAAATATTTGCATACTGATCCGAAACATGTAACGGTCGCGATATCTTGTCAAGGATGAACTTACAGATTGACACGTTTTGCATTGCCAACACATTTATTCGTCATGTTACAATCAACCACTGACTGTTGCGTTCTTAGATTTTGTTGAGTACTTTGATGTTGCAAAATGTCATTTGAAAGATCGATTGTTTCTTTACAGATCAGGCAAACAAATTTATACAAAATAGATTTTCTCTGTAATTTTTACTTTAGAAATCATACATCAAATCAAGCGACCTCCACTTTGATTTTGACTACATTTGCGATTTGTTACTTTACTCAATGCAACGAAGTTATATTGGAAACGGACGGAGTACTTGTCAGATTTGTATAAAATGGCTTGTATTATTCGATTGACGTGGAACAAGCACCAAAACTCAAATCTCCTAAATGTTCATACTGAGAAAAACTATTAGTTTCATCCAAATAAATATAGTAATAATAATTATGTGTGCATTGTTCGTCAACTAAAATAAAACTTGTTTCTAAAAGCATCAATATTGTCCTGAAGAAGTATTTTCCTGAAACATGCACGTACTCAATAGATAATCCTTTAAATTAAAATTTAATGTACATCACAGTTTTGGAGTAACTTTGGCGCTACTAAATGTTTACCATTCTGTAACAATATCTGATATCAGTAAATATCCATAACATTCCGCAGGTTGTTGTTGTGATTAAACATTCTCTAGTGAGGGCATGCGGGCTAGGTTATTATTAATATGTGTTTAAAGTACCGTAATCGGCATTACTCTGTGCACGGGCGTAAGGAGAATTACTCTTGATGGATAATATTTGAAGGTCATTTTGATCTCGATCCCGGGACCCCACATACTAAGAAAAGGCACCTTAATCACCAGCCCACACGTTTCAGCACTAACACGGCCATCTCACATCACCATAAAAGTACAAATGTTTTATAAGAGAACATAAATAAACTTACGGTTTTGGAGAATCAAGTCCAAAAAAAATCCAATATAGAATTCACAAAAATAATCCACTAATGCAATTGCAAGAGTCCTAATATATAAATGTCCTAATAGTTCCCGGTTCGAATCTTGACGATGTAATCCAATATAGACGACGATGTCACGTGATTTAGTCAGTTCTTGTTTTTATAATTTTCCAAATGAAAAATCTATGAGCACATGTTCTTTTCCAGATAAATAAAATAATTCCTCTTGCTTCAACGAATTGACACAATTTCCAATATAACTCAAAACAAAACTATTAACTTAAAGCCCTAAGATTCTACTGAATTGTTCTCTTCCAAACAATAATTTAAATACCTATTTTTTTACGTAAACAAGGGATCACGTGATTTTCTGGAAGGTCATAGAAGGTCATAGAACAAACGTACAATCATTTAAACACGTACGAAAAGAAAGATCCAGATGAAAAATCTTCCACCTCTCACTCCCAAGAACTAAAAATAAAAAGACGTCCTTGGATTTAGCTAATCGTTTTAGAAGCTTGTTGACACTCTCTGAAGCAGGGTCAGAAATGAGGTCTACCCTGTTGTTACAAAATAGAGTCTAGAGCAACCAGAATTTTCCAGAATAGACATCTCCCAATTAATGAATTTTAAACCCAAAATGACAAATTTGGATCTGACATTTAAAAATATATAATTTAAATCAAATATACGTAACACCTGCAGAAGACATTGGGCAAACAATAGAGAGTTTATTGAAAAACAAAAGTCTTGAAGCAGCAAACAGTTTACAAGCTATACTGTGGAAATAAACACGCTCTTCCTTAATTGGCGATGAAATATTTAGTGGATTAGAAATTTCTGGTACAGGAAACAACTGCTCTCATGTAAATCAATTAATGGGATACGACGTCGTTTATTCACCCATTAATGCTATGAAGGACCAGATAATTAGAACCAACTAATTCATGACATCCAAGGAAACATAACACATTTCGTACGTACTACAGCAGAACAACTACAGAACTTCCTGCGTACTTTGTTTGAAGAACATGCCCCAGCCACCAAGCGAAGCGAATCTATTCAAAAGTGTTCTCTGTGGCACAGTAGTGCTACCGATCAGCTTCTCACTGTGAAAAGAGACCGCCGTAAAGCAGAGAGGCTTTGGATTTCCACCCGACGCACTATTCATAAAGAAATCCATGAAGCCGCTACGAAGAACGTCACAAATATAGTCCACTTAGCTAAATTGGCTCACTACAGTAATAAGATCATGGAGAGTACAAGCTCCAAAGCTTCAAGATAACTAACAAACTAATGTCAATGAACAAATGAACACCACTTCCAAACCTTCACTTCAGTAGAACGTCAGGACCTTTCTGCATATTCCTTCTGTGACAAGGTGCAAACCATTAACAAGAAGCTTGACAACACAGTTTAATTGATTAGTCTTCACCATACCGTTTCGATACAGAATTTTAGCGACATCGGAAAGGATCAGTTAAACCTGTCTATATGGATTTAGTACGGACAATCGTGATGACAGATCCGCCAAAATCATGTGAACTTGATCGAATTCCAACCTCATGGCTGTTTCAGTGATTAGACCCAATATTGCTTTCACTAGCTGATTGTATTAATATATTTCTTTATCTCTCATCTGGGTAATTCCCATCAGTTTTCAAAACTGTTATTGTAAAGCTTCTTCTGAAGAAACCAACACTTGACCATAAAGAATTAAAAAACTATCACCCAGGTTTGTATCTCCCATTCTAATGAAGAACCTTAGAAAAACACTGTTCTAACCCAACATGTATCTCATTTGAATTCAGTCTTTTTAGCAATGTACAGTCTGCATATCGTCACTGCCACATTACTGAAAGTACTCTTCTGAAACCAGTTAATGACATTCTCTGTACTTTAGATAGCGGGAAGATTAGTCCTCGCCGCCCTTGTTTTGTTTGCAGCATTTGACACAATATGTCATGATATATTACTTCAACGTCTCCAGCATGTATTTGGCATTCACAATACAGGCTTTCTGTGGTTCAAGCCCGACTTAGTCAACAGGATACAAATTGTTTATGCAAATGGAATACACTCCACTCCAATTGATCTGTAATGTGGTGTTTTACAGGAGTCTGTTCTAGGAATGAAGTTTTTTAATCTATACACTCAGCCGCTCAAAAGTGTCATCGATCATCACCCAGTGGCTCACCAATTTACGTTAATGACACCAAAACATGCAAATTTAACCACCCAATTGAAGTTGATGCTACCATCCAAGGAGCATATAACTGCATTTCGGATGTGCAATCATGGATGACATGTACCAAGCTGGAGATGAATGATGATAAAAGTGACAGTGATCCCTTTCAAGAGTGCACTTAAAACTCATCATTTGCGACTGCTTGAACACATTTAAGAAGAACAGACCTAATAATATTTCCTACTTTAACTATTTTCAGCATTTTTATGTTTTCCAATTTCATGGTGTTTGTTTTCGTTTGCTTGTTTTGTTTTTTGTATTGAAATCATCACAGATGTTTGTTAAGCGCTTAGACCTTTGACAGATTAGGCGCTATATGAAGTCGTCATTATTATTATTATTATTATTATTATTATTATTATTATTATTATTATTATTATTTTATTATTATTATTATTATTATTAATATTATTATTATTACGAAGGAATATAAACAACCGGAATGATATTTACTGCAATTTCTATTTGGATTGTTTTACCAAAGGTTTGAAGTAACTTTCAAAATAATATATTCGGCATTTATGTTGGCATAAGTGGCTTTCTCAAAACACTAATTAAAGATTCATAAACATAAATAATTGTCTGATATTCGAACACTAATTTATGCTTCGAAAACATGTTTTTTTTTAATAAAATTAGCCAAATAACATTGCAATTATTTTGTAATGAGAAATGAAAATGTGATTTTAATATCAGATAATTCGTGATAAGATTACTTGAAAATTTCTGCACATTTTCTTCTCAAGGAAACGTCCGATGTACCGGTGCTGCGAAACAAATAATGTGGTACTTTTCATCAGGAGACAATACCGCGGTAAACTGGTAGACCGGCGATACTGTAGAAGATTAGGTTCTGCATATCATCCTCACTCTTCCACACTGTCTTTCTCACTGGCCTGTATTGTACTCTTAATATGTGGACATTTGCGTTTTGTAGGTATTGCGGTATCCTCATTTGAAAACTCGACGACATATAAGGGATCGACATATTTACGTGGAGTGTTTGTGTGGGACCATTTCCATTCTGCCGATTTTTACCCTGACGAGTGCTATCTCTGCACTGGGTTATTATATGACAGTACAAATATTTTTTTGCCACTGTTCGCACAGGTTCTCTTACAAACTACTCCAAACATGTCTTAACAGGACACACTAATCTTTATTTTAAATTGGTTTGCAAACTGAATGGCCATATTGGGTTTTGATATTGTCCAGAATATTCTGTGCTGCTTAGGAACTTGTTTTGCACTCAGAATTAAATCAATCTTTCAACCTTGTATTATATACTTTTTTATTTGGCTTTGTAACTGGAAGATAGCTGGAGATCATTTATGTAGTTCTTTCAAATTATGGTCAGGCAATATAACTTAGAAAACAGGTTGACGGTAGTATCGGTGGATATTGGATGTTCGAAAAATAAATCTATCCATTAAGAGTTCATAGTGTGTTCCGTATCAAGGCATTGCATTTTACATCCCGGGTTACGATCTGTAAATTGTCACTTCTTGGTAGATCATTCTGAGCCATAATGTTACATATTTTTAATTTTTATTGTCTGTTAGTTTATATAGTTATATGTCATGTATAATTGTAAAATATAATTGACCTTGTCCAGCAATAATCCCATCATGTGCTTACCTAGTGTTATTAATTCGGTAAACAAGATAGTACTCATCCTTTGTAAGCCTAGGTTCCGAAGTTGATCTTTCTTAATTTGCAGCAAATGATACATCTTCACTTACACATCCTGGTTTTGTTTGCTAAGGACTAACTGGGTCTAACTCAGTTTCACCTGATTCTAAAATTTTTGTGATTTAGTTAACAAACATATGATTGAAATAGTTGGTACTTTTTCACGATCGAGTCGACAAGGTACAAATGCAGACTGAAAGCATATTTAACCATGTGATTTCTGAGATTCCACACCAGAGAAGACACTGAGACTACAAGATAGTGTAGTATTGGAAACGTTTGTCACTGATGACACTGTAGCGTTTACTTTCTTCCGATACCATAAATATTCGTTGATTCACCTGCGCCTAGCGTCTTGTGACTGCAAACTGCCACATTCTTTCCTTGTCTTACATTAATGGTAATATTCTGGAGAAACAAAACAAAAATTGTCCTAAAACATACGAAATCATCCATGTCATCAAAGAGATAAAAACAAACAAACAAATTTCCAAATTACGTATATGCCGACTACAATAGCAGGAACAGATCTGTGATGCAATGTACTGGATAAACCCAAGACGGAACATACAGAGACTAGATTAAGGGAGGGAACCAAAATGACTCCTACAATTTATCCTAGATACGGTAGCAAATGTCCATAACAATACACCTCTTCAATCAGAACTACTTTATAAGTCTTGTTTGTTTGATCAGGGATTGTTGAATTTCTGGAAAGTATTAACCATCATGGGGCCAATCAGAACAAAAGATGTTGCCTCTATGCCACAAATGTATATTTGAGCAAGTAGTATGAAGAGCGAATCGGACAATCTCTAACTGGGTTAGATTTCCAGCAAACAATTTTCTAGCTTTGTCAATTTGAGGGTTAACAATTTTCTAGCTTTGTTTGTCAAATTAAGGCTTTCACAAAACCGACCAAAACAAAATGTAAAACCAACCAAGGCGTGTTACGAAACCGAAAAAAAACGCATATTTGTTGTCGTCGTTTTGTTAGATGTTATGAATTAAATCATATGATATAACAATAATGGTAGGAGAATCGTTAACAACTAGACTATCTCGAGAGCAATTAGAGGCAATAAAGAGATTTATCCCTGTGAGAGATTCTGTGAGACAAACACTTCAACAGCGACAGGAAGCTCAAGTCGATTTTGCAATAGGTGGTGAACAATTATTCAAACCTATTACCACAACCACTAAAGAGGTTACATATGGAAAAGAAGAAGATGAGGAAGAAACAAACAAAAGTGTTCTTCCTGAACTTAAAAGAAGAGCAAAAGAAACTAAAAAATCTTCAGAACTGTTTCAAAAGCTTCTTGGTCCAGCAAGAATTCAATCCGGTCCGAAAAAAAAACGATGAAGAAACAATCCAAGAATTACGTAATAAATTTACCGAGTAAATTTTAGCATTGATCGATAAAAGTGATAAAAATGATTTAATCGAATTTGTTACTACGAGATATTAGGATAAAAGTAAAAGGTTGAAACCAAGACATAACAAATATATCAGAAATATTTAATACTGGATTGATGTACTTTATAAAGTTAAATCTAACATATCCCGAATTGAAACAAGAAGTGGACCGTATATACAATATCTCGGTGCGATAGATGAAGCATATAATAAATATTAAACACTAAAAGAGCAAGAAATAGAAACACTACAACAGCGAAAAGAAGAACTCCGACGACAAAAAAATGGAAGAACAAAAACAGTAAAGAGAAGAATTAAAACAGTGAAAATCGCTAAGAAAAAAAATATCATCTCAACTAGAAGAAATACCAGATGATGATCATCAAGAACTTAACAGATCACTGGATGAAATATTTCACGATACGCAAAGCGCAACCTGTTATAGTAGTGGGTGGTGAGGGATTTTCTCATTCTGGAACTCATTGTAGTGGTCTTGTTCCCTATCCTAATAATATTCAATCCGACATAGCACGATTAGAAATTCTCATCGGGGGTAAACGAGCTGGACATAATTCACCGGAAAAAAATAATGAAACCGCTAATATCAGCCGACGACTATTTGAAGGTGGTATCATGGATATTGGTGTATATCAAGAATTTATCTATGAACACGACGATGATTACTACATTGACTAATGTCACCGGTGATTGATTGTCACCCGATTAGATAAATAATAATTAAATAAGATGATCATATACTACAATCACAACAAACCGACCATGCCCTACGTAGTAAATTCACGATTGCTCCATTATAAGATGTATTATGGAGATGGTCTCGGTGATGTTGTTCAAGGGTTATTTGCAAGGATGGTTCCAAAAATAGCACAAATCGCAAAACAATTATCGATGAAAGCAATTGATGTTATTCGTGATTAGGGTATTAGCGGCCACGGAAAAACTTATCACGATGATTCGACGACGAAAAAGACCACTACTGGGAAAATTACCATCTACGGAGATTATGCCTGCGAGTGTTAGCAAAATAAAAAACAAAGCGGTGGATCAGACAATAACAGATCGAATAAATGAAGGATGTGATGCTCATTGAAATATCACTTCAAATATGATAGCGGGAAGGTGGTTTGAAATCGCGATTTAGATCGAGAAATATATAATAAAATGTTCAAACCTTCAACCGACCCAGCATTGGATATGGATGCCCCAGTGCTCAAAAATGATTCTCTAAATAATTATCAGTTTTATCCGTATAACGCAATAAAAACAAATGAACGAGAGAGAATCTAAATTCAGGTTCATGATACGAGTAAATACTCTCTACCCGCTGAAGCATTTATTGAAGTAGAAGAAGAACTTGTACACAATGTTGATGCTAATACGCCATATGACGCAAATGTCCCAGTTGGTTTCGTCAATAATGGTAATATGGCATAATTTAGTAGCACTATATATATATATATATATATATATATATATATATATATATATATATATATGAATGAGAGAGATTGAATCTATTCAAAATAATGTTTATATCGCTACGACACTAGAGGGGTTAGCAAGATATTCAGCTGACTATACATGATCGGCTGGACCGTCTATGATGTTCGCTAAAAATATTGCTAATCACGCTGATCATATTCAATATAATATGCTCAAGGCAACACGGGATACTGCAGTTGATCCTGCGCCGGGCGGATATACGAGGCCACCTGGTGATTTTGATGTCATAGATACTAATCCTCATTACAACTTAGGGTTTGCAACACGTGTATCAATGTTGAAAGGACCACTTAGATTTTTTTCATGCGCGATTCCACTGTCTCATATATTTGGATTTTGTAGAAATTTTAGAAAAATTAGCTTTGGAGCTAAACACACAGTTGTCATCGTGCAAAAGGAGATTATACTGATGCAATCTGGCGAGAAGTAGACACTGCTGCACCTTCACTCGCTGCTGGTAAAGTAATTATAACGAAACTTACATTATGGATGCCAACAATGACTCCATCACTAGTCGCAAATCAAAAATTACTATCATTTATGAGTGTAGGTGGTAAATAATTGAGGTTATGGCTAACAGCATCAAAAGCTAGTCTACAGTGTAGCATTAATGGAGATTTGTTATGGCATGTTACATCAAACAGGGGAATTTCTGCGCCTCGACACATATTTATTGCATTACAAGATGTTGCAAGATTAAATTCTCAGGAGCACAGCCATATGATATTTGATTAATTGGGAGTTAACCAAATTTCGTTAAGAATAAACGGTCAACAGGAATTATCGTTGAATATTTTTATCAATTACAAACAAAATCAAATAGCGCGCACATATCATCGTTTGCTCACATTATGGCACGTGATCAAAATGTAGTTACTGGTCTACAAATATCACAATGAGATTTTAGAATCCTATATCCGATTTATTACTTTCCACTGGAACATCTTGACTTAACTAGATTATCCGTCGTTGACGTATACTTCGACCTTTGAGTAACCGCTCCTCCTGCTCCTGCTGCTGGTGGTGATTACAGAGCAATTGACGTCATTCTCAGTGACAAGTCAATGCTACTCGAAGGTATTGGTGGACGAATGAGTATAGTTGATGCGCCAATAGAAAACATGTAGACACGTAGACCACTAGATCAATATCGTATTCAATCAAATGTCATATAGTCACGTTAGTGTTACTCTGACTCCTGGTCAGATTAAAAGATTTTAATCGGAATCAGCTAATGAATGTGGAACTACGATATAGTTAAAACGCAATGAGATGTCTGGTGGTCAAAATAAACTCACTAACAGCTCGTCAAATTAAGCATTTTAATGATGCTAGCAAAGATAAAAAAAGTGTTCAGGTTACTCACTCTGCGGCCGCGATCAGACATGATAAAATCAGGTGGCATATTTCCACTTCTCCCTCCGTTACCAGTGCTAATTGCCGCTGCCGCTCTCGGAGCTGTTGGTACCGCCGCTGGGATGGCACAAAAGAATGCGACTGAGTACGGATATAAAAAGAGACGATTCGTAGCGGGAAAGGGTCATAGACTACCAGGAACCTCGTATTCATGGTACAGCGGAAACGGTCTGAGACTACCAGGAACAGTTTACTAGCACCAATGTCAAATTTTGATTTACTCGATGCTGCTAAAAAAAATACGCGTTAAAAATCTTCAGAGGTGTTTTTATGCGAGATCAAATACCACAACAACCAAACAGCACTGAAACCGGTATCATTAATCTCGATAGCAGCACCGGACCTGGAACTCAGTGGGTTGCATACGCGAATGATCCACATGGGATTGTTTTAATTGATTCATATGGGTTAGCACCACCTAAAACAAATTATGCGTTATGTACATCTATTATAAATTCCGATCTGGTACTCCACGCTAGCAACACAATAAGTTACCGTCCCACCAATATGCGGTCAGCAGGTAATAAATGTACTTAGTACTATATTACCAACAACTAAACCACCTATAAAACCGTACATGAATACACTAGTAATTGCTTTTAAGAGAGATCTTAAAATATAATGATTGATATTTACGGGAGAGCTCTCTCTAGCTTGAAAAAAAAACATCGGGGGGAAATATCTGCAACAAGAGATTTAAAAATTAATCGAAGATGAAATATCCGAGATGTTAAATTTGAAACGAGTAATGTTTTCCTGAATGATATTCTAGTTAAAATGAATGGAGTAGCCGAACATTCTCTAGCGGTGTTTGTTTCCGCCGGTAAGATTAAACCAGGAGTTCTTTTTCCAACCGTGATAGATAGTATCAACAACCAAATGAAAAAGGCCGGTGACACAATGACAAAAGTTCTCGACATGAACTCAAATAAAATAACCGCACATGGTAATCCAACATTAGATACTTTTGATGTGACAAAATAATATGTGGATGTGTTAGACAATAAACTAACAACGATATCTGGTGAGCATTAAACCACAGATGGCAAACTAACAACGCTGCAACAAGAATATAAAACCACGGATGATAAACTAACAACACTGCAACAAGAATATAAAACCAAAGATGATAAACAAACAATGCTGCGAGCTGAATAGGCGCGTTTGCAAACCTCCGTAGGAATTTTAGAAAATCGGATGAAACCATGGATACTTTTTTTGGTACACCAATGACTGTCCAAATTAAACTTTCTGATATTAAAACATATATTGATACTATTAAGCAAACACAGGACAATATTGTTTCCTGCTATTATGGATCTTCCACCTGGACACCTCAAAATAACTCCATTGGAGTGTCTGCTAATGTTAATAGTGTCTTTAGATTGACTCTGATTTCGCCTTTACAGTTTAATATATAAGCCAGTACTTCTACTGGTGTGGATATTGCAAGTGCAATAATAGATAAGAGATCCAATGAAACAACGAAGATATAAAAAAATACCGCAGGCAAATTATCAGTGTTGACATTATTGTGTATTCGGTTTCAAATGTAATTGCTGGGACGAGTATATTGTTATCATCGATAACAGCACTCGCACCTGTAGTTGTCACAATTTGTGTGTCATCGGTGACAACAATTACTGGAATTCTTACCACCATCACAAAAGAAATCCACCTGCAGTCAGAATAAAGTACACGAGTATATAATTAAGTTAAATATTGCATCAGCCGCGTATTCCCAATTGTCGTCGCTGATATCATCAAGTCTCGATGACACAAGAACGTAATATAACGAATTCGTTGCGATGATGAACATCTACCACACAGCAACAACAAAATTTAAAAAAAAACACAATAATAATGACATTAACAACGGAATTACTTCAGCTGATAGAAACACATGCAAGAGCAAAAGACAACCATGATCTCAACAACCTCAACCAACCCTGAATTCAGTGTGAATTTCCTAACTGCATTTACTGTTAAAGAAAAAGCATTAGCAAAATTACGAGTATACTACAGTTGACTGAATATTAGATCAAAATCCGAATAATTCCTTGGTGTTTGCAAGTAAAAATGATAAAGATGGAAACCCGGAACAGAATATTGTTTCGTTACCATCTGGGACTTGCCAGATCGAAAAGATCAATAATTAATTCCAGCGTAGAATAACATCCATTACGGGAAAAGAATCAAGAATCGCTTTAACAGTTCATGAACCAACAGTATCATCTGAAATTGAGATAAACTCACCCGGGTACCTCGGAGATATCTTCCAGAGTTCAATACGAATTGTACTAGGATGGCCTGAAATCCCTACTCCACCAGAACCATCAAAGTCTGATAATACCACAGACAATAAATCATATCACGGAATCGCCCCATTCTACGAAAACAAATTCTTGATATAAGAAATGCAACACTACACTGGGCACTGATTTCATTTCGAGAAGGGTGAGGGAGATGACAGAAGAGCAATGAGGATAGGGAAAAAAAAGTAGAGCCGATGGTGGAAATTTATTTATGAGCGAAACGGAACATAGACTGGATCTATATCCATTCTCGCACATCAGATTACTGAAATCTATAATGTTGTCAACCAGGAACACAGTCAACAACTACAGCGACTACAACACACCTTCAATGAGTCTAATCGAAATGAAATCATCAATCGGATAGAAATATTTAAACAACTTGTAACCAACATGGAATATATCAACAAGCGAGTAATTCAGGTAACAATTGATCATAAAGATAACCACACAACTTGTCATAAACAAACTTTCCTAACTGTATACAATATGACAAAAGATTAATTACCAAATTTTAAGTTTCCGGGGTATAATGCAAACGAATTAAACAGATCTATCAATAATCTTATCAATGAAAATTTTACTCAAATACTTAATCGCAAGGAGACAACAACATGGGAGTTCAACCATCCTCAAACATAATAACGATCCAGACAGTTCTAGTAGGCATTTTGCTCCTGGTAATGTTAATTTATCCTCGGTGATTGTAGCAAATCTAGTATGTGATATTATTGATGGAAATTAGCAAATAAATCTCCAAAGATCAAATCAGGCTCAGCATAGATACATTTAATATTCGTTTGCACCACTGGTTCCACCCGGATTTTTAATACTACAGGATCCCGTGAATTCTATATATAAGCGATGTCATCATGATTCATTATTGAGAATTAATATTAAACTCATTGACGAATCCAATAATCTACTGGATTGTCGGGGAGAGACTTTACAAATCAGTCCGTATGTGAAATCCTAAAGGATTTTAGTCTTATGACATTGATCTAAAGGATTTCCATCATAAACGACTTCCGTCTTAAAGATTTCCATCTTAATTTTTTTTGTAAATCAGGTGCGAAGTTAGAAAATCGAATGAATTTTCATTATTTTTTTCTGACATTTCGTATCGAGTAAACCATTCATCGACACTACAATCTATGATTTTAAATCTGTGATTGGATATGAAATTATTGCTAGCAAATACCATATGTGTCAGCGATGATTACGCATATGTACGGTTTACTATTAAATTCTTTTGCGGGGTAAAAAAATAAAACTAACCTAGTTTCGTTTTCAATACCAAGAAGACGTTTTCACTTCCTGCTAGCATATTTTTAAAATGGGCACCAGTAGAAGTACTATTTGATATTTTAAACTAAGTTGATCAGACATGTAAAGGAAAAATATTATTTTTTTTAATAAGCTCTTTTAACTGTCGAACTCTGGAATTTATGACTGTTCAGTTCATATAGTTGTGATACATCATTTCTTTTTTTCTCTTATGCGGTAAATGCAGGTACGATTTTTAAATTTTGCTAATTACAGCCAATAATGCGTTAATGGCTTGTTGTAGTTCCTTGACCAAATAGTATTGTGACGGTAGCACATATCGATTTTCACGGGATATGTCTTCTCAATATTGAAAGTCAAAACGGATTTTATCACAATCTAATTTATATGATAATTGTATTCCTTGATTTTTCAAATCCGTAATAGCAGAAATTATATCATTGATATTTTCATAACTCATTATATAATAAAATATATCCTTCATATATAACTATCAAAAAAAGATACAATCTCTATTCGTTCAAACGTGTCATCGACATCTTATAAACGCCTAGAGATATACATGAAGTTATATAGCGACAATACAATCTCAATTCGTTCTAAGGTGTCATCGATATCTTATCACGTCTATATATATATATATATATATATATATATATATATATATATATATATATATATATATATATATATATATATATATATATATATATATATAATCCTAATTAAGATATATATAAATGACCCCATGTGAACTATTAAAGAGCTTTCACATTATAGAAGTCCAGATGTCATATATATATAAGACAACTCAACACCAAATGAGCCCCAAAGGTGTCATCGACATCTGAGTAGGCTCAATAGCAGCACGAAACACAATTCCCGTGTGAGCTCCTAATCTGTTCAAACAACGGTTTAGAACCTCTGAGGGTGTGTTTGATGAATGACGACACAAGGACAGTACGACAAAGGATTATATTGTATATATATATATATATATATATATATATATATATATATATATATATATATATATATATATATATATATATAGGACGGAACATTTCCAAGAACCCTTGGAATGCTATTGACAATCCAACAGGCTCAACGAGAGTACATACAGTATTTACAATACTTACAGTAGGATATATATAATAGGACGGTACACACAAAGGATTATATACGACGGTTCTTAAAAAGGATTACATAGGACAGTACATACAAAGGATTATGTAGGACTGTATATACAAAGGATTATATAGGACAATACAACACATATACGGGGGCCCTTCTATACATTCAAATGAAAACCACTCTCCCCCATAAAACCACCGCAAAAGAATGCAAAAACACATTCACACCGTGTGACAGTGTGAAGGAGAATGGTTTCCAGTTGAACTTCGAACATGAAGGCTTGGAGCCCCAATAGTAAAAACGGCTGTATGTTGTATCAGTTAACGATATACGAAAATCAGCAGGAAGGGTTCGTGATTTGTATATTAGTTTTTACTTAATTGTAAGTACTGACATACTCTAAACAAGACAGGATACCTGACAAAAGTATTACAAAAAAGAATATTGTTGTTGTAAATACTTATTTGTTTGACTCGTTATCTGACAGAATAAAAAATAGATCAGAGATATAATTATAGATAGTATGCGATTATTTCCCATGGGATCGTAGAGGTATTTCCGTAACAACAAAAGAGTTATTTATCTTACAGGATTATACACACATTACTAAAAGAGTTATCTCGCGTGTAACAAAGATTGATTTTAGATGTTTTTATTTTTTATTTTTGCTGCAACACGTCTAACCGAAGGCATACAAATATCAAAATACTTTCCGGCTTCCTTCATCTATTGAAATGTTCTTTCTTCGTTAGTTTCTATGTTGAGATATTTAACAGCTTCTTTTCCAACTGATTTACAAGTACCAGTTTTTTCCAAATGGAGCATTTTGACTTGAGTGACAACTCGTAAATTAATTAAAGAATTATTCCTAGGATTTGAATCAATATGGTCAATCACAAATCCATCTGGGAGTTCTCTCATATACACTTCGAAGAGAAATCTAGACAAATAATGGCTTTTGCTTCCAGCAGTAAATATCAAATATCCCTTATTGTTCTCAAATCCGACTGGAGTTTTCAGTCTGCGGTGTCTGACTACACCATCATGAGACGCTTCATATTCGATCGTGGGATGTGGTTGAAATTCTTCGCTCATTTATATACAAATATATTATTTGTCTAATTTATTATTAGGTTTAATTATTATTTATTGAGAATCTAATAATATAGTCCTGGGGTGTTCTTATGATTTTGTCGCTGACAAAGTCAGTGTCACTGTTGGAGTCGTTGACTCGTTTATCATAATAGCGCTTAAGCTCCCTGTCTCGTCTACCATCACAACTGAGACACAATTGTATGTTTCCAACACCAGTTCGAATACAGGGTTTCGGATCTAAGCTTTCTCGTCGCACACTCTGTGAATGATATCCTCAGAATTCGTTTTTGCACGATTTGTTACAAACGGTTACTGATCCTATCATAAGCCATTTACAGTGATTCATTTTATATAAATTCTTTATTTAAATACTTGTTTAAATTATAATATGAAAGAGTTTGAGAGATTATCCCAAATGAAACCCTGGAAAAATGTTAAATTCAATCTCGATAGAGTCTCCGTAGATGCACCAAATAATGGTCTAATATGTGATAGAAACATAGTCAGTAAAATCCATGAAGCGTTTAACGAATTTTTGCACGATGGAGCATCTCATTGTTGGTGGACATTTCGAAACGCTGGGACTGTTCATGCTACCATGAACGACAACCACGCAGCAAGAATAATAATGCATCATGACCATCGAAAGTATTTTTCCAGAGTAAAATTCATTATACTATCAGAAATGTGTAGTTGGATTATTTGTGATAAATTCGATCGGATCTTGAAAAATAAAAAAATTTCACCGTGAGTCAGCATTCAAAGCCAGGAGCGCTGACTGGAATTGACAGACCGTATTACGAGAGAGCTTATCCTGAGACTGCGGTTGTTTGTGGGATTTATTCGACGAATGAAAAACCGAGTGTTGAGAAAATGAAGTCTATCAAACAGTCATCGCTGAATTGTGTAGCCGAATGAGTAATAGAGCATTTTACAAATGCGTTGCGTGGAAATGGGTTGTCAGATCTAAGACGTAATAAAATAAATGAATGGGCACTAATAATCAAGGATACTGGGGCTACAATTCAAAATGTAGCTTCGTTAGTAAGGATATTAAGATTCCCAATAGCCTAAGCAACTATAACAGGAGAGCTATTATACGAATCGAAAAATAAATCAATGGTAGCTCCAATCAAGCCCATGGATCATAATGCACACACTTGGACTAACGCAGTAACAATATTTCCACGGGTTAGAACCGTAAAATATCTTCCCAAAGAGAACACTGGGGGGATTTGTTTGATTTTATTCACGCGGAAAGTTAAAACGATTCTGTGTCAGTGTGTTTTTTTCCCAGAGATTTGAAGACGAAGAGTGTAAATTCGAACCATTCGTTAGATCAAACGGTGAAATATACAGCACTGGATCTCTTTCAAGACGCGATGAGAATGCTAGCTCGGAATGTTTCAACGGCTAATAACAAGCAATTACTAACAAACTGTTTTACAGTCCCGTCAGTTGCAGCCCATATTGCGAGCAGGAAAAATCTGTGTAAACCAACACGCCCTGAGTTTCTCTCGGATGTTCAAGCCAAATGTGTGGATTACGGACATGCTGGATTATGGAATTTCAAATTTGATCCTAACAATGTTTTCTCGGTTGATATGGTTGCGTGTTATCCAATGAGTTTTCTCGGGTATGGAGAGTGCGCTGGATATTCTAAACGATCTGGGCATCCCAAACACTCGATGACACGAGTTGCGATTAATGAACCAATACCAAATTTTGATCTAACCGGATTCGTTCGTGTGATATCATTCGAGACTTTAAGGACTTCATCCAATTTGTTATGTTTGATTTGGTAGACATATATCTGAAAAACACTGGGTACCAATAGTGTTATTACGGTATATGATCGATTGTATAATACTGATGTCGTTGACTGTCTCCGAGGTTATTGTATCATATCGGAAACAAACTTCTGTTTGGTTACCACAACCCGATAGTCTTGATAGTATAATTAACGATTACAAATAACATTTTCCTTCCACCGCCGATGAAGAATATATCGTTAAAGAGTCAAAGGATATCTTTGAAATAAGAAATACAAATGCAAAGGATCTCGGTAGAAGTATAATCGGTAAATTCACCCAGGGTGGAGCATATGATCACAAGCGACGTTATTCACGATCAATTCTACATGACGAATACGAAAGAGTTTGAGAGATTATCCAAAATGTCAGTCGTGAAGATGCTTTGTTGTCCGATGGAACAAAATTCGGTACAATTGTATGCTACATTGATGGAAAAACTCCGCAATACGTACATCTATGGCATCTATGTTGGCTTATGCTTCTATCAATTTTGCTATCGATGATAAAAAGATATCCTGAATTTGCCGTTAGTTTCGCCACATATTCATTTTCCATAGATAGTAAATAAAAAGAAGCAGTGGCTGAAATTACAAATTCCGATGAGTGTTGGGGGTCATGGAGAATAAAACAAGAAATTTTACGCGATTATTCTAAATCAGCAGATGTTACGATTGAAGATACTTACATCAAAAATAAAAAAAAAAATATCAGAACGTTCGAGTGCTCCTTTGTTATGCGGTCCAATATGTAGATTTAAAATCGTTTACTTAAACGGATGTAGTGGGTCAGGGAAGACGACTCGTGTTATCGAATTATTTCAAAGGAAGTCAAATATGATTGTGCTGACACCCACACACAGACTTGCACGAGAGATGAAACAACGAGGAGGTGATTTTTGCACATATCACAGATTTTTTCGATGGAAAGGTGACGCATGGACTCCTCATCAAATGGTGAGAAATATATTCCTGAAATTATTATTTGGGATGAAATATGCACAGTGTCGTTAGATATATTAAAATTGTTTCTTGATTGGTTGTTACTGAAAAATACAGCTGTGATAATGTGTGGCGATCATGGTCAACAACCACCATTTGTCGGTTTGTCTCCGCATGACTGGCTGAAGAATTGTTTTGATTATTATGAAGAAAATAATACTGATCATGGATCTCTTGATCCAAAATTAGATGAGTTCAAGAAATTAATCAGATTACAGCCGGATAAAATCCAGTGTGAAATAGCGCGTGGAATGATTTTAGAAACCCCATTACATGTTTTTTTTGGGAAGCGTGGAGAACAAATGATTTTCTAGTGGCAAGTAGAAAGATAGTCAGAGACACACTTCAAGCGCAGTTGTTTCAAATACATAAAGAAAAGTTGGCAACACTTCCAGTACCATTGTGTTGTAGGGCTACGGATTCAAGAAGACAAAATATTGAAGTTGATATTCCAGGGCGCCTGACAGAGTCAGGGACAGATAAACAAACACTCATGCTAAATGATATTGTGTTGGTTGATATCAATGTTGTCGAAGATGCAGTGCGCACTGATAAATCTCCGTGAACACTAGGATACGCAATGATGATACATTCTTCGCAGGGATTGACTATATCCGATACGATTGTTTGGATAGTAGATGATCGCATCGAGTGGTCGAATTTATTTTATCTCGGAGTGTCCAGAGTACGAAGAATAAATAAACTTCGAAGAGTTATTTCGGATTCTAGTCCCACCACAATCAGTGATATTGTCAGCGATAATATAACAAGAAGAAAAACTCACTGGTTATAAACAAGATAAAAAAAACGAGAATTTGATGATGTTGAATTTATA
Source organism: Unio delphinus (assembly GCA_029339505.1). Classification (NCBI taxonomy): domain Eukaryota; kingdom Metazoa; phylum Mollusca; class Bivalvia; order Unionida; family Unionidae; genus Unio; species Unio delphinus. The sequence goes on along the minus strand of JAQISU010000048.1, from coordinate 3,350,757 downwards.
ATTACGCTGAAACAACAACATAATAATCATTGGGCGAGCTGTAATTGTATAATGCGTTGGCAGTATTCGGATAAAGATCCTTGCCAATTTACCATGGATAGAAAGTATAATAGTCGTGGTCGTACAAGAGATAATGTAACATTGACCTGAATAGAGTGTAATCGAAATCACCGCTAATTAAGACCAGGCGGCGGTAATTGTGTATCCTCGGGTATCACTTATAACTGTTCACGTGTAAATCCACGCTGAGGACCAGTTTAATCCAATCTATAGATTGCAGGTCAAACCGTGGATCTCATTATGTTAGATATTTTATGCGATGTGACACTCCAAAAAGGATCAGTAACTCTTTTATTACCACCTGCAGGTTCTTTCAGCTCGTACAAATATCTTACAATGACATTGCCAAGTATTCGTTTTTTCTTTGAAAAAATTATTTCACGTTAGTACGAGTTTATACTTTTTTATCGTGATAACAGGTTTCATATTAATTGTTCGAGTAATTTCACTATTTATCGCAGCTATCACACCTAGTAATCTCTTGACCCATTCACGAGATTGTTTATCTTCGATAAATTCATTCTCGTATTGATATCCAAATAATCTCTCAACAAGTGTTCAATTAGATCGTTCAACAATTGCCTGATTGCGGTGTATTGTAGTATGTACTCGTCGTATGATGACATTATGATTTTTTATTGTTGATAACACTGCATCCTGAATTACTGGCCAGGATAAACCTGTAATAGATTTGGCTACTGCAGATTACGTCGTCGAAAAATCCTTTCAAATGCAATAGAAACCTCTTATGCCGCTTTCGACAACAATGGTTCAGCTTCCTTGTATCTACTCGCAACATCAACTACGGTTAGCGCATACTTGTATGTCCGTCTCTTAACAGTATCATGCGGCAGAAATAATATATCAGACTGATGAACTTCACTGGGACACTGACATCAAAATATGCGAAGCTTATTAATTTGTTTAGGCGAAGGTAGATAAATCTGCCATATCGCCTGTCTTGATAACCAATCAGCCGCTGTGGTATTTTTCACTTTTTAGCGTTGGTGAGTGTATTAATTGCTGATTTAACCCGCCAGTTTCCTCTTGGCGAATAAATAAATAGATTTTATATTGTTATTAATTACCAACGCCTAATACCAGTTTACCCTTCATCGCAGATCTTACTAACCAGTTAGCTAATGTTTCCTGGAAAGATTTATTCTTAATAGAATTCAACGCATGAATCAATTTCACATCTGCGATGTGTCGTTGCAAAGATCTTTACTTAGATATGCAACGTCGTGGGCATGACAAGCTTTATAGATAGCGTTTCTTGGATATTCACCTGGTCGGGGATGAAATTGATCACCGAGTCTGATATCGAGTCTGGTTCAAGTCTGGTACCCGATTTCATAGAAACAAATTTTAAATTCTTTGTACTACATTCTACACACCTACCAGCAAGTGCTCATCTGTTATTGCTTGTTGTAAATGTTGTCAAGTCGTTTGTGCTAGTACGAGTCTTACATTTAACAGAATATAGATTCATAATTATTTATAATAACATTAACGCAATTGATTATTCAGCTACCCGACAACGGGGACCTGTTAAACACCATGCGATGTTGCCGAATTAATCAGAATGATTATAATCGGACCGTTTGGAAGCGGTAAAACACAATTGTTACTTTATTTGATAACGAGATGGATGAAATGGGATAAACTATCTTTGGTAGCCCCGAGCATAGACGATCAGCGATGTTACGAGGTGTTAAAACGTTTTTGACGAGAAAGCAAAATCGGAAATCGCTGAAGATATTATTGAATTTATAACCGATACCGAAGAAGCACCGAGTGTTGATTATATTGATGGATCCATTAAGAATCTAGTTGTGTACGATGATGTGATGCTAGACAATCAAAAAAATTCCGCTAGGATATTTTCCAGAGCTAGACATAAAAATACTGATGTGATTTATGTTACTCAGAGATATACACAACTACCAAATGTGATCAGGGATAATTGTAATATGCTTGCTGTGTTTAATGGAGTTGACACTTATACGCTACGAACTATTCACCAGACCTGGTACAATGGAGATATGGACATAATTTATTTATAACGATAATTTTGCATGAACATAGATCAAGATATTGTATCGGACTTGATAAAATATTCGGTTAAAACCATAACAACTAACAAAACACGACAACAATGCGTCTGTGCTTCGGTTTCGTAACAGGCTTTGGTTGGTTTTGAGATTTTTTTCTCGGTTTTGAGAAAGCCATAATTTGACAAGCAGAGCTCTAAAATTGTTAATCCTTAATTTGACAAACATAGTTCTCAAATTGTTTGCTTGAAATCTAACATAATTAGAGACTGTCCGATTCGTTTTTTATACTACTGAGCAGTATTGGCACTCTTGGATAAGTTATCTATGAGCAATGGTTTTATTTTTATATTAGCGTAGCTTGTGCATAATTGACCATTACCAGTTTGGATCTGTCATGGTCCATAAATGTTTAATAAATGATATCTACACAGGCCAATGTAGTCCCCCAAAGCCGTTTTACTATGATATGATATTGGATCCATTGTCTGCACGACTCTGACCATTAATTAAACCAGCAGTCATCTACTATGCTTTTTATGTAGGGTCTCAACATTGCCTACATTCTCGTCCAACGATTTCATTCCATCTATTTAGTACGCAGATCGCTTTCTACTGTCAAACCTATATTTCGCTTGTGATGGTTGTTCCTGACAAACCTTACAAGATTTCAAGTAGAACAGAGAAAACAAATTTTATGTTTGTTTCTGTATTGAATGGATAGCCATTGTTTGGTACAGAGCAGCAGGGATGTGTGTTCCGACCGTGGTACTCTAAAGACGATCCAAGCAGCTGTGTTGTAAACGTTTTGAAATTTCTGGAGTATATATTGAGGCGAACCATACAGAATCGAGTTATAATAGTCTAGTCTTAAAAGTACTAACGAACACAATTGTCAAGTGGCATCAACTGAAAGATATTTATGAAAGGAGCACAGGGTTTTTTCTTTGGGCGATGGAAGCCAATTATGTCCTTGGCAGCTGTTGTCATGCCTGTGTTGAAATTGTCTGTCATCATCTTTACATCAACATTCATCACAAGGAGTGGAGCAATTTTTTTTACTGCAATCGTGACTTGGAATTACTTGCATATGCTAGGGACCTTTACTTGTTCAATGTTGAATCTGAACCTGGACTTCTTTGGCTTGTTAATTTTCTTCAGCGTCACTATTACGTTCGTAATCACAAGGTCGTGATCACTCACAACATCAGCACCTGGGCAAGTTGTTTGTCAAGTACCAGTAGCATACATTTTACCTCAGTCCTGGTGAACAACGGCAGGCGCGGTCCTTGTTGTCCCCGGACGACAACCGATCCTTTATGGTAACTTCAGATTTGTCCAGCATTATCAGTGTTGTCTTGGGCAAAAGTCATCTGACGGAGCAAATACCTCTCCAGAAAAAGTAGTTGCCAGAAGGGGTTGTAGTACATCGTCCAACTACCTTAGGGTTACCTCTCCGGATTTTCTTTTAAGGTTTACTCCCTAAGTCTATGGCTAACCAAATCCGACCTGCATAGCATATGACTGCATTCGAAATCGAACAAGCTAAATCAGTTTATCACCAATACAAATTAAAATGGGCAAAACAGCATCGGTTAACTCTTATCTGTCAGTGTTTTCACTATAGTAAGTATGTATGTCGTGGGCAGAATTCATACCGGTTTTGGATGATCAATGATATTAGTGTTCCTCGGCAATTTTGTGAGCAATGCATGGATTCAGCACCATCTCAACTCTCTTTAGGCAGTCCTGCACTGTTAAAGCTGGTACACAATGTGTTTCATTTGGACTTTGTTTGCTTTATTACAACGCTATATTGTACCGATGTATTTTACGCTATTCGCAATGTAATTAAGACAATGCATAACATCCCCCCAATACATTGCACAATACGTGTTATATAATCGTTATATAATCAATTTTCACTCACCATATTCATAGAGAATGAATCATTTAGATACAGCATATGTAAATAATTAACTATGAACATTATGTAGTCTGGATTTCGTTTAGACAACACATACGATTCCAAGTCTTTTAGCCTTTTTGCAACGGTAAAATTATCACGACTAGCAAGCCATTTATATTAATCTGCATTAATGTAAGGAATCTATTCTACTGTAACATCCAGTAGTCCTTGTGTCTACTATATGTTTCTTTTTAAGCTGTACCGCCTCATATGTTTAAATATATGTACATTTTTAGTACCATTGCTGCACGTATAAATGGTGGGAAACGAACCTGGGAAAACCGGGGAAAGAGCCACCGATTCACGAATAGCTACTGGCAAGCATTCTCATATACTCACTTTGGGCGAACTCGAGACTCGAACCCAGGCAGACATTGGTTAGATGGCAATGATCAGCATCGGTGAGCGGTTTTGACCACTTGGCAACTAGGTGACCCCGACTTTGACCATGTTAATGTTTATCTAATTGTCTACTTAATGATTGAACTGTCCTAACATATGTGGAAACACCGACACCATTTCCAAGTTGATATTATGAATGCTGATGTAAGTATCGATATTTGTGCCAACTTCAGATATAGACGAAGACGAAAGCACATGCTAAAAATGCTAGGATCATTGTTTGTGCGACTCCAACCATTAATTGATTTTAATGCAGTGCCTGAATGCAAAATGATGAATGCAACATAAAGTGATACAAAAAAGGTGAATATGTATTTTATATTGACCAGAAAGTATATAACTCAACAAATAACTTCATTTAATGAAAAAGCTATTAATAAGTCAACGAATACAGACGTACAGTGAAACTATCAACTTAGAACCTAAAGCTATCTAATATGGAAACTGCTGGTCAACAGATAATCTGAAAGAGAGACAGTGCAAATGTACTACACATAATGTACATTTGATGTTATTGTGCCTAAACACCTATAAAATAAAGAAATCTGGCAATTCACTCTGTTTCAGTACATACAGCCCATTGGTTAACTTAATGCATATACAAGTTAAAGGGAATAAACTGAAATCCGTATCCGTAATGGTATCATTGCTTATTTCCCCTGATAAGCAGATGGTTGTACTATTATGAATTATGAATCTAAGCGATACACAATGACATGAGAGTAAACCAAGACTTTGTTAAAACAAACACAAATAGCGATTTTTTGCTGGCGTATCAATATTCTTTGTTTGTGTGCACTACAGATAATATATGGAACTGAAAGTGAACAATTTGTATAAGAACCATAGGGATATTTGCTTTATGGAAATATGTGCAAAGCCAAACAATAATACCAGGGTCAAGTTTTGTTATCAAAGCAGATGATAGCATTGAAATATAAGGGCGGCCACTTGGCGTGCATTTGTCGAATTTTTGTATTGTCTTGGGTTGTGACCCTTACATTGTGGTCCTCGCAAGGCTCAGACGTTTTATTTGATGATGCAGAAAGACCTGAAAATATTCCAGTCAACTCCTTCAGCGTATTATTGGTTATAGAGACATGACATTAAAACGCTATTTGTCGCTAAACTAAACCGATTTCGAAGGGCCTCAGATCACGTCGGCAATTGGTGAGAAGGTTGTGGTGAAGATAACGGTTCTTCTGTCTCTCACAGCCTTTCTTCTACGAGGTTCATAACTACTGACATGTATCCTTGTGCAGTATTTGCGAGTGGTAACATGTACTTAGAAAAGTCTCACTTCTTCAATGTAGCGTGCTGCTTCCGGAATACCAGTCATTTTGTCAGCATTGATTATATGGTTTATCACACGGCACGCTGCAGAATGGTATGAATTATGTTGTAACGTAAATCACCACAAATTGTTGCAGCATAATAATATATGTATATAGTATCTGCTGTTGGACTGACCGTCAAAGTTACCAAGTGTTGCTGTATCCATGGAATTATCCAGAACGCAAAAAAATAAATTAATTTTGAGGAGTCTTGTTAATTATTTTCCACATTTCATGTGTATTAAAGCTGCCAGACAAAAGAGCCTCCATAATTACTTTCAGGATTATTATACTCTTAAGCTGCGTTATATTGATATTCCTTGTTTTATATATATTATTGAGTAAGTACTTCCAATGTCAAATGTGTCAGCTAGTCAGCCTCTGATTATAATATCTTAAAGCAACCATATACTATTTTTTCGTAAACTGACAATATGTAAGATAGCCTGACGGTCTCGTGATGCGTAAGTTAATAAAACAATCATTCTGATTGGGTTCTACAGGTTTACTAAGAAAATTTCAGATTGTAAGGTTGCTTCTTTCTATATGCTTGATGGTTTGTGGTAAATATACGCTGTTTTTGTTTTGTTAAAGCAGCAGAGAGGGTGAATCCTACAACGTTTTCAGACAAAATTTTGATTGAATCGTTAAAACGAGCCTTCCTACGATCTCATTTTAACCAAAAAAAATGTCTCAGGGGCAAACCCTACAACGTTTTCAGACAAAAAATTTATTGAAATCTCCCTACGAAATCATTTTAACTAAAAAAATGAAAACGATTTTTTAATTAATTTTGGTCGCAACTTGTTGTCATCCACCCTCTCTGCTGCTAAAGTTTTCAGTTCTGGGTTAATAATTCTTTTACGATTTTAACCGAATATTTGATCAAGTCCGATACGATATCGTGTCCGAGGATCATGTAAATTTATTGTTGCGAATCCGTGCGGAGTCGACTGAGCATGACTAAAGAAATCTCTAAATTGATTGAAGTCCATATCAGAACACCATGTCTGCCAAATATTTCGTAGCGTATGAGTATCAACTCCGTTGAATACAGACAATAAATTGCAGTTATCTCTGATCACTTTTGGAACCTGAGTGTAGCGTTGAGTGACATATATCACGTCAGTGTTTTTGTGACGCCCACGGGAAAATATTCTAGCAGGATTTTTTTGTTTATCCAACATTATATCGTCGTATACGACTAAATTGTTAATATCTCCATCAATATCATCAATACTCGGTGCTTCATCGATATCGGTTATAAAATCAATGGCGTTCTCACCCTTAATTTCTGATGCATTCTCGTTAAAATCCTTTAACACTTCATAACATCGTTGATCATCTACGCTAGGGGCAATTAAATACAACTTATCCCACTTCATCCATCTCATTATTAAATTGAGCAACAATTGCGTTTTACCGGATCCAGATGGCCCGATTATAATCATCCGGATAGAGTTTGGTAGCGCTGCATGATGCTTAATTGGTTCTCTTGTTTTAGTCGCTGAAAAATCAATTATATCCATATTTCTATACATAAATTATGGATCTATATTGTGTGAAGTGTAAAACGCGTACTGGCACAGATGATGTGACGACGATTACAACTAAAAATAACCGATCAGCGCTTTCTGGTAAATGCGTGCAATGTGGTACAAAGAAATTTAGATTTGTGTCTATGAAATCTGATTTAAAAAAAAACGAGGAGGTGATATCGCAGCCAAATTAGCAAAACTCCCTGGAACCCCATGGGCAAAGTACCCCGGAGAAAAGCACCTCCCAGGATATAGCTACTGTGGACCGGGAACCAGACTTGATATCAGACTCAATAATCAAAATCAACCCAACCCCGGTGAAGAACCAATAAACGCCATTGATAAGGCCTGTCACCTTCATGATGTTGCTTATAAAAGCAGCAATCTGCAACACAGGCATCTAGCAGATGTGAAATTAATTCATGCGTTAAATGCTATTCCTGATAAATCCTTCAAAGAAAAATTGGCTTCATTTTTAATAAAATCGGCTATGAAAAGTAAATTGATGTTAGGTGCTGGTAATTAATAATATGGAATCAATTTATTATTCTCCGAGGGGTTACTGGAGGGGTAACGCTGCAATCAATAAACTCGCTAGAGCTGCAAAAGTGAAAAAAACCACTGCGGCTAATTGGTTATCCAAACAGGCACCATGGCAAATTTATCTACCACCGCCTAAACAAATTCAATTCTCGCATTTTGATGTGACCGCTCCTAATGAAGTTCATCAGGCTGATATATTATTTCTGCCACATGATCGTGGTTACAAATATGCGTTAACCGTAGTTGATGTTGCGAGTCGATACAAAGAAGCAGAACCGCTGAAAACAAAATCAGCCACTGAAGTCGCTTCTGCATTTGAAAGGATTTATCGACGAGGTCCTCTGCGTTGGCCAAATCTGTTACAAGTTGATCCTGGCAAGGAATTTCAGGGTGTAGTGTTATCTATAATGAAACATCATAATGTCACCATACGACGAGGGCATACTGCGCTACATCGCGATCAGGCCATTGTAGAACGATTTAATCGGACGATTGCTGAGCGGTTATTTGGATATCAATACGCAAAAGAATTCATTCAAGAAAAGCGATCCAGTGAATGGGTTAAAAGATTACCATCTGTGATTACTGCACTGAATAACGAGATTACTAGAACAATCAACATGAAACCTATCAACGCGATTAAAAAGAAGTCAATACCCGTACAACCACAAAAAGATTTCCCTAGAAACGCTAGCGTTTCCCAACCAATTCTTGGTAGTAATGTCATTGTGAGGTACTTATACGAGCCAGGAGAGCTTGAAGGGGGTAGAAAAAGGGCTACTGATCCTATTTGGAGCGTCACTACGCATAAGATATCTAGTATAACACGATCAACTGGTAGACCAGCAATCTATAAACTGGATTCAACTGCTCCTCAGCGAGGATTTACTCGACAACAACTACAAGTAATACCCGAGGATACTCAATTGCCACCCCATGGTCTTAACTAGCACCGTTGCGTCTATTGCACTCAAGACAAGTCAACATCACATTATTTCTGACATGACCGAGATTGTTATTTTTTCTGTCCACGGTGAATTGGCGAGGATCCTTATCCGAATACTGCCAACGCATTATACAATTGCAACTCGCGCAGTGATTATTCTGTTGTTTCTTCAAAGTGATTATTAATTTAGCATCAATATCAAATTCTCGTTGTTTTTTTTTGTCCTGTTGTTCGTAACCGGAGAGTTTTTTATTAATGATGCTAACATCAATATCACTTATTGTTGTGTCATTATCATCGAAAACAACTCTTCGAAGTTGATTTATTTTTCGTACTCTGGATACTGCGAGATAGACTAAATTTGACCATTCGATGCGATTATCTACCATCCAAACAATTGTATCCGATATAGTCAATCCCTGTGAAGAGTGTATTGTTGCTGCGTATCCTAGCGTCCACGGGGATTTATTAGCACGCAATGCATCTTCAACGACATTGATATCAACCAGCACAATATCATTTAATACCAGAATTTGTTTTTCATTCTGTCCTGGAATATCAACTTCAATATTCTGTTTTCGTGTATCCGATGGCCTATAACAAAGGGGTACTGGAAGCGTTGCAAATTTTTCTTTATGCAATTCAAATAACTTCATCTGAAGTGTATCCCTGACTATTTTTCTACTTGCAATGATCAAATCGTTTGGTCTCCACGCTTCTCAGAAATCATTCATTGGGGTTTCTGAAATCACTTCGCGCGCTATTTCGCATTGGATTCTATCCGGTTGTAATCTAATTAGCGCTTTGAACTCGCGTAATCGTTCATCAAGTGATCTATAATCAGTGGTGATTTCTTCATAGTAGTCTACAAAACCCTTTAGCCATTCATGTGGAGATGCACCGACAAATGGTGGTGGTTGGCCTTGATCCCCGCACATGACGACTTTTGTGTTTTTGGTTAACAACCACTCAAGAAATGTTTTTAATACATCTAATGACACTGTGCATATTTCATCCCAGATTATGATTTCAGGAATGAATTTATCACCCATTCGATCAGGAGTCTATTTGTCACCTTTCCATCGAAAGAAGCTGTGATAAGTGCAAGCATTTACCCCTCGTTGTATCATCTCTCTGGCGAGTCTGTGAGTCGGTGTTAGCACAATCATGTTAGTAGAAATACAAGTATTTCCACCACCACGATATAATTCAATTGCACGAGTTGTCTTTCCTGACCCACCACAACCGTTTAAATAAACTGTCTTGTATCTACAGATTGGATCAGATACCGGTGGTGCATTAGAAAATTCTGATTGAATTTCAATACGGTTACAACAAATATATTTATCATCCATGGCAACGTCTGCGGATTCACAATACTCATGTAGCATCTCCTTTTTAAATCGCCAACGCCCCCAATTTTCTTCGGGATCTGTGAATGCCGCTACAGCTGATTTGTACTTATTGTGTATATACATCGAATCAGTGGCCACTCTAACCGCGGTATTAGGAAATCTATTTATCATCGAAAATAGATTAATAGAAGCATAGGCTAGCATTGAACTTCTCAAATGTGTGTACTGGGAATTATATCCATCACAGTAGGTAACAACCGTACCTAATTTCTCACCATTGGATAGAAAAGCATCCTTACGGGATACAAGTTTTCCCTGTTTCATTAAATCCGCTACAATAAAATCGTATTCAGCGACATCTATGATCAACCGCGAAGAATATTTTGCGTTATCGTATCGTCCACCCTGGGTAAATTTACCGATTATTCTTCTTCCGAGATCTTTCGCTTGTTCTTTTTTAATTTCAAATAACTTCTTAGACCAATTTATGATTTCTTCTTCACTGAAATCTGGAAACTGTTTTCGTAGTTCGTTGATTATTCTATCTAGATTGGGTTGTGGTAGCCAAACTTCTTTCTGAGCTCGATAGCATATAATAGCCTCGGAAACAATCAACGATATTAGCATACCACAATCAATCATATATCTCAATAGCACTATTGGCATCCAGGCCTTTTCAGATAGGTGTCTACCGAGCCAAACATAACTACACGGATGTAACCCTGTAGCGAATTCAAATGATATCACACGAGCGAATCCGGTTAAATCAAAATCAGGCAATGGTCCATTAATCGCAACACGAGTCATTTCATGCGTGGGGTGTCCAAATCGTTTGAAGTACTCAGCGCATTCCCCATACCCGAGAAAACTTCCGGGATAACACGCGGATATATCAATTGAAATCATACCATCATGTGAGTATTTCGTATTCCACAGTCCTCCATGACCAAATTCGACGCAACTCAATTTAACATCCTCGAGAAAATCACTTCGTGTTGGACGCCTTGAGTTTTTTTCTCTTGCGAAGTGAGCTACCACTGATGGAATAGTAAAACTATCCGTGAGTAGTTTTTCATGGGAATTCTCCGGTGAAAAATCGCTAGCGATTTTTCTCATTCTGTTATCTAATTCTTCAACGCGATATAATTCACCATTTGGTTTTACAAATTGATCGAATTCTTCATCACTTCTAAGTAACCACACTGACACAGGATCATCCTTACACAACGCATGAATAGCATCAAATAATTTTTCTTCATAGAAAACATCCCCGACGAACTCCTTAGGGATATATTTCACGGTTCGTTCTCGTGGAAATATTGTTACCGCAGGTGTCCACGCGTGTTTGTTATGATCAATAATCTGTATTGGCGCTCCATTTTTGTTATATTTCGGTTCGTATAAAACCTCTCCGGTTATCGTCATAACGGTTATTGGGAATCGTAATGATGTTTCTAATTTAGCTATATCAGAAATCTTTGCACCATGCTGTTTCACTGTCAGTTCCCACTCGGTTATTTTCCTACGTCGCAGATCAGTTAGTTTATTTCCTCGGGATGCATTTGTGAAGTGCTCCATTACCCGTGTTGCTACACAATTAAGCCCTGACGAATATTTCATAGGAGCTAGTTTTGCGATATCGGGTTTATCATTTAACGGATATATCCCATAAACCATTGCTGTTACGGGATAAGATCTTTCGTAGTATGGTTTGTCAATGCCGGTTAGAATTCCTGGTTTGGAATCTCTACTCACAATGACAGCTTTTTTATTCTTGAGGATTGGTTCAAATTTATCCCTAATAATCCATTTGCCATCGACTTCGATAATGAATTTGATTCGGAAAAAATACCGTTTTTCCCCAATATGTGAAATTATTACTGCTGCTTTTTCATCAGTCATGGTAGCATCAACAACACCATCAATTCGAAATGTTGACCAACAATAAGATGCTCCATCACGTTTGAATTCATTAAAACAATTTCTGATTTTACTAATCATGGCTTTATCAAGAATTGTATTCTTTGGTGTATTAGAAGCTATATCGAGATTGAATTGAGCATCTTTCCAGGGGTAATCTCTCTTGGATGTTTTTGAAATCCGAAGGATTTTGGGTTTATCGAGATTAAATTTGTTACGTTTTTTGGGTCTATCGAGATTAAATCTAGGACTGATTTTTAATAATCTCTTAAACTCTTTCATGTTTCCGTCTCTTGGACGTTTGTTACGTTTTTTGGGTCTATCGAGATTAAATCTAGGATTGATTTTCAATAATCTCTTAAACTCTTTCATGTTTCCGTCTCTTGGAGGTTTGTTACGTTTTTTGGGTCTATCGAGATTAAATCTAGGACTGATTTTTAATAATCTCTTAAACTCTTTCATGTTTCCGTCTCTTGGACGTTTGTTACGTTTTTTGGGTCTATCGAGATTAAATCTAGGACTGATTTTTAATAATCTCTTAAACTCTCTATCAGCATTAAATTTAGCATTTCTCGAAGTCAATCTCTTGAACTCCATCATGCTATAATTAAAACAAGCATTTAAATGAAAGATTTTTATATAATGAATCACTGCAAGTGGCTTATGATTGGATCAGTAACCCCGTGTAACAAATCATGCAGAAATGAGTTTTGTGGGTATCATATGCAAAGCTTTCGACGTGGAAGCCTTGGTCCGTTACCCTGTATTCTATGTGGGGTTGGGGTTAGGGGGAAATCACGGTTGTGTTTGAATTGCGGTGGTAAGCGATACAGGGAGTTGAAGCGTTATTATGATAAAAGAATAAAAAATGGACAATCAATCAGAAATTATGACCCTGACGCTGACAAAGTCAGTATTCTTGACGCTGACGAAGTCAGTATCCTTGACGCTGACACTGATAAAGTCAGTATCCTTGACAAAGTCAGGGATAAAATCATAAGAACTCCTCAAGATTACATCGAAAGATTTATCATTAAACCAAACAATGAATTAGACAAACAATAGTATTATGTATACGAATGAACCAAGAATTCAGACAACACCCTGTGATCACAAATTATGAAGCATCCATTGATGGTGTTGTAAGAAACCGTAGACTGAAGAAACCAGTTGGTTCTGATAATGGTATGGGGTATTTGAAGTTTCGCGCTGGAAAGAAATTTTATCGCAATCATCGTTTCGTGTACGAGTGTTTTTATGGATTGATCGAGGATGATTTTGTTATTGATCATATCGATTCTAATCCAATGAACAATTCTTTATCAAATCTGCAGGCTGTTACTCAAAGTGAGAATACCAAACGAGGGAAGACTGGAAAATGCAAAACGGTTGGGAAGAGACCTGTGAAATCTTTGAATACGATAACTAACGAAGAAAAAATATTTCAATCAATGAATGAAGCCAGTAGGCACTTCGATATTTGTATATCCTCAGTACGATTCGTTGCAGAGGGAATAACCAAAACGGCTATTTCAAAAAAGAGCGGACAGAAAATTCAATTTAGTTATGTCTAATACGTCATATTTTTCATTTAGAAATATATCATTATTATAGAATAATGAATTCTGAAAACATGAATAGCATCATATCCGAGATTTCAAAATTGAAAGGTTGGGATATTGAACTATCAGATGGGTTAAATCCTGATCAAATCATGTCTGATTTTCAGGATATAGAATACGGAGTTAACAACAATAAATACATGCTACCAAAGAAGTATGCGCTCATCAAAAGAATTCAGAATTCTATTAAGGACTCTCTCGCATTTTCCAGTGACGTAAGTGTGTTCGCTCCGTTGTATACCATCGTAGAACGAATACGAAAAGAATTGGGGTACGAATACGAATTGAAAAAGGAGGTTAATTCTAAAGTTAGAAACCTACGGGCGTTAATTCAAGAAAATGAACAATTTTGATTGACCAACCATTTATCATTATTTGATTGACCAACCATTTATCATTATTTGATTGTGACCGTCCCTCATAGAGATTTTAATTTTTTTTTAGTATTTTTTGATCAAAACTGTTGAAATCAGTGAATAAAAAATTGATGGCTGGTTCGGATTGATCACTTCCACGATGGTGTTAGGTTGGATTGAAAAATTGTTTTGCAATTGAAAAATTGTTTGCGATTTCAAATAATGGTCAATGAAGCATTAACAGCCCGATTGGCTCGTGAACGACTGGATGCAATCAGGAGATTTGTACCAATTCGTGACTCTGTACGGAATAAACTACAACAACGACAGAGTCTTCAGACTGATTTTGCTATGGGATCCGAAGAATTGTTTAAACCAGTAACCACAGCAACGAAAGGGATAGAGCGTGCTATACTGGGAGATGTTCCCGAGACGGGAAAATCTGTTATTGGTGAACTTGAAAAAATAGCAGCGAAAACTGAACAAACTGAACAAACAAAACAAATGGAATCAAAAGAAATAGTAGATGATTTACGCGTGATATTTAACGAGGCGGGTTTAGCAGCAATCATTGAGACTAAACTAGCAAAAATTCCTGCGCTTGTTGTTACGACTTATGAAAACAGGAAAAATTTGTTGAAACCAGAACATCATAACTTTGTTAGAGATATAACTCACTGGGCTGATATATTCTACAAAATCAAAACTGAAAAAACAGGTAGAATTAAGAAGAAGGGTAACGCATCATACATTGGATATATCAATGAGGTGGGCGAAGTGTATAATCAATACGAAGAGTTTAAACAACAACAAAAACCGCAAAAATTGCGAGGAAAGCGACAGCAACCTGCAAAGAAAGTAGTCTACTCTCCTAAAAAACAACAACTACCACCTGATGATAATCTTCTTGATTATTTATTACAAGAAGCCGATTTAGAAAAACAGGATGAAGCAACTGGTTATAGCGGAAGTGGATTGCAAGATTCCAGTGGAAACTCTTCGAGGGAAAATCCAAGGATTGGAAACTCAAAGAGTGGAAATCTAAAGATTTCATGTCCTGGTAGTGTTATCAATGATATATCACGATTAGAAGTTCTTGTAGGAGGTTTCCGAGCTGGAAATAACTCACCGGAAATAATTAATGAAGCAGCTGATATCTGTAGACGGTTATTTGCCGGCGGTATCATGGATATCAAAACATATCGAGATTTCATTGACGAGTTAGCGGAAAGTGGGTATCACAGTGATTAAATAAAAACGCTAGCGTTTCCAATTGAAAAATGGTTTCTGATTTCAAATAATGATCATACACTACAATCATGATAAACCAACCCCCGTCTACGTAGTTAATTCACGGTTTCCAGTTTATAGAGCATACTACGGAGATGGTTTAGGCAATACCATTGCAGGGTTATTTGCGAGAATGGCTCCAAAAGTGATGCCGTTGGCTAAACAACTAGGAATGAAAGCAATTGAAGTTATTCGTGATAAGGGTATTAGTGCTGTTGGAGATTTTGCTGGAAAAGCGTTTTCAACTGCGAAGAATAAATTAACATCATTAGTGAAATCACGGATGAAATCCAAAGGATTTTCAAAGAAACCGTTACCGTCTACAGCGGAAATGCCTGCAAGTGTTAGTAGAATTATAAATAACGCAGTAGACGAAAAATTAGCGTCGATGGCTTTAACTCCCTTGATAAATCAAGGGGACCAAAGCAATATTGCAAATATGATAGCAGGAAGCGGCTTTAAAAAACTACGTCGATGAAAATCGTTTACGATGAAAATCCTACGGATTTTTACGATTTAGACTCTGATAAATAGAATAAAATGTTCAAAAAATCACATGATCCGGCGTTTGATATAGACGCCCCAGTTGGCAAGGATGATTCTGTACGCGATTATCAATATTACGCTTATCATGCAATAGACGCAAATAGTCGATCGCGAATTGAACTTCAAGTCCATGATACCAGTAAATATTTTTTGCCCTGTGAAGCGTTTATCGAAATCGAAGGAGAGATTATAAGAACAAATGATACAGAGTATCCAGCTGGTACTCAAGTCGGTTTTGTCAATAATGGTATTATGGCGTTATTTGAGAGTGCTAGATACCTCATCGATGGAAAAGAAATTGAGTCCATAGATCGTGACGTTGATGTGGCTACAACAATAATCGGGTTAGCGAGATATTCCGATGATTATACAAGATCAGCAGGACCCTCTATGATGTTTGCAAAGGATGTTAAAAATACCGCTGGAGGAAATCAATTTATTATAAGACGACCACAGAATAATGCTGGTGCTGCTAATGTTGATGTCGAGAATATGATTATAAACAACGATCCTAACTTCAATCTAGGAGCTGCAACACGTATTTCAATGTTGCAAGGGGCTCGTAAATCATTTTCATGCGCGATTCCACTGCATCACATATTTGGATTCTGTAGAAACGTCCGAAAAGTTATTTATGGGGCGAAGCATACAGTATCGCTTGTACGAAAGAGTGATGATAACGACGCAATTTGGAGGATTCCAGCAGATGCTGCAAATCCCAATGCTGATGCCGGTAAAGTCAATTTAACAAAAATATCATTGTGGATGTCAGTGTTGACTCCAGCAATCACCGCAGAAGAACGATTACTATCATTTATGGACCAAGGAGGAAAGTCGTTGTTGAGTTGGCTAACCGTGAGTACAGATGTGAAGCAATCAAATCTGAACGGGTTATTCACGTGGAATCTAGCATCAAAACAAGGTGTTGCTGCGCCACGTCATATATTCGTAGCGTTACAGGATAACACACGAGTTGGCGATCAACGTTTCAGTCATATGATATTTGATCAGTTAGGTGTGAAAGACATCTCACTGAGAATAAACGGCCAACAGGAACCATCCGAGGATATACAACTTAATTACACAGAAAATCATATTGCACGCGTGTATCATCGTCTGTTGTCATTTATGGCACGTGATCAAAATGTCGATACTGGTTTGCAAATATCACAATATGATTTTAAAAATCTGTATCCGATCTATTACTTCTCACTGGAACATCTCGATTTAACAAGACAGTCCGTCGTTGATATACACTTTAGAGCTAATGTGACTCGTGGTGCTATTGCTAATTATAGAGCGGTTGCTGTCATTCTCAGCGACAAATCAATGCTACTCGAAGGTGTTGGAGGAAGAATGAGAGTGGTAGATGCACCAGTAGAAAACATGTAATTGAAATTGTAAACGATTTAGAATCAATCTATTATGTATAATGTCATATAGTGTTATTAGTGTTACGTTAACTCCCGGTCAATTAAAAAAATTGCAATCAGAATCGGCTAAGCGATGTGGAACCACAATCACGTTGAAACCCAACCAAATGACTGGTGGTGCAAATAAATTATCGCTGACAACTCGTCAGGTGAAACATTTCAATGATGCACTTGCAGCCAAAAAAGGTGTTCAGATTACTCTTTCTGCGGCTGCTATCAAAAATATGATTAAAACAGGCGGTATATTTCCGTTGTTAGCTGCGATTCCAGCATTGATTGCAGCAGCAGCCCCAGCGGTGGCTAAAGCGGCAGCGTTAGGAGCCGTTGGTACTGCAGCAGGTATGGCACTAAAGAAGGCAACTGGGAAAGGATATAAAAAAAGGGACGATCCGTTCACGGATTGGGTCTAAGACTACCAGGAACCCCGTATTCGTGGTACAGCGGGAGATCCGTTCACGGATCAGGCCTGAGACTACCAGGAACGATTTATTAATTCAGGAATCGAAGATTCCCATGTCCAATTTTGATTTAATGGATGCGGCTAAAAAACTAGTGATTAAAAACTTCAGAGGTGTCTTTATGAAAGATCAATTACCACATCAACCAAACAAAACTGAAACCGGAATCATTAATCTCGATAACAGCACCGGACCTGGAACTCACTGGGTTGCATACGCTATTGATCCACGTGGGATTGTTTATTTCGATTCATATGGATTAGCCCCACCAAAAGAGTTTATGCGGTATATAAAAACCCTTCCAATGAAGACTTGGTATTCTACGCTACCAACACAACAAATCAATGACCCACCAATATGCGGCAGTGAAGTATTAAATGTCCTTGACGCTATTTCAGCATCTAGAAAACCACCTCATATTGTCGTAAATGACTACACCAGCAATCGCTGGCAACGACGAAGTCGTCAAAAACGATTTTAGAGAGAGAAAGAGTTTTACAATAATATGATTGATATTTGGGGGAGATCTTTGAAACCCAAACCCGATGGCACTGCACCCCCTGATTCTATCAAGGATGTAAAAAAATAATTGAAGATGAAATAGCTGAGACGTTAAATTTAACAAGTGTTGATCCTAATGAAATAGTTGTATTTCAAGACAAACAGGGTAAATTGAAATCTAGTAATATTTCTCTGGATGATATTTTGATACGGCAGCGCGACGCCGCTGAAAACTCTATTGCGCTGTATTCCAACGACGGACGACTTAAACCAGGCGCACTTGTGTCTACGATCACAGACGCGATTGCCACCCAAGACAACAAGATTACCACCCACAGCCGTGAGCTGGATGATCATATACGAGGTTATAATGCTTTTCGTAGAAATATCATTGATAAATTTATTGGAACCACGTTGGATAAAATTGAAATAAAACTCCCTGATATTAAAAAATCCATCGATGAGACGAAAAACTTCATCGAAGCCGTCAAAGGTGATTTTTCGAGGATGATAACAATCATTGAAAAAACAAAAATTCCTCATGAAAAAACCAACAACGTAGTATATACAATCCAACACGGATCATTTGAGTGGACACCTGCAAACAACAAATTAGATATCACTGCAACCGTTAAGGGTATTTATCGATTAACACTAGTAACACCATTAACTCAATTTAATATATCATCGTCGAGTTCATCCGGGGTCAACAATACGATTTCAACGATCATCGACAAGGATACAACTGAAAAGTTCACTATAACAGCTACTGATAAAAATTTGGTTGGGGTTTCAGTAACCTGGTATGTTGAATTCGTAGCGGAGTTAAGTAAATAAATTGAAAGGATATCACAATTGAAAACGCTAGTGTTTTTAAAATAAACAACAATGACTTTGTCATCGACGCAATGTCGCTATGATCAGGTCAGAGAATTTCAGAATAGACTCAAAATCCTCACTGAGGAGTATCAAATAAAAATAAAAAAATACCGACGAAGAATCACCGCAATTGATGTTATTGTGTACTCGGTGTCAAGCGTTCTCACTGGTGCCGGAATAATACTTGCATCGGTTACAATGATTGCCCCGGTCGTAGTTCCAATTTGCATTTCTGCGGTGGCTACAATCGGGGGTATATTAACCGGGATAGCAAAAAAGATATCATCATGCAGCCAGAGTAAACTGCAGAATTACTTACTTCAATTTCATATTGCATCAACCGCATACTCGCAATTATCATTGATGATATCGTCGTCACTCGATAATACAATTATATCAGATAGTGAATTCTCAGCGATGGTCAGTATTTTTGATTCCGCGATATCGAAATTAGAGCGACAACATGAGTATAATAACAATGACAACACCGATGGAATCAGAAAACACGAACCCAAAAAACAAAATGATCTCAATAATATCAACATTACCAGATTGTGAATTCTCAGTGATGGTCAGTATTTATGATTCCTCGATACCAAAATTAGAAATAAATCATGAGTATAATGACGACACAGCAGGAATTACTTCAACGAGTAGTGGAGAACACGAACCCAGTACAAACGAGTATGATATCAATAACATCTACGAAACCCGAGTTTAGTGTGAATTTCCCCTCTCCGGTTCCTGTGAGCGAAATCGCGCTAGCAAAACTACGAATGTATCACAGTTGGCCTAATATCAGATCGGTAGCATTTGGTAGTCAACAACCCAATAATTCTTTAGTGTTTGCAAATAAGAATAAACCCGACGGAACCCCAGACTGGAACGTTGTTTCAATACCAACAGGGTCATACCAAATAGAACAACTCAATGCTGAATTGCAACGTAGAATAAAATCGATTACTGGAAAAGAATCAAAAATCGCTATAACAGTTCATGAGCCGACGCTATCATCCGCAATTGAGATAAGCACAGAAGGATACGTAGTAGATATCTATTAAAGCTCAATAAGAACCGTACTAGGATGGCCTGAATTACCACCCCAGAGTAAAACCATTGATATACCAGAACCTAAAAAATCTGATTATATCACCGACGTGATAAAACCTGATAATCCAGTAAAGAGTTATAAAGAATACAGGATACCTGCAGATTTTTTTTATTTCGTATACTACGCAATTAGAGAGAGAGAGAAGGAAATAGATGGATATCATGTTGTTAGCGAACCTGAAATCATTAAAAATTTCACAGCAATGAATAATGATTTATCGCTCTTGTTAATATCTCTTAAATCCGGCTCTCTCACCCGAGATGAATTTATCAGCGTCGTAGAAACATGCAACAAAATTATCGACGATATGGAAGTATTTAATTCACAAATTATTCAAGTGATATTAGATGACAGTAATCCTAAAACGAGAACAACATTTGCATCAAACTATAAAATCCGCGTTGAAGATATCCCCACATTCAAACTACCGGGATATAACGTACCAGAACTAAAAAAACTTCTCAACGATGCTATCGATGTTGGTTTTAAAATAATTAATGATACATGGAAAAAAACATCATCACCGGAAATAAAAATCCTCAAACATAATAATGACCCAGACGGTGGCGGCAGACATATCGCTCCGTTCAACGTGAATATATCCTCGGTGATTGCGCTCAATTTAGTGTGTGATGTTATCGAAGGAAGCTATCAGATTAATCTAGAGCAATCAAATCAAGCTCAGCAGGGATATATTCTTTATTCATTTGCACCAACAGCTCCTCCAGGGTTTTTAATTATTGAAAACCCAATTAATCCTGTCTATATGCGATGCCATAATAATTCATTAACCAGAATTAATTTCAAACTCACCGACCAGTCAAATAATCTGATTGATTTACAAGAAGAGGTGTTAGCGATTAGTCTGTTTGTGAAATCATAAATGATTTTAACCGAATATTTGATCAAGTCTTTAGGACGAAAATCATTTATGATTTTTATTAACCCAGAACTGAAAACTTTAGCAGCAGAGAGGGTGGATGACAACAAGTTGCGACCAAAATTAATTAAAAAATCGTTTTCATTTTTTTAGTTAAAATGATTTCGTAGGGAGATTTCAATAAATTTTTTGTCTGAAAACGTTGTAGGGTTTGCCCCTGAGACATTTTTTTTGGTTAAAATGAGATCGTAGGAAGGCTCGTTTTAACGATTCAATCAAAATTTTGTCTGAAAACGTTGTAGGATTCACCCTCTCTGCTGCTGTTAATGTACACTGCTGCGACACCGTTTCTCACATAGTAGTGATTAAAACTCTCCACTGGTCTGCAGAGTTTCTCTCTGCACTCCTCACTGGCTAATGAAATGGTTCACGAAAATATTGGACAATGAAAACTCGTATTGGATCTTTATTTTGATGGTTTATGTCCATTTCTTGAAATAGTTTCAAATGGATCAAATGTACCAACTGAACAATATAATGATTATCTCCCTTTGTTTGGGTACGAACTGCATATACATTGATAAGATACCAAGATATATCTATTCATTATCATTTCTTGATGACCTTTAGAAACTCACTTTTTTATGCGCATAGACATCGCATCTAAAGCAGTGTATCCTGGAAGATCCGTCAGCGTTATCATTGACGCTTTCACGCCAGAATTTGATAAAGAAATCAGAAGTTCTCTCCCGTTTTCGGTATTTGGGTTTCGTAATTCTTAAATCGCATCACCCAGCCAAATGTAGTATGACTAGAAACCAGTCTGAATATGAAAATGCATAATTAGTAAGGGAAATGATTGCCTACTGCAATTATGGATCCAATTCATAGTTGTGATATAATATTGCCTCCGTTTTAGTGAATGACTCTGCTAATGTTCCATTACTATAGGATGTACTTCCATGTCTTTGTACAAAAGAGAGAAACTATTCATTGATTATTATACAAGACGTATGTCGTATATAAGATGAATCTTACCCTGGGAGAATGGACTCCTTCCGAAAGAACTATCCGTAGGGAGGAGGTAATCACTGCAAGAATCAGAATCGGTCATTCATTCATAGCCCACCCCCATATACTAAAAGGAGAGGAATCACCAGAGTGCCTCTCTTGCAATGAACCATTCACTGTTAAGTACTTACAACCGAGTGTTCCGACCTCCAACCTATGCGTGATAAATACTATAATGTACATGACATGAAGGAAATTTTTCATGCTATATATATCGCTTGTATTTTAGATTTCCTAAATAAAGTAAATCTTTATATTAAAATTTAATTTGTATGCCATAACCTAGTGAATTTATATCTAATGCAAATACCGCCCCTTATTTTTCAACATCTTCTCATCAACATACACCATTTACATCTCTCGAAGATTGGGAAGCTTCATGTTTTACTGTTACCAACATTTTACCATTTTATATTGAACTATTTGTTTTTTTTTTATATCGCTGGTCGATATGAAACCTTTAGTATTTTTAACAATCTATAAATACAACATATTGCATGGCGCTAAATAGCCTAAAACTGCTGTTGAGCCGTTAAAAATCAATCAATCATTAAGATGATTCTTAGAAAATAATGATACTAAACACAATAAACAGGTTTGACCTTTTAGGTCTATTAAAAATGCTTTCCAAGTAGACGTCCAATGTTTGTACTACATTGCAGAACCTAAACAGTAGTACTGAAAAGTTTTTATTTAAATCCGCATCATTCCATTTACACTAGCCAGTATCCACCTAGAAGATCTAACTCGGAAATCCATTTTTGAACTTCGCAATGTATCAATAAACTAATCTGGAAGTTTCAATATTAATCTTCCAATATTCAACATTTAGTCGCATTAATTCATATTTCGTGCGGACTGCTGCTATTCGTATTCGTATGCTCGGACAATCGCCATACTGATCTTTCAGTCTAACAAGCCTCAAAACATCTAATACCAACCTGTCACCCAGACGTTAATTGATATATTCTAACAAGAAACTAGAAGTTTTTGGTTGCTCTCCTTCGAAGTTTGCATTTAAAAATAAAGGAATTGCACGCTTGTTAATTGTGTTGAACTAGGCAGAAAATCGTTACTATGCAAATCTACAAATACCATGAAGTTGTTTAAATCATACTATACCTAAATATTGGAAAATTGAAACATGAATATCATCAACGTGTATAATTAAAGAGGTACAATGATAATATATCATGTATTCACCTATTACCGCTTCAAGTGTAGAAAATAATGATTACACATATATCGTGATGTCAAGAAACATTTAACGTCACAACAATCAAAATTCTAAATGTATTACGTGCGGAAAGTGCAACCGGGCTCCTTGATGATCATTATGTTTCTGCGCTAATTGAAAACTAACACTGTACATTGTGACAGTATTCCTGGAGTACCACATGATAATAGTTGAAATATATCAATCAGGAAAGTTAATTAATATAGACTCCACATTTTCAATGATTACATGTCAAGCTGGAGGTAAGATATTGATGAATTTGTAAAAAATGGAAAATATGATGCTGTCACGATTACTTAAAACTAGTAAGTAATGATGCCCACAGCAGGTCCGGGTCTAGGCAATTCATTACATGCCAACATAAAGGAATCGTTATTAGTTGTGGCTGTCTCAATAACATAATCAAACTTGTCACTACTAAATTAGATGGGTAAGTGAAGAATAAATTAGAAGGAGACATCATTGCACATAGACGATGTTTTCAAGATTAACCCTTAGCTCCAGAGAAACTAATTCTACATCAAAATAATTCATCCGAACTATCCAAAGAGTTCAGAAATTATTAGACAATATCAAACAACTAAATATACCAAAGCAAGTATGTCAGTTAAGAAAGAATGAGACATGGATAATTTACTTTAGGGATTGAACATATTTGTTATACATGTTGTGATAAATTTGTCTTGTTCAATAAAAAACCACCACCAAAACTCACTGAAAGAGTTGAATACAAGTTTTGAAAACAATTAAGCAATACAAGTTAATAAATTACACAAAGCAAACACGAGTCATGAAATGCCACTGAGCTTTTATGCAAGTATTGTCAGACGGACAAATTGCATAATTACATTAACATTTTACGTTAACGATTTTGACAATAGTGACTCTACTAGTGACAACATATTTGCATTACCCTTAGTCAAATAATACGATACTCTATTATTTTAATACGAAATAAGTGCTGTTTTACAAAAAAATGATATCAAGTCTTTGCAATAAGTCATATTCTTTAAAAAGGACAAAGATGAAAACAAAATATGTAAGAGCACTGGATGAGCCGGTCGGGACTGGATTAGTGAAGACACCGAAAGCGACTACATTAATAAAAAGTTTATTTGAAACTGCAGTTTAAATATAATCAAATCTGACACCTTTATAAATAAAAGATAAGGCAAATTAAAATGTTCCTAACATGGAACTATCAATAACAAGTAAATCAATGACAAAAACCTCAAAGGATGAATTCAGCGAGGGTATTTGAAACTGACGAGAATATCGTCTGATCACCAGATTAACAAATACAAATACACTTATGAATTTACAAAATTATATAGCTCGTATAACGAGGCAGATGTAAATGCTTTTGATTGTAGTTATATCGTTCATATAACGCGTTTCCAAAGCAAAAGGCAAGTATGTAATGATTTTATCGTTCATGTAACGAAACTGCGATGTAAATATGAATTTATGAAGTTATGAAGTCATCGTTCATGTAACGAGACTGATGTAAATATGAAATTATGAATGTATCGTTCATGTAACGAGATTGAGATGTTAATATGAAATTATGAATGTATGAAGTTATCGTTCATATAACGAGACTGATGTAAATATGAAATTATGAATGTGTCGTTCATATAACGAGACTGCAATGAAAAGTGAAATTATGAATCGTTCAGATAACGAAACTGATACATAGATGCGAACTATTTGCTCAGATGGTAATAGCAAATAATATGGAACACGAATACTACAACTATCATGGCGTCCATTTGACGTCGAAGATGTATATCCGGTTCCACCCGCTCTAGTCAATGGTGGTGGAGTTGCCACGCATGGTCCACTCCCCGTCTGTTTGAAAGATCCCTCGGGAGCCCTTTACTTTCAACACAGAGACGATGGTCGCGAAGCCTTGGTCACCAGTACACTCTTCCGAAGCGTATACGTCACAAGAACCTAACAGTTCTGTGACCTTCACATCACCCAATTATATATAATAACTATATATAACGCAGCATACACCAAGGCAGCTTACACAAAAACAAACATAGACAAAGTACCATACACGGCAACACACACGGGCAGCATAGACAAACCCCACGCACACGGTCAACCACGGACCCCACGGTCACCACAACATGACACCACACACGGGCAGCATAGACAAGCCCCACTGTCACACGGTTACCACACACTGGAAGCATAGACAAGCCCCACTGTCACTCACGGACCCTACGGTCACCCCAACATGGCACCGCACACGGGCACCACCGGACCCCACGGTCAGTCATGGACCACAGTCAGACAAGGTACCATACACGGGCATCACACGGTCAGCATACAAAAGCACCATACACATTGCACGTTCAAGGCATGCACCTCGTAATATTTCCGAAATAACTAAAAGCCGATAATGAATAAACCACCCTCGGTAAGGCTGTACGCAGTAGCGAAATCCGAGTATATTTTTGACCACATATACATATTGGAACCAGTCATACACAATTCCATGACAAAGTGAGGAAATCAAATAGTGGTAATAAAACATTTTAAAATCGAAATATTTAGAGATATGTCATAATCGCTCGGAAATGTGTCGAAATATTAATGTACGAATATATCTCATCAGTATGATACGTTGTTATATGTTTTAGTGCGATTTTTCAGCACACGATAGGCAATACGTGGCGGCCAGTATTATTGGTGGATGATGTACCCGGGGAAAATCCCCGGAAAGAACCACCGACTCACGATAAGCTACTGGCAAGCTTATTCACATATCCAAACTGGCCGAATCTGAGACTTGATCCCACGCAGACAGATGAGATGGCAGTGATCCGTAACGGAGATCTCTTTAAACCACTCGGCCACTCGGGGCCCCTAATATGATACGTACAATAATAATGTAAATGTAGAAGTTTGTGATAATTATTTGTAGCAGAAAGGATTGAAAATCTACTGACTGTATACGGCAAATATTGTGATTCCGCGGTGTGTGTGTGTGTATGTGTGTGTGTGTGTGTGTGTGTGTGTGTGTGTGTGTGTCGGTGTATAAGTGTGGTAATTACAACGCATAGTTTTTATCAAATTCCTATTGAACGGCACCTATCCCAATTGAAAAAGGAAGATATATATATATGTATATATATATATATATATATATATATATATATATATATATATATATATATATATATATATATATATATATATATATATATATATATATATATCTCTATCTATATATATATATATATATATATATATATATATATATATATATATATATATATATATATATATATATATATATATATATATATATTGGCCAAGAGAAAGGCTGTGTCCGGAAGGAGGACATAAACGATTTAGATTTGTTTATCTTTCTTACCTTCGAACTCGTGCTCTCTGAGAATAACAATATCCACCCTGTAACCAAAAATAATGTTTAATGGAGTCAGAACGTCATTTCGTAGGTCGGATCCGGTGTATGTATGTATGTAGGTAGGTATGTGCGTAATTCCAGGTTTTAATTCAGTATAAATACCAGTGAATGTCAATAGTTTTACTTCTTTCTGTTACATAGGTTTGTGACCATAGAGTTGCAAAACTGTATCCCAACATGATAAAGATGTGAGAATATTTTCTCCGTTTAATAAATGATTGATCTCCACTGTTGGAACTCTGTTGGCGCACTATTGCTAAACAAATAAAGCCATAATGAATTTACTGAGACAATTAATATATTCCAGATTCCATAAAGTATCATTCCGGAAATCGTCGATTAAGAGAGAACCATGCATTATAACTATGACTGAGAAAGGCAGAGAAGTAAATACTTTTAGGTCTTTATAAGGGTATTGGGCCTAAATGTCGTCTCATGGTGAGTAACCATGAGAGAAGACCGCTGCGAGTTGATCACTTGTGACGTGACAAGACGGACCATACGACATATTCATAGTATCGGCCTGCCAAAAACGTCGCACCACGTACATAACTCCTGGAAACGAAATATCACCTTCTACTGCAAACTGTGGAATGCACTACAGAAAAGACAAACTGCTGAAATTCGGACGATAATCATAGCTGAAACAACAGCCTCCCCCCCCCCCCCTCGCCTCCCCCACCTCTCCGAAAACAAATGAACAAACATGAAATAGCAACAGAAAAGGTAGTGAACAGAGCAGCAACATTTATTAAAGGAGGTTCTACGACATCTAAATCAAAGAAATCATCACTAACCACAATAAAGCAGCAACAGTCCTCTACTGCAGAACAATACTTAAAACAATTACAAGCAAAACGCAGCAAAAGTAGTTGGATATTCAAGAGATGTCAGCTGCAGGCGATTACATCTTCAACCATATCAAGAGTTGGGGCTTGACTCACCTGCTACATGATAATAAGGCAACTCTGAAGCACGCGTACCTCCAAAAACCAATCATGGAACTGGCTAAGGAAATTTCATTACGACTACACCCTTAGCAGCACAAATCCAACGAACTTAACATCTTCAAAGAGCACAAGAGCCGTTAACATAGAACCTTGAGACAAAATGTATGGACTGCCGATTTCTATACTGGTACTGATGCTAAATAAGCTATACAAAGTCCACAGCATCCAGATATAACTATACAACAACATTTCCTTTGTGAGGATACGATACTGGGAAACACAGATTGCTCGTAATGGCAACCAAGGGCCTGTGCAAGAGATGTTTACCCCACCAGAACGCCTACAGCTGCTTATTTTCCCTTCATACAAGAGGAACATCTACCCATTTAAGGGACATTTACAAATCATCTGTTATAAAGAATTTTCAGCTTATCGTGTAATCACAGTTCGATAATACTACTTTAAACAAGCATAATATTTTTATCCACCGTTCCAAATTAATTTTAAATCTATCAGACACGTTCGATAATATTTTAGTACACGTTGATATCAGCAAAACATCTTATTAAAATACGATCGCTAACAACTCTCAGTGGACATAATCAACTGATCTATTTTGGCTTAATTAAAACTTGCTAATCTGTGGTAAATCAGAGATCAGTATTATAATGTTTACATGAAATAAAGCACTGCTGACCAAAATTGGCCTACCTATTCTTGAGATATTGTTTTATATACCTTGTATGTATCAGCAACCATTCTAGATTCAGGATCAGCTATATTTATACAAACTTGAAATTAGTACTGATGTAGTTATCAATTATGTGAAATTCTCACCCAATTACCCCAGTTCTAGATAACAAGTCAGTTTAATTTTGATTCTATTTGAAATAGGCAGCTACAGTGAATGGCAGAGCAACATTTTTTGTGTGGACTTTTAAAGTTCTTTATGCTAAGATCAAGTTTTGTCTCAACTGGACCAGTCCAGTAACTTCACATAAAGTCAATGAATCCACCTTTAGTATACGCTGACGTATTGGTTGGCAGATCAGTATATTTTCATCCAAACGAGTCTTTGACACAAGAACCATTTCTGCGAAATTTGGACCAATATTTGTTTATAATTTTGTTAGCAAATCCAGCTAAATGTTATATATATATATATATATATATATATATATATATATATATATATATATATATATATATATATATAACTTTAAGAACTGTCAATTCCTTGATTAAAGTTTATTTTTTTGTGAAATTTGATCTAAAGTTGCCAAACATTTATAAAGACCTTTAGTACTTTTGTTCAATTTTGGTAATCGTGGCCTTCTTGTTGTTCTGTTGTTGTTATAGGGTTTAATTCCATGTTTCAGCACACGATAGTCTATACATGGCGGCCAATAATAATGATGAAGGAAGAACCCGGGGAAAACCCCCGGAAAGAACCACCGACCCACTAGAAGCTACTGGCAAGCTTTCTCACCTACCCAAATGGCCGAATCTGAGACTCAAACCCACGCAGACAGGTGAGATGGCAGTAATACGTAACGGAAAGTGCTTTAGACCACTCGGCCACTCTGGGTCTCGTGGCTTTATTCATTTATGGAAACGTGAGAGCCTTCATTACAACGTTCATTTTTATAATTTCATTGTTTTTAACATGATTTTTTCAAGCTTTGATGCCATTTATTAGTATCAGTAACCTTATCAGATGATATGTCAGTATCGGTTGTGTGTGAAAAACCGAGAATGAGAAACTACATAATGTGTCCATAAGACAAATACACCACTGTAACGGGGATATCCGGTATCAAGCGCTATTAGTACAATATTGCACAAGTCCCTGGTCAGAGGTATTGCGCAACTTGGAAAACAACACTCGAAACCGCCTCCCGCTAATAATCGTTTATCTAAGGAATGACCTCTACGGTGTGATTTGTCCGGTTCGAATGAATATGGTAATCTGAGACGGTATCTTAAACAAAACAACACACGAGCCCCAGTAAAGATAAATTAAGAATTTAATTAAAATACAATCAAGAGAAGAATGACACAGTAAATTGCAATTTCTTTCCTTCTGAATATTCTTAGTTCAGAAGCACTTTAAAATAATGGATACATTAATTAAAATTCAAACTCTAATAAAGAAGATGAATTTAGCCGTTAATAGCTGATAGTAAATTTCATCACGAAATCGAGTGTTCATTAACATCGGACTGCTTGGGAAATTCACAATGACCTTGTTCGACGACTGCTTTTTCCTTCTGCGTGCGTCACGACTTAGGCTTGCCCTTTTGTTGAACATGGGATTCCACAACTCTGACTTTTAACTTCTTTTCCTTCCTTTTTGAATTTCGACTTCCTCGCTATTTCTCACTCGATCTTCAAAACAAACTATTTTCCTTGTGTTTTTGGCGTCTTACAATCGTTCCAAATTCAATTTCCTCTGGAACCACAATTATTTAACAATTATTTAACGAACGTCTTTCTTTCAAAGAACGTACGGAGTCTTGACTATGTATTTTTCTACTTCCTCTCTTGTAGAGGTCCTTCCCAGACTGCTAAAGTTCATGTGGTCCGGAGTATATATTCCCTTCAACCTTAGAGATCGACCCAACCCCCTGATTTCATATTTGACCAATCCGAATAAATGCTATTCCTACAGACATTTGGAAAAACTGTTTAAAAATGTGTCAATATGCCACCTTTCATTTGTCTCAATCATTTTTGACAGCTTTGCGTGAGAATTTTCCCTTCTGTAACCCGTCATACTACCAGTTCGTTTTTACTATAAATATAGGACCAGCGTGACCTGAGGTAAGAAAACATTCCTTCATCCAAACTCTACCACAAGATAACAGTTACTTGTCGGCTAGACTAAGAATTAATTAATGGATTTCACTGATGAAAAATTTGGCACTTGACAACCACCTTCCAATTGCATAATCTGAATGACAAAATAAGAACTTGTATACATATGGGCAATAGTTTGATAAACTGATATAGTTACGGAACAAAAAGGGTAACACTACTGGCTTATTCCACATTTGTGGGTGGGCATATTTGGTACTGTGCAGTAAATATCTGGACATTGTAGGTCAACAACTTTAACGAGACATGCAAAATGTCACAGATGAGGAATGTATCAAGTTATGTCATGCTGGCTCCATTTCCTCAACAAGACGTTCAATGGGAGACTAGTTCCTGCCTAAAGATTTTCAATGGTCTTGATCTGGGACACATTTGTGGGTGGCATGTGTGCACACAAAATAATTTCTGCCCGAATCTATCTCCAAATAGAGCAATCCAACAAGAACTTGCGTTGGCATAAAATAATGTTACGACTCCTGGGAACAAGATGCTCAGAGAATGAGGATTTGGACATTTGGTTGCATGGGCGAGTGTGGATATACGTATAAAAGGGACGGTACTCCTTCATTGCCAAATATGAAAGTAATTGCCCAAGACACTTTAAACATGTGATGGTACTGAAGAGGAAAATAAAATGAAACCAGGTGTTAAAACAAAGACAGCAATGATTCCTCCATGTCATCATCGCTAAATCAAGACCGAAATGTAATGGACATATACTTTTTATTTATTCAAACTGCTGTGGGGGTTAAGTATTTCATAGAGCTTTGCATAGAACATGTGACACCAAAATAAAATGTTGCTAAACGTGCTCACGAAGTGTTCCACAGGTGATGTGGTATTCACCGAGACCCAAATACATTCCCTGGTGCGGAACGGACCTAAATGCAAAACGTACTAAGCTGTGACCGATGGACGGAAAAGCGTACGGATAAGGGTAAGACAACATGATCCATCCACATAAACAGAAATGCATACAAATGATCCAAGTCCTGAAAATGTTATATATCATAATGTATTAGCATACAAATAAAAGCTTTCAACACAGCAAAAACTTCCCATGCAAACTATCAATGTTATGAGAGCGATTCCATTTAATCATTCTTGGTATCCATGGAAGGCAGCTTTTTCAAAATATATGACAGGGTGCTTTGATCTTTACAGAGTTCATATTTAACTTTTTAGCAAATTCTAAATTTCTGGGTCTCGTGAATATTCAATGGACACTTTTGTCTCTGAGAACCTTGACCGCTTGATTGGATCTGGGTTTACTTCAATAAGGAAAACAGCATTTAAGTATTATATGATTAAAGCCATAAGACTTGAATATGTCATTATGTGCTTACAACTATACCTGATAATTCTGAACATGTGGCCTCTAATTCCGAGGTCAATTAACATTTATGATAAACTAGCTGGCATTAAAATACTTTTACTGACAACCTATGCACACACCCCGATTACATTTGAAGAACCAGAAAAATTGTGTAGTAAACTGGCTCGAAAAACTCCCTGCTGAGGAACGTAAGCCAAGATACTTTATGCTCTGGTGTCACTGGACAGTTTATCTGGTAAATTGTTATCGGCAATGACCAATTGCAGAAATTGAGAAAACGTATACACTGAAGATAAAAATTTATAAAAAAAAAAACTAAAGATTGTGTTTTGTAAAAAAAACATGCATGTGAGATCGTGAATGCGTCAGTCAGGTTATTTGATTATACAACTGGTGGGTTTATACTGAACCAATACTGCCATCAACCACTCAAGTATACGTTCATTTTTGATAGAACAGAGCTATTTTGAATATTTTCCATTGACAAGACAGTTTAAAGAATCAGTATATGCCTTATGCATGAATATAGTTTTATCACCCCTCAACCATCTAGAGTTTTAGATATTTACCTCTGTGGCAGCCATACGTAAATACTTATGGCAAGTCGGCTGTTAATTTGCATTCCAAGTTATGCATATGATCTCAAATGCTAGTCTAACAGTCACCAAACAAGCCAACCCATTTTCAAGCCTAACTCAAGGTACATCTCAACCACATTAAATGTTTAGCTTTTGTTTGAATTTATAAATGCTAGACTTATGATAATTAGGTTCATGCCAACTACCTATCCAGTGAGACATCAGACTAGCTGATCACGGGTATGTCTCGTTTTGAGGTAATATATCATGTTATTGCGTCTAATACTGGAATATGAATGGGTAAAGTTAACAATAAGAGTGATAGAGTTGTAGGCAGAGTTAACGTTTATATATTTTCCGTGACGTTTTGCGTAGCCTTTAGAAAATAAAGCATGAAACATCAGCAGTTGTTCTGCAAGAAATATGCTATTTCAGCTTTTGTTGTCTGTAAAGTTTAAAAACAAAGAGTGCGACCTGGATTAATTTGAAAGTAACTTCGAATACATTTAAATGCCATGTTCGATTAGAACTGAATGACGTAATGAGCTACGAGTTCCGTTGTACGTGTTAAATTGTGATATAGGTTTAATAACCTCAATATCACAGTAATCATGTGATAACTACGTTTATTACCAAACCATGATCATATGGTGTGATGAATTGTAATATTGTATCAAGCATTCATTTCCTACATGTGCAAATATAAATTGTTTTGTTATTTTAAAACTATCTTCCCTGATGTTTGCATAGTTTTACTTGCCCTATAAAAGCAGGATCCCCAAAGCACTGTTTCATTACTTCTCTCTCTCTCTCTCTCTCTCTCTCTCTCTCTCTGTCTCTTTCTCTCTCTCTCTCTCTCTCTCTCTCTCTCTCTCTCTCTTGATATAAGGAGGTAGGAAAACTGTGCAATTCATTTTTAATCTTGATCTCAAACAATCTTATTTAATTTCAAAGTAGAAAGATTGGGCAATAACCCCGCTGCATGTCATAAAGGAGAGATCTTCACTATATTAGATAAGATCGTCTTATTTATCTCTGTAAGCGGCAGGTGTTTGATAAGTAGTCCATGTTTTATCAATGCCATTTTGGAATGGAGCCAAAATTAACAGTAATGTGTGTTATTTTCCTTCGTGAATTATTTTCGAATACCCATCTATGCTACTTTCAAATTTGCCTTTATTGGCGAGAACTGTATAGAACGTTTATTGATATCCGGACATTATAAAATCGTGTGGAGGTTTAAAAAAAAGAAGTTTGGCCACTATTGGAGTTGTGAAGAATTCAACACCGTGCTTGACATTGTTGCGGTTTGAGTTCATTGAACATAGTATAATGGGGACATTGTCTAGGTTAGAGGGAATTTGTGGTTGGGCCTACATGCCGCTTATTGACATCATTGCAAATTTCATTAGAAGGATCTGGTGAAATGTAACATTTAGAAAGCAAATATGTGGATTTGATATGCTGGGGCCTACTTAATCCTCTGTAGAACTACAGCATTAGGACCAGTATATCCGTCTTTGGACCATTCTATAAGGTGGACAAATGTAGTCTAGAGACGAATAAAAACACCTAATTACAGACAATGACCCATTGTTACAATCGGTGACACTCCTGTTATAACCTAATAAATAGACTTACAACAAAATCGATGATTGATAAGTAAGATAGGCAAAGTTCACTAACTCGCATTTCTAGTAACTAAAACCCAACCAAAACAGACCTATATACAGTGTTACTGGCAAACCCCCATCTTTATCGACCAACACTCACACATTCTGAAGCAAATGCATATCTATAAATAATGTAAAAAATGGAAGACTAATATCTATCCATACAAACGCATATTATTTGACTGACAAAAGTGCCCAAGAATGGTCCATAAATGTTTATATATTACTTTGCTCTTATTGTCTTGATTATTCTCTTCCTACTTGTTTTATCCTTTGGTCCCGGTCGACCGATTCTCTTTGAGTCGAATTTATCATAAATATTCATATTGCAAACGTTCTTTAAAAAGGATTGTTTCATTATTTTTAATTAAAACAAATGTACACCAACAATACAGTTAATATACATATCGTACCAACATCATCGTGGTCTATGTTCTAAGACATGATTAATATCGTATAAAATTCGTATAATGATATTAATAATGATACAAAACTTAATGTTGTCAGCAACGTTTGTTTCATACATTTATACATGGGAAGTTATATTCTATACAAAATATATGTGCATACACTAAACTGAAAAAAAGGATTGCGTAAGCGCAGCACATGACGTACATGACACAAAACAAGAGTAAAGGCTCAATATATCAAAAACCATGCGTATCCAAAACACTAATTTGTATATCTTATACCTAGGCAAAACACTCTAGACTGAAAATGTGACAATGTTTTATTCCATTGACATTTTGACCAATATCCTCAATACTTGTTATTGGTACGCCACAGGGACAGGGCGCCATATCAGCCATGCTCTATATCCTAAACAATGGATCACATTTTTGAAATTATATTTCTCTACAATCTTTAAAAAAAAATTTCTAAAGTAAATCTAAAAAATAGGTCGCGTACATTTTCAAATTTTAACTTTTGTTTAATATGTATAATAGTGAAAGAAAAGGTAACCTGACATACCTTTATACTGCAGCTTCTGCGTTTAATATTTGCTCTACTCTCGGAATGGCCGCTACACAACCGAGATCAATATTGCATTGATACAAATTCATAAAAGCATATATATTACTTTGGTTATGAAACGTCTGTAATATGATTGACGTTTTGGCTGACTTAAGGATATACTGCCTGACTGTATTGTTTTGCCTATCCTCGTGATCTGTGATATTGTATGCATAGCATGACATGGATACTAAACATTAAGTCACAAAATGCATTTGTAGCCATCATCTTTTTCTCTGTTACTGTCCAGATGAAAAACGTAGGAGCATACATCTTACTATCTGTCGTGGCATGTTTCTACGTCGCATATACATATTGTTTAACCAATTAATTGGTAAAATGTTTATGTTTCAGTATCATGTTGACCAAAACTGAAAGTTATACGGTGCAGTTATATTTATCAATCTACCCTACCAAACATTATTCATACTATTGTATCTGTTGATCTATCTGGTATCGTTAAAAGATGGACAATTTTTAAGAACACATTTGCTGCAAAATTGCAGCATTTATAAATGGAAATGATTATTTCACGATAAAATATGTAGGTTAACAGATCCGAATAAAAGATGTTCTCTTCAAATGATACCTTTAGCTAGAATTTACCTTCTGCCTGTTTCTCTCATTTTTGTGTTTTTCCTATATTACTTTCTCGTTTTATTGATGGTAGAATGATGAAACACGAACTAATGTTAACCTCCATAAACTCATGATCAGAGCATTCGTTTCTAACCCAAACGTTCAGTTCTAATTAAGAGTAAAGAAGAATTATATATTATTTAACCTATAAAGAAACTAAACCTCACTTAATACAATCGTTCAGCATAAGAAAACTACATAAACACTGAGTAAAATGAAACTCAGCAAGAAGTTGAATATTGAAGTTTTAACTGGCCGACATTGCTTATCTATCTTATGAACAAGGCTTAAGAACCTAGGACTACATTCGTCTTTCCGTAAATGTGAACGGTAGGCGATGAACCAAAGTGTGTGATATAAAAATCGTTCAACTCCACCATGTCGTGTCGACGTCATTCATGCGGGGATAGATTTGGTGTCATCGCAAAGAACTTAATAATTCACCGTCTTAACCAAACAACAGCTTTTAATGTCGAGCCCTCGTCCTTCGAACAGTTCGAAACCTTACTCAAATGGAACAATGATTAGTTGTATTGCTCTGCCTCTGCACTCTCAACTCCTAGTCGAAAACCAAAGATCACTGAATCTCTCTCCTTGGAGCAGTTTTCTAAACTCCTGGAGTATGAACATTCGATAGGTGAAAACCTGTATATTCGTTTGGATTTCAACTTTAACTTGGATTGTCAGGAAAATCAATTACACATCAAAATTCCTAGATTTTCAATCTGAGTCATTTATGTATCCAAACCACCAATAGAAATAGTCACATTTTAGAAAGTACTCTTCATGCAATATGTTCCAGTCTTAATTGGTTTCACGTGAACATGCATCAAATCAGTTTTGCATCATACGCCATCTCACAGTATCAGTCCCGAACCCTCCGTCTCTGTTTGCAACTAGGACAAACCTCCGTATGTTACATGTAATTCATGATCTTCCTTCAGGCATAACATCATTGCGTTGTTGTCTAATTTCAAATGATTGTTTTGTAACTTTTTGTATCTCATGTGTTCTCTAATATTGTCAAGCGTTTAGAGTTTCTTAAGATTAAACGCTGTACAACTCCCATATTATTATTATTATTATTATTATTATTATTATTATTATTATTATTATTATTATTATTATAATCATTATTATTAGTAGTAATGTTGCATTTCAGTTGATTCGTCTTGCTCCTGGAGTATGTATCTCTTTTGTATTGTAATTCTTTTAATAATTGTTAATCTTTCATTTATGTTTTCATTATGCGAATGAGAAAGACCTCGTTCTTCAATAAACCAGCTCAAATCAGTTGTATCTTTGCTTGAATACTCACTTACTTATATATGAGATACTACTATTACGAAATGAAAATCATTTCTTTAATTAGTATCGATTTATAGCCGTATTTGTCCTGGAGAGACATATAATTGATTTAGACCACCATATATTTCTAGACATCTGGAACCTACGTCTTTTGCCCGACAATGTAATTAACTACACAGACATTCAGAAGAAGTCATTTTTCAAATTTTCAACAAGACAGTCCTTGTCTTCTTATAGTTCTAATTATACAGCATAGATACTATAGTGGATTTTTCTTTTACTCAAATAATTATTATTGTGATATAAAATACCATATTCAAAGTCGATATCAATATGTACGTCTAATGAAAACATTAGGAATACGTGACTGCATGAAAAACATATTTCTTTCAGCAAAATGAATTTTTAGATGCTCTACGAGCGACAACACAAAGTAACATTGGCTGTTGAAACATACACATTTGCTAATACATTTCAGTATAGCAAACTCTCGTTCCATCGACTTTCACGAGCACATTTAAATTTTGGCTCGAAATACCAACACACCATGTTAAACATACTTTTGTGATCTTCAGAAAGAAAGATCTCTCAATTTTAACAGTATTTTCCAGGTTTAAAAAAGTCCTCTTTGAGCTGGTAGAGCGTTGGACTCGTAAATAAAGGTTCACGGGTTTGATATTCGATCCAGACAGCACGGTGAGGCTGCCTCGTTGTGTCCACAGAAAAGCCCATAGCCAAATATTATGCGGAAAATACTCTTAAAAGTAAACAACCAGTAATCCATCAGCTCTCCTGATTAATGTTTACCTTCCCATCAACATTTGATGGAGATATGAATATGCACATGCTTACCGTTTTTCGTTGTTAATATAAGGGTTTTGTAAAATGTAATACAAGAAGCAAATTAATATAATGTTACATATGAAAACTCAATGTTCGTTTTGGACTCTCCCTTAGTATTGACAATTGTTGATTCAAAAACGATAAGACAAAAGCATTGCAAATTAATGACATAGATAGACACCGAAATTTATAGAATTAATATGACACAAGTTCGACATTTGAATATTATGGTATCAGTCAGAGGTGAAAAAAGATTAAAAATCTCGTTTGCATTTTTAGGAATAATTCTTAGTAAGATTGAAAAATCTGTATTGGTTGTTCAATAGTAATTTGACTAACCAATGATAGTTGGTATATTTTAAAACTGTTTTGTCATAATTCTATAAGTACATACATATTATACACACACACACACACACACACACACACACACACACACGCACGCACGCACGCACGCACGCACACACACACACACACACACACACACACATACATACATACATACATACATACATACATACATACATTACTGTTACGTGCTTAGGCTCGAATAAGCAGCAACACAGAAAGAGTGAAAACTAGCAAGCTTGTAAAACTTTAACAATGAATTTATTAAGTACAATTATTTACATAAAATAAATAAGCTTACGGTTTTAGAGAATCAAATCCAACAAATATAGAATTCACAAAATAATCCACTAATGGAATTTCAAGTCCTGATAAATAAATGTTCTAATAGTTCCAGGTTCGAATCTTGACGATGTAATCCAAAATGGCTGACAATGTCACGTGGTAAGTTCTTGTTTTTAATCATCCAAATGAAATTATGAAACATATGTCCTTTTCCAGATAATTAGAATAATTCTTCTTTTCCAACGAATCGACACAGTCCAGAACAAGATATTAAACTCAAACAGAAAAATATACACAACTTAACTTTAAAATAAGCCCAAATTCTACTACTGTTAGCTTCTAAAACACAGCTATATATATTGTAATTCCCTCGTAAACAAGAGGAATCATGTGATTTTCTAGAAATTGATAGAGGTTCATGGAAGGTAACTGCCTTCACTAAAAATCACATACTCTAGATATTTTCTACCCCTAAGAACTAAAAATAAAAGTTATCCTTGAAATAAACCAATGAAATTGAAGACCTGTTGACAATGTCCAAAGCAAGGTCAGGAACTAGACCACTGTAAGCCAAGGTCAAAACTTGTTTACAATCAAAGTGGTTAAGCTAAACTTTCTAGAACAATTTCCCAATTAATGGATATTAAACTCTAAATGATAAATTTGGATTTAACAATTAAAAAATAAATAAGTTAAATCCAATAGCCGTAACACCTTCCCCCATAAAATAAAAAGAAAGGTTTATATGATAAAACTTTCTTTTTATCACAAACCAATTTACATCTGAGATTTTAAAAAAAATCTAGCATAAATTATACAGTATAATAAATTATTATACACGGGAAAGAGTGTCTACAATT
Source organism: Unio delphinus (assembly GCA_029339505.1). Lineage (NCBI taxonomy): Eukaryota > Metazoa > Mollusca > Bivalvia > Unionida > Unionidae > Unio > Unio delphinus. The sequence goes on along the minus strand of JAQISU010000048.1, from coordinate 3,311,096 downwards.
ATATTATCAAGAAATAGCCTCAACCTTTTAACTTGTCCATGTCCCACTAAATGTCCTAGGAAAAGCACACAAGCATAGCAGAACTCACTTTTATACAAATTAACTGTCAAACATACATTAATGAGTCTGTTAAAGAATTATCAAATTGTTGCTAGATGTTCTTTCCAGGTGTCGTTGTAGATGATGACGTCACGAAACTCTAGACCAGAGATAATCATTTTTGTGAGACGTTGAAATGGACTTTCTTTGTATTGATATTGTCCTTTTGGAGTCACAATGTTGAGTTTTCCTTTGCTCTTTCGGTAGTGGAATCTGCCAAAATCCTTTCAGAAGGTCAGAATTTGGTGACGTACTTGGCATTCCCAATTTTATCAATAGAATAGTCAATTCTTGTTAATGGCAATGAATCTGTTTTTGTCACTCTGTTCACCTTCCTACAATCAGTACACATACGGAGAGTTTTATCTGGTTTAGGAACAAGTATGCATAATGAACTCCAATCACTTTTACTGGGCTTGATAAAATCATTCTTCAGCAAATACAGAATTTCCTTTTTCAAGTATTCCTGTTTGAGTGGACTCATCCTGCACGGAATTCTCAATCTCAACGTCATGAAAATTTTGTTTGTCCTTGTAAGAATATCTGGACATAAATGCTCATATAATAATAACTTTCAGTTCATTTCTTTCTTGCACTTGCAAATGTTAAAGTTTCTGGTCTAGATTTTTTATAATTTCTGAATTTCAACAATTCGTCGCTCCAATATCAGTTGAAACCTGATGATATTCCTTCACTAAGTAGGACTGGTACAACTAAATTAATTACATATTTAACATGGCTATTTCTTTCAATATACTGGTACTCCTATAATTAATTTAGATCCCAGGAGCACTAATACTATAACATAACTAATTCATTTTCTTCTTAACTTTGTAAGGGCCGTAATATCTAATCTGAAGAAAAGTAAGAAGAATGAACAAGAGTAACACAACTCCATTATCAGACTCAAAAGTTCTCTCCCTTCCAGTTCTTTCAAACCTTAGTTTCATTTTTAACTTTAATTGATTACTTGATTTGGTCTTAGGTAAGGAATCCACACAATCTACCATAATACTACTGAATGTTTCATCAAACGCAGGAATAGGTTGCAGATGAGCCTTAAGTATCTTCTGATTGGGTTTTCCTACTATTTGACAAGCATGACAAGATCTACAGTATTTGACAACATCACTTTTGATTTTTGACCAATAGAAGTGAGTCGAGATCTTGTGATACATTTTATTAATCCCTAAATGACCAGCCAAAGGAGTTTCATGGGCCAGATTAAGTATTTCCTGTCTGTAAGGTTTTGGAACTACTATTTGATAGTACACTGACCATTCGTCTCCATTTTCTCATAAGAATTCCATTTTTAATGAAATAACAAATAGGAACTTCAGTGACTTCAGTCTCATTTAAGACCCTTTGAAACAAACAGGAGATCTCAGGATCTTTTTCCTGTTCGACGACAAGTGACTGTAGTTTATCACCCTGATTAAGAGAATTAGTTATTAAAAGATGATCACTATGATCAATACCTTCTGATTGATCTAAACCAAGAGTAAACGTGATCTCATCAAAAACCTGACCTATACAAGTGCCAGTTGAAGGAATTGCCTTCTGTAACATCACTCTCAAAATCATCACCCTGATTAGAATAAAGAGAGCGAGTTGTTAAAAGAGGATCACTATGATCAATACTTTCTGATTGATCTAAACAAGAAGTAAATGTGACCTCATTGAAAACCTGACCTTTACAAGCGTCAGGTAAAGGAATACTGGCTTTTTCAACATAAGCCTGACCCACGCAGGTGTCAGATAAGGGAATGCTGGCCTCAATAACATAAACCTGACCCATGCATGTGTCAATGAAGGGAATACTGCCCTTTTCAACTTCATTCTCAAGAGCTTTCTTTACCATAGCTCTAGTAACTGTACAAGCTTGAACTATATCAGGGATTTCTTTTTCAATTGGATCAACTTTCTGATCCAAATTAGGCTTGTCAGTCACAAGTGGATTAACCACAACCTTGTCCCCAGGTAAGTCGTTGCCTAGCAATAAATCTATTCCCTCAACAGGTAAAACCGAGACTGTTCCGATTGTCACAGGTCCTGACACTAAGTCTGATGACAAATTTACACAATGGAGAGGAACATCAACAAAGCAGCACTCTAACCCCTGAAAAAGAACACTTTCATTAGAAGAAGACTTCTCAGATAAAGGCAAAGTACCTGATAATAAAAGACTCTGAGAGGCTCCTGTGTCCCTTAAAATTTTAATAGGGGTGGGATTGGCTGAATCACCCAAAAGTGATACAGAACCCTTCGATATGAATGGTTCATAATTCTCCATATCAAAATCGGACTGGGATTTATTAGACCCAACAAATGTATTGCTTTCAATACATGACTGTGACCTTGACCTCTTGTAAATAAGAGCATTTGGAACTGGTCTATCTTGATTCTGTTGCCTATTTTTCAATTTGTAGCAATCAGAAATAACGTGTCCTTTTTTCTTGCAAAAATTACACGTTGGAAGACACAAGGATCTAGAATCAAACTTCTCTGAAGTCTGATTTTTGAAAGTTGTGTTAGTTTGAGTTTTAGAAGGGCTTGAATTTGGCGGAAATTCTTTTCTGCCAGAAAAATGTTGAGTAGAAGTCTTGTTAACAAAAGGAACTTTATGTGTCAAAGAATATTCGTCAGCAGCTCGAGCAGCATTTTCCAAGGTTTCAATCTGATGCTCATCAAGATAAGTTTTAACATCATTATGAACAAAGTTTTTTAACTCTTCAATTAATATTATTTGCTTGAGATTTTGATAATCTTGCTCAACTTTCTTGGCCAAACACCATCTATCAAACAACTGCTCTTTTTGTCAAGCAAATTCGACATGATTTTGTCCAGCTTCTTTTCTGTAATTTCTCAATTTTTGCCTATAAGCTTCAGGAACTAACTCATAACCTCTTAAAATGCATTCTTTAACTACATCATAGTCACTACTTTGATGAACAGACAGTGAAGTGTAAATCTCGCTAGCCTTACCAGTAAGTACACATTGTAGTAACTGAGTCCAATTCTCTCTTGGCCACTTTAAATTTTCTGCAACTTTTTCAAAAAGAATGAAATATTTATCTACTTCTTTTTCTTTGAAATGGGGCACTAATCTAATATTCCTTGCTAAATCAAAATTTTGATTTGAAGTATGATGGTGATTCTCACTTGCCAGCTCTAATTCTTTCATTTTACACTGATATTCCCTTTCTTCCTTCACTCGCTCTCGTTCAATTTGTTTTTCTTGTAACCTTTCCTGTAATTCCAGCTTCTTCAACTCCAATTCAGATTGTAATTGTCTTTCTTTCTCCCTTTCTTTTCTCTCTCTCTCTCCTCTTTTTCTCTATCAATCAGCATCTGCTCTTTTTGTAATTCAATTTGCTTCTCTTTCTCCTCTCTCTCAATTCGCATTTGCTCTTTTTGTAATTCAATTTGTTTCTCTTTCTCCTCTCTCTCGATTCGCATTTGCTCTTTTTGTAATTCAATTTGTTTCTCTTTCTCCTCTTTCTCTCTATCAATCCGCATCTGCTCTTTTTGTAATTCCAGTTTTTTTTTTAACTCTAATTCACTTTCTCTTTGAAATTCCAGCTTCTTCAACTCTAATTCCATCTTGAATTTTAATTCTAATTCCTTCAGTTTAATGTCAGAGTCTGGTGTAGACTTACTGACTGGAATCAAAACACTTTGTTCCAAAACATCCTGTTCTACCAAATATTGGACCAAAATCTTTTTGATATCTTGTTTCGTTAAAGAAGCCTTGACTTCGGAAAAATCGTATTTCCTGGCAAGTTGAACCAACTCGTCTTTTTTGAAAAGATCTAATTGCTCCTGGGTAGGATTAGAAAGAAATATTTCTACCTTAGATGTCATTTTGATACAAGCGAGTTAGTCTCACTAAAATTTTAAATTTTTCAAAAACTAGGGGAAATTCAAATTTAAATTCAAATTTATTTCAATCTCAATCCCGAACGATAGCCACCAATTCTATGTTACGTGCTTAGGCTCGAATAAGCAGCAACACAGAAAGAGTGAAAACTAACAAGCTTGTAAAACTTTAACAATGAATTTATTAAGTACAATTATTTTCATAAAATAAAAAATCTTACGGTTTTAGAGAATCAAATCCAACAAATATAGAATTCACAAAATAATCCACTAATGGAATTTCAAGTCCTGATAAATAAATGTTCTAATAGTTACAGGTTCGAATCTTGACGATGTAATCCAAAATGGCTGACAATGTCACGTGGTACAGTTCTTGTTTTTAATCATCCAAATGAAATTATGAAACATATGTCCTTTTCCAGATAATTAGAATAATTCTTCTTTTCCAACGAATTGACACAGTCCAGAACAAGATACTAAACTCAAACAGAAAAATATACACAACTTAACTTTAAAATAAGCCCAAATTCTACTACTGTTAGCTTCTAAAACACAGCTATATATATTGTAATTCCCTCGTAAACAAGAGGAATCATGTGATTTTCTAGAAATTGATAGAGGTTCATGGAAGGTCACTGCCTTCACTACAAATCACATACTCTAGATATTTCCTACCCCTAAGAACTAAAAATAAACTTTATCCTTGAAATCAACCAATGAAATTGAAGACCTGTTGACAATGTCCAAAGCAAGGTCAGGAACTAGACCACTGTAAGCCAAGGTCAAAACTTGTTTACAATCAAAGTGGTTAAGCTAAACTTTCTAGAACAATTTCCTAATTAATGGATATTAAATCCTAAATTATAAATTTGGATTTAACAATTAATAAATAAATAATTTAAATCCAATAGCCGTAACAATACATACACACACACACATACACACACATACATACATACACATACATACATACACACACACACATACACACATACATACATACATACATACATACATACATACATACATACATACATACATACATTTTTTGCAAAAGGCATAGTTGTTCAACCTTTGTTTCCATGCCGATCGTGTTCAACTTATTATTTACCTGGTATAATAGGGTTTTTTTCTGATTGTTTCTGTCTCATACAACAATTTACCGCCCCTTTGTGTGCTTCAGTACCGATCCATTAAACTGCCCCTGAGGAAATTGGCTGGCATTCTACATGCCCCATGTTTTTGGTAGCTATTGGAAATCTGTAATGTGTTCTCCGCTCACTTCAAGCTTTGCTTTCAACAACGAGAGTATATGCTTCAACAGCCTTTGACGCTGAGCATACGTTCGCTAGCATGTGCAGGTGCTTGCATACGTGTGCCGATATAACACAACTTGTAACTGAATTATTTTTGTAATGGAGTCAACTTTGAATGCTCTTGGTGAAAATGTTTCTGTACCTAACGGCAATTATTCCGATTTCATTTCTCTCAGCAACATGTCTAATAACTCACACTTTGGCAGCACAGAGAAAATGTTACTTGCCAAACTTGGCCCAAGGAGGCCAGATCTTCATTGGGCAGTTATTCTGCTCATCCTTTATTCTCTAATATTTATATCCGGTATATTGGGGAATATTTGTACTTGTATTGTTATTGCTCGAAATGGATATATGCATACAATAACTAACTATTACCTGTTCAGTCTGGCTATCTCTGATGTACTCATGTTGCTCCTAGGTAAGTAACATTTTTATTTTGGTGTGACATTAGCCTCGCTCAAAATATAAAGATCAGTGTATACAAAATTGTTTCTAATAGGAAATGCATAATATTATTTAATTACAATTATTTCATCTCTAGAAAGAATCTAAATAGACATATTGTTTTATCAAAAACGAAAACAATGTTCATATATTATTGTATTAATGAAATTAAGGTTAATGATATCAGGAGAAACATGCCGTTCATACAATATACCCAATGCATTATCTTTGGCGACGTATCGTAAATACAATTTACACAATTCATTATTTTGGGAGAAATATGTCATTCATGCAATAGATAAAATTCATTATATTGGGAGACACCGTCCGTACGACAGACACAATGCACTTCCAAAATCTTTGTTTATATAAAATATAACGATAAATGAAAAGCCAGGCAGCATACCTTTGCGTACAACCTCTATATAATTCCATCTCTTATTTTAAGAAATTGGATTAGAGAAAATGTGGTTCTGGATGAAATGAAGAGGGTTCGGCGTGCGTGTGTCTTTAGCTTTCTCGCGTATTATGTATTGATCCTAGATTAATTGACAAAAAGAAATGTTTTGATTGTAAGATGGCTTTATGATGGTATTCCTCGACACAGCGGTCAACCTTTTACAGGGATAATCAAGAATTCAAAAGAAAAATACTAAAATACATCATCATGAAAAACGTAGTTGTAGAAGTATGTCCTTTGTAAACAATTAACTTAGAGTACATCGCACTTTATATATATATAAGTTTTTTGTATTTGTATATGTCTCACCACATACTAACATAATACCTTGTAGTTATCCGTAATTGATAAGCTCTCAATCATTTTTTAACTTTCTTAACTCTGGGAATTTCATTCCTTAGATTACATGTTTATTTGCGTTACACTTTTCTGTTTTGTTCAAGTTGTTTTAACAATATTTAAACCAGAGGTCGCAAGTGCTGATACCCTCCAAAAGTTACTTGGAAAAATAAAATGTTCTAGAAATTTGAAAAGAACAGTCGATAGTGTGTCTTGTTTGTTTCAACCACGAGCTTTCTGTTGATTTAAAACGTGAATATATTACAAAGTTTGGGGTAACCGGGTGGCAATATTGTTAGAAGTTATAAGATAATCAATAAGCTGTTTGCATTTTCAAAATTGATAACGAGTACCATCAAAACCGTAAGATAGTTGAATACATTTCAGGAAAAGTTCTCATTTAAGAAATTGGTACATTCTGCATTAACAACTGGACGCAAGCTGTTATTGTCGCGAAATGTGGCTGTCAGACCTACACATCGTAGCTATTGCCACATCGATGATGAGATGGCTATGACCAGACTGTCAGACCAATATGATTTATCGCTCTTCCATATTTTTTTCTTCCAATAAGCCATAATGCATAATAAAGGATGTATCATCTCTTTTTAATATTCTATAATTAAATGTGCTTTTAATTTATGTTGGTCTCGTGTTGAAGTAATCAATTCAATAATTAAATAATCCTAAATGGTAGCATCCTTTGGGCAATATTAAATATTTGAATCCTTTCGGTAATATTAATTATTGGCAAGCCTAGGGCAATATTTTTAATAATTGTATCTTTAAGGAATTATTTATTAATGGCATCCTTCAGGCAATATTAAAAAACGCATCCTTAGGGCAATATTTGTTAATGTAATCCATAAGGCAATATTAAATAATGGCATCCTTAGGGTAATATTAATAAATGACATCCTTAGAGCAATATTAATTAATCTGGATTGAGGCCATTGGAGGACAACTTTCTGAAGAGTGAGCCAATTATGACTTATAAACAAGGGCCAATTAATTGTGAAACATAATTTTTTAAGAATCGTTCAAGCAAATATTCCAATATGCTTGATACAAGTGAATTGTCTGCAATACTACTACTACTACTACTAGTAATAATAACTTATAATAATAATAATAATAATAATAATAATAATAATAATAATAATAATAATAATATAGGACGTTTCATTTGTATTCAAGATATTTGTAATGCAGAAAATATGGATTGTATTTATGTGTTTCTTTTCTTTTCATTTTATCAGTGGATTTCGTATCAAACTTGTTTACAGTGACGCTAATCCAACCCCACCCATCGGCTATCTATTCATTATTTGTATTTAAAGCAATGCTTGGTAAAATTTAATTTGGGACAAGGACATTGTTTTATCATATCATAAGAAAAGGAACCGTATAATAATATTAAAAGAGGAATTCTGTTTACGGCCTACTCATGCATACACACACAACATTGAACTGCGTTTGATATGATCTGTTTTATCTACGGAACGTGATGGTGTTAAATAAGATCCCAATGATAAAAACATGCTCCTTAGTTGCTGACAGCTGTACAAGAAAAAAAAATGAATAGTCTGCATCTATTAAAACATATATGGTTAATTTTGTAGCTCGAGGATTCTCGCATATATATCATTTGCTGCGAATTAATAACGAAGATCACCATATGGTACTAAATTACTGAGTGAGCAATCTCAGTATTTGCCACTAATTTGAATATAGGAAACAACCTAAATTAAATAAAAATTGTTCGTAATGGATACGAGTGTTAAGAAAATTGTTTTAGTGTGATGATAATAACCAGTTTCGTCCAGTACATTTCCGTTTTGTGACATGTTTCTGATAGGACTGTTTAATGGATCATTACCAGATATATCTAGTTTTAAATGATCATAATTCTGTTGAATGAAAGTCGTATTGGTCTATACATAGGACCGTTATTGTTTAGAATGGAAATGCACATTCGTGTAATCTTCAAGAATATACAATTGGTTTGCTTATCAGTTCTGTTCACTGCATGATTTTAAGCTGAACAATTTTACGTTTGACACGATACATGAGCAAAGTGTCTAATAAAGGCACTCTGGCATTACGAGAACAGGTGTTATGAACTTAGCTTTACCAACCCATTAATAAATAAGCAAAACAAAACTGTTTACATTGCTTTACATGTGAAACACTGACGATTTTGTCAAATTTCTTACATTGTTACGAATGACATCTAGGGCTTTACAAGTCATCCTAGCTTGTTCACATATGCTCACGAACACACACACACATTAGGTGTACTATAAATTTTTTAATAAGGTTTTTATTAGTATTCTACCTTACGAGATCCACAAAGTAGTGGGTTAATGCATGTGGATGTTTTAGGGAAATATCTTAATGAGGTTTGCCTTCATACGCTTTAAACGTTATATACTTCTAACAGCAATTGTTATGTTAGGACCTCACATGTAATTACCTCTATCATACTTTTACCAACATCATAATAAACTTCTCTTCATATGAAATTGTTAAACAAATGCAAGTATGTGTATTGTTGTTTCGGCCAAATCAAACTGTAAAATCAATTTGTTTTAATTATATTGTGGTGGTCAAATACATTGTGTAGCATGATACAGCAAATTTGCCACTTACTGGACGTCTTTAAACATTTACGGTATGCTGACAAGGGAACACGTGACCCAATAAGCGTGTTATTACTTACCTCAACGCCTTCGACGTAGTTAGAGCACTGCTTTTGGAGGTACTTTAAGAATGACGGCAATATTAAATGCACAAGTTATGCAATCTCTTATTGATAACACACATGATTATTATATAACTCTAATCGATACTTCAAATCTTATAAAACATAAACATTTATGCGGGTGTTTTAATCTTGTGACACAAATTGTGTATCACTTACCGGGTTACAAATGTATCTAGTCACTTACAATATTGAGATATTTCTGATTTTCAGGAGTATTTATAGTTTCGTACATGAGAAAAAAGACAGTACAAAATAGTACAAGAGGCATACATTCTAAATCATCTGCGAGTTTGCAGATGGTAGAGGCAACAGTATCAGGCACGCTATTAATAACAAAGGCTGGTCCGTGATTTTTATCCGAGTGACACCGAATATAAGATTCTCAGAGGTAGATAACTCTCCGTCAGATACAAAGAATAGGGTTCTTAGAGTAACTACTTTATTGATTTAATTGTTATGTATGTTGGCTAATTCCTTAGTAATCAAGTTTTGCGTAAAAGTCGGAAGTGTGATACGACAAGCAGCAAGAAGGGTGAACAGACCAAGTTTTCAAACAATAATAAGGCATTTACGAGACCGAAACTATTTCAGACAAACTAAAAAAAATGACAGTTTTGGTTTCAACCGAAGCTTCTTTTAGGTAAAAGTCTTAGACGAAAATCCTTTAAGATTTTCCATACAGACTAATTTGTAAAGTCTCTCCTCCTAAGTCAATCAAATTATTGGACTGGTCAGTGAGTTTAAAATGAATTATCGTTAATGAATCATTATGACATCGCATATACACTGGGTTTGTTGGATCTTCAATTATTAAAAATCCGGGTGCAGCCGTTGGTGCAAACGAATATAAACTGTATCCCTGCTGGGCTTGATTTTATCTTTCGAGATTTATTTGGTAACTTCCATCAATAGCATCACATACTAGATTTATTGCAATCACCGAGGATATATTAACATTATCAGGAGCAACATGTCACCCACCATCGTCTGGATCATTATTATGTTTGACGATAGTTGTCGGTGGTTGTGTTTTTTTTTCCATGCGGCGAGTATCAAGTGGACGTACTCATCGAGGAGATCATTGCTTTATTTTTTTAGTTTGTCTGCATTGTACTCGGAAAATGTAAATGCTGAAATATCTTCTACATGTATATTAAATCGTTTTGCAAATTCTACTCTCTCATAACCATCCCTGGCATATAATACTCCTTAAATAAGTCGTAGATTAAACAATTCCATATCGTATACAATATGATTTAGTATTTCCGTGTATTTGATAATTGAGGTTTTCGATGATAAATAGATAACATGTTCTTGAAAACTCTGATTTATTTAAATAATTCTTATTCTCTTATATTAAGGGAATTAAAATATTCCGAGACATCAGCTAGATTCAATTCAACTCAGCCACACGCCCACCCTCTATCAAAACCCCAACTCCCGTTACTGTAAATAATTCGATTTGTCAAATTCCCGCTCATGATTTATAGGGGGGATAACATGATAGGAATTATTGTCTATGACATAATCAGATTTGTTAGTTTGGGTAGATTTTGATAAGATGGTGCCTGAGGTGGGATTTCAGGCCATCCTAGCACGGTCCTTAGCATTGTGCTGTTTTTTAAATTTTGATGTTGCGCTGTGGTAGATGTTCATCATCGCGGAGAATTCGTTATCGGATATTGTTGTGCCATCGAGACTGGATGATATCAGCGACGACAATTGGGAATACGCATTCTCGGCGATATGTAATTTAAGTATATACTCGCGTAGTTTATTCTGACTGCATGTGGATTTTTTTGTGTGATGATTAACAATCCTGCAATTGTGGTCGAAGTTGAAACACAAATTGTGACAACTACTGGGGCAAGCATTGTTACACTTGATAAAAATATACCAGTTCCAGTAATTACACCTGAAACCCAATTCACAATAATGTCAACTCTGGTAATTCGCCTGCGGTATTTTTTTTTCTATCTTCGTAGTATACTCATCAATAAGAGTTTTTAGTTTATTTTGAAACTCACTGACTTGATCATATCTATACTGTTGGACATTCATTATACTACATACTTAAATCAATTACAAATTCTACGTAATATGTAATTGATGCCCGAGCTAAATTAACACTGACAGAGGTTATTGTAAATGTTCCCATGGCGCCCTTATCTATAATTACACTTGCTGTATTAATTCCAATCGATGTATCCGATGACACTTTAAGCGATACTCCTGAAAGCACGGTCAATCTATAGATACCTCTGACTTCAGCGGTAATATTAAATGATATTTTTTTTAGGTGTCCAGTCAAATGATCCTTTATATGTCGAGTACACGGTATTGACATTTTGTTTATGCGGTATTTTAATTTTATCAAGCCGGGTCGTGATAGCAGGAAAATCACTAACGATATCGTCATGTGTATTTTTAATCGTATCGATATTTGTTTTAATATCAGAAAGTTTCATTAGGATATTCATCGGAGTACCAAAGAAATTATCCACGATTTCATCCGATTTTCTAAAATTCCTACGGGAGTTTTCAAACGCACCTTTATAAACATTATACTCAGCTCGCAACGTCGTTAATTTATCACCTGTGGTTTTATGCTCAGCATGCAGCGTCGTTAGTTTATTGTATAACACATCTACATATTTTTTGTCACAGCATCAGTATCCAGTGTTGGATCGCCAAGTATGGTTATTTTATTCGAGTTCATGTCTAGGGAACATGTCATTGTGTCACCGGATTTTTTTACTCGATTGTTGATATTATCTATCACAGTAGGTAAAATAACTCCTGGTTTAATCTTACCAGTGGAATCAAACCCCGCTAAGGCATTTTCATTTACTTCATTTATTTTAACTAGAATGTCATTGAAGGAAACATTTCTTGTTTTTAATTTCCCTTGTTTGTCTTGAAATACGACTATTTCTATTGGATCAACACATGCGAGGTTTAACATCTCGGATATTTCATCTTCAATATTTTTTTTTTACATCGTTGGTTTCAGATATTTCCGCTGTGGGATTTTTCAGGCTTGAGAGAGATCTTCCCCTAATATCAATCATTATATTTTAAGATCTCTCTAAAAAGCGATTACTCGTATATTCGTGTACGGTTTTATGGGGTGGATTAGTTGATGATGATATAGCGCTAAGTTCATTTAACACTTCTAGGCCGCATATTGGTGGGTCGGTCATTTTCTATGTTGGTAGCGTGAGGTTCCAGCGAGGAATTTTTAATTGATGTATATAACGCATACATTCTTTAGGTGGTGCTAACCGGTAGGAATCAAAATAAACAATTACACGCGGAGCAATCGTGTATGCAATCCAGTGAGTTCCAGGTCCGGTGCTGTTATCAAGATTAATGATACCGGTTTCAACGCTGTTTGGTTGTTGTGGTAATTGATCTCGCTTAAAAACACCTCTAAAGATTTGTATCGCTAATTTGTAGCAGCATCGAGTAAATCAAAATTTGATAGTGGAGTAAGTATACCGTCCCTGGCAACCTCAGGCCGTTTCCGCTGTACCATGAATACGGAGAATCTGGTAGTCTTAGACCCTTTCCTGCTACTGATCGTCTATTTTTTTTATATGTAATCTTAATTAAAGACGGCAAAACCTTTAACCTCTAGGTTCGAGTGTTCTAGCAAGCTCAAGGTACATATATTTATATATTGACAAGGACGGCACAACATATAATCTTAATTTAGGTATATATGATGATGACATATCAGAATACCTGGCCTGTCAACAACAGTCTAGCGAGCCTAATATGAATGACGATAGAATACCAATACCTAGCCTGTCAACAAAAGTCTATCGAATTCCAATAAGGCGTGGTTTGATAATACACGAAACACAACCATCCCTTGTGTGAGTATCTAATCCGTCAAATAATAGTCTAGAAACCAAGGAGGGTGTGGATGGTGAAAATACCCATAGCTAGGGGTGGATGAGTGTGAATGATGAAACACTATTTACATTATATATTTACATATTTACATCTATTTAAAATTATAGAGGACAGTACATACAAATGATTATGTAGGACAATACAATACAATATAACTATTTACATATATAGAGAGAATGCAAAAGCACATTGACACCGCATAACAGTGACGTAGAGTGGCTTTCAGTTGAACTTCGATCAAGGCTTGGAGCCCGAATAACAAAACCGTCTACGTGTTATATAAGCTGACTAATACACGAAAATCAAAAACAATGGTGTGTTATCTTTACTCTCGTATTACTTAATTGTGATTATTGACAACATCAAAATAAATCAAGATGACTGACAAGGGTATCAAAACAAGAATACTATAGTAGTAAATATTTCATTATTTGACTCGTTTTTTGAAAAATTAGATCAGAGAACGAATACGTGATTATTCCCATAAGATCATAGAGATATTTGTGTAACAACCACAAAAGAGTTACTTCTTTTTGGTGTTATACACACATGCCTAGTGGAGTTACTTCCCTTCATTATATATGTTATTCAAACCGAATTCTGTTTCAGGTTCGCTTTGAAAACGCAGAATTATATATATATGTTCTGCTACTTCTCGTACCGAGGGTATACAAATATCAGCATACTTGCCAGCTGCATTCATTGATTAAAATCTCTTTTCTTCACCCGTACCAACATTTATAGATTTGACAGATCTCGCATTTTTTTGGGTACATTCCAGTACAACCTCGTTTCGTATTTTCAAGCTGTGTGATAGCTTGAACATTTGGTAATTTGTTATTTTTTGGATATCCATCAATTTGATCAATTACAAAACCATCTTTGATCAATCCATGTAAACACTCATATGTGAATCTAGACAAATAATGACATTTCCCTCCAGCATTAAATCTAAGAGATCCATCATTATCAACAAACCCTAATGGTTTTCTCAATCTGCGGTGTCTGACTACACCATCCCCAGATGCTTCATAGTTTATGATCACAGGATGTGGTTGAAATTCTTGGCTCATTTATATACATATATATTATTTGTCTGATTAATTATTTGGTTTAATTATTACTTATTGAGAATCTATCAATGTAGTCCTGAGGGTTTCTTACGATTTTGTCCCTGATGAAGTCAGGGACGGAGTCTTTTTTGGAGTTTTAAACTGTTTAATCATAATAGCGCTTAAGTTCCCTGTATCGCTTACCATCACAATTGAGACAAAGCTCCGATTTCCTCCCACCCCAACACCACGTCGTATGCATGGTAACGGACCTAAGCTTCCTTGTCGTACACTCTGTGAATGATATACACAGAATTCATTTCTGCATGATTTGTTACAAACGGTTACTGATACGATCATAAGCCACTTACAGTGATTCATTATATCTAAATTCTTTATGTAAATAGTTGTTTTAATTATAATATGGAGGAGTTTGATAGATTATCAAAAATCAAGCCTAGGAATAATGATAAATACAATCTCCATAGAGTATCGGTAGATGCACCAACTGAGGGTCTAATAAGTGATAGAAACATGATAGGTAAAATCCATGAGGGATTTAATGAATTTAGGCGCTATGGTGCATTTCACTGTTAGTCAACATTTCGAATCGCTGGTAGTGTTGATGCTACCATGAACGACACAAAAAGCAGCAGCGATTATATCACATCTTGACCATAGACAGTATTGTTTTAGAGTGAAATTCATTATCCGTTCAGAAACAGGAAATACCACATCTTGACCATAGACAGTATTGTTTTAGCGTGAAATTCATTATCCGTTCAGAAACAGGAAATTGGATTATACGCGACAAGTTTGAACCTGTTATGAAAAATAAAAGAACTGTCACTGTGAGTCAGGATTCCAAACCAGGAGCGCTGACTGGAATAGACAAACCGTATTACGAGAGAGCTTATCCTGTTACAGCTTTTGTTTATGGGATCTAACCGATAAATGACAAACCGAGTGTTGAAAAATTGAAACCCTTGAAACAGTCGTCGTTGAATTGTGAAGCCGAACGAATAATAGAGCATTTTACAAATTCGTGGCGTGGAAACAAGTTGACGGATCTAAGACGCAAAAGAAATAAATGAATGAGCGTGTTCAGTCCGGGATGAAGGGGCAACAATTCAACATGTAGCTGAGCTAGAAAAGATATTAAAGTGTCCAATAAACGTAGCGACAATAACAGAAGAAGTATCATACGAATCGAAATGCAAATCAAGGGGATCTCCAATCAAAATTTTTCACCATAATGCACACGCGTCGACCCCCACAGTAACAATATTTCCACGGGTCAGAACTATAAAATATCTACCCGTGGTGCTCTCGATTTTTTTCAAACGGAAGGTATAAACGATCCTGTGTCAGTGTGGTTATTTCAGAGTTTTGAAGACGAAGAGTGTAAATTCGATCAATTTGTAAGACCTAACGGCGAAATATACCGTACTGAATCAATTCGGGATGAGATGAGAAAACTAGCTCGTGGTTTTTCAACGGATAACGATGAACAATTACTAACAAACTGTTTTACAATCCCGTAAGTTGTAGCTCATTTCGTGAGAAAGAAAAATCTATGGAAATCAACAAGGGCTGAATGTCTCTCAGATGTCTATGCAAATTGTGTGAATTACGGACACAGTGTATTATGAAATACCAAATATGATCAAAAAAGTGTTTTTTCGGATGATATGGTTGCGTGTTATTCAGGGATTTTTCTGGGGATGAGTGAATGCTCTGAGTATTTTAAAAGATTTGGACATCCTACACACAATATGAACCGTGTTGCAGTTAATGGGCCGCTACTCGATTTTGATCTAACCGGATTCGCTCGTGTACTATCATTCGAGATCGCTAAAGGACTTCATCCGTGCTGTGATGTTTGGTTTGGTAGACATATATCTGAAAAACACTGGGTGCCAATAGTGTTATTGCGGTATATGATCTATTGTAAAATACTGATATTGCTGACTGTCAGTGAAGCAATTATATCATATCGGAAACAAACTGAGGTGTGATTACCAAAACCTGATAGCGTAGATAGTATAATTAGCGATAACAAAGAAAACTTTCCCTCCCTCGATCAAGAATATAACGTTAAATAGTCCAGGGAGATATTTGAGGTCAGAAAAAACAACGCAAAATATCTCGGTAGAAGAATAATCAGTAAATTCACCCAAGGTGGATCATATGATCACAAGCGACATTATTCACGATTAATTCTAGATGATGCTGAATACGAATGTATAATCGCGGATGCAACATCTACAGGTATATATGTCAATAGTATAGACGCTTTCTTGTCCGATGGAACACAATTCGGTACAGTTGTTACTTAGATGGAGATTGTCCGCAATACGTTCATCTAAGGGCTTCTATGCTGGCCTATGCTTAAATCAATTTACTTTCGATGATAAATAGATTTCCTGAATCCGCGGTTAGATTCGCTACTGATTCATTATATATATATATATATATATATATATATATATATATATATATATATATATATATATATATATATATATATATATATATATATATATATATATATATATCAAACATAGCAAAGCAGCAGCAGAGAGGGTGAGCCGGACAACTTTTCAAAAGATAAATCGATTTTAACCGTCAAAACAACAAATAAAGCCTTCCAAAGAAATTTCGTGTTTTAACCAACAACAAAAAAAATAAAGTCTCTGTTTGGCAAATGGAGCCTTAGTGATTTTGTCTGAAACACGATCTTGCAGGGGGTCTCGAAATGGGTAAAAAAAAAAAACGATGGACACTCAAACAATCTTTTTAGGATGAAAATCATTGTTGAAATTCGAATAATTTTCACTATTTCACAAACAGACTAATTTGTAGAACCTCACCTTGTAGATCAATTAGATTATTGGACTGGTCAGTGAGTTTGAAATTAATTCTTGTTAGCGAATCATTATGACACCGCATATAGACTGGATTAACCGGAGACTCAATAATTAGAAATCCTGGAGGAGCTGTTGGTGCAAAGGAATATAAAATATATCCCTGCTGTGCTTGATTTGATCGCTCGAGATTTATTTGATAACTTCCCTCGATAACATCACATACTAAATTGAGCGCTATCACCGAGGATATATTCACATTTTGAGGAGCGATATGCCTGCCGCCACCATCTGGGTCATTATTATGTTTGAGGATTCTTGTTTCCGGTGATGTTGTTTTTTTCCACGCATCATGAATTATTTTAAAACCAATATTGATGGCATCATTGAGAGATTTTTGTAGTTCTGGTACGTTATATCCTGGTAGTTTGAATGTTGGAATATCTTTGACGGGGATTTTATAGTCTGATACAAATATATTTCTTGTTTCAGGATTACTGTCACCTAATACCTCTTGAATAATTTGTGAATGAAATGTTTCTATGCCATTGATGATTTTGTTACATGTTTCTACAACGCTGATAAACTCATCTCGGATGAGAGTGCCGGATTTAAGGGATATTAACAACAACGAAATATCGCTATTGAACGCTGTGAAATTTTCAGTGGTGTACTTTTGTCGAAAATAGTAGATTTTTCTCTTAGTGGAAGGATCTATCAATTCATAAAAGCTTTAAATTCGTCGTATTCTTTATAACTTTTTACTGGATTATTAGATTTTATCCTGTCGGTGATATAATCAGATTTTTGTGGTCCAGGTGGTATGTTAACTAGTTCTTGTCGAGGTGGGATTTGAGGCCATCCCAGTATTGTCTTTATAGAACTCTGATAGATATCTATGACGTAACCAGGCGAGTTTATCTCAATGGCAGATGATAGTGTCGGCTCGTGAACCGTTATAGCTATTTTTGATTCTTTTCCAGTAATCGATTTTATTCTACGTTGCAAGTCAGCATTAATTTGTTCAATTTGGTATGATCCGGTTGGTATGGAAACAACGTTCCAGTCTGGAGTTCCATCGGGTATATTCTTATACGAGAACACCAAGGAATTATTCGGTTGTTGACCACCAAATGATTTTGATCTGATATTAGGCCAACTGTGATACACTCGTAGTTTTGCTAGCGCTATCTCCTTCACGGGGACTGGGATAGGGAAATTCACACTGAATTCTGGATTGGTTGATGTTATTGAGATCATGCTTGTTTGTACTAGGGTTGTGTTCTCCACTATTCGTTGAAGTAATTCCTGCGGTGTTGTCATTGTTATTATACTGTTGTTGTATTTGTAATTTTGACATCGCAGAATCATAAATACTGACCATCGCTGAGAACTCACTATCTGATATAATTGTATCATCGAGCGATGACGATATCAACGAGGATAATTGGGAGTATGCAGTTGATAGAACATGAAATTTAATAACGTAGTCTTGCAGTTTACTCTGGCTGCATGATGATATCTTTTTTGTTACTATCGAAATTATTCCCGCTATTGTTGTTGCCGCGGATATACAAATTTGAACAGCTATCGGGGCAATCATTGTCACCGAGGAGAGTATTATACCAGCTCCGGTGATTACACCACTCACAGAGTACACGGTAACGTCAACTGCTGTGATTCTTCGATGGTATTTTTTAATTTTCATTGCATACTCTTCAGTGAGTTTTGAGTTTCATTGAAAACTCTCTAGCCTGATCATAGCGATATTGAGATACCGAAGGTACCATTGATGACGAAGTCATTAGTGATGTCATTTTATTCCCAAATCAGTTTACGATTTCAATTGAAACCGTTATTTACTTAAATCCGCTACGAATTCCACATACCATGATACCGAAATTCTAGCCAAATATTTCTCAGTAGATTCTATCGTGAACTTTTCAGTTGTATCCTTGTCGATGATCGTTGAAATCGTATTGTTGACCCCGGATGAACTCGACGATGAAATATTAAATTGAGTCGTTGTCACTAATGTTAATCGATAAATACCTTTAACGGTTACAGTGATATCTAATTTGTTGTTTGTAGGTGTCCACGCAAATGATCCGTGTTGGATCGTGTATACTACGTTGTTGGTTTTCTCATGAGGAATTTTTGTTTTTTCAATGATTGTTATCATCCTCTGAAAATCATCTTTGATGGCTTCGATCAAGTTTTTCGTCTCATCGATGGATTTTTTAATATCAGGGAGTTTAATTTCAATTTTATCCAACGGGGTTCCAATAAATATATCCACGATGTTTCTACGAAAATTTGAAAACTGTTTTCCGTGTTCTTCAGTTTTAGATTGAAGTGTTGCTAGTTCCGACACAGAATTTTTCAACTCATCGTTGAGAGTTTTTAATCTATCTGTAATAGTCGAAACGAGTAAACCCGGTTTGAGTTTACCCTGATCGGAAAATAACACGATAGTATCCTCGATTGCGTTTCATTGTTTAACCAATATATCATCCAGAGAAATATTACTAGTTTTCAATTTACCCTGACGATCTTGAAATACAGCTATTTCCCCGGGATAAAAACTTGCTAAGTTCAATGTCTCAGCTATTTCATCTTCAACTAATTTTTTTTATATCACCGGTTGCAGACATTCCTGCAGTGCCATCGGCACCGGATTTCAAAGATCTCCCCAAATATTAATCATGTTATTTTATACATCTTTCTCTAAAACGCGATTACTAGTGTATTCATTTACGACAATATGTGGTGGTTTTCCCCTTGAGTTACCCAAGGAGTTAGAAATAGCGTCAAGGACATTTAATACTTCGCTGCCGCATATTGGTGGATCATTCATTTTTTGTGTTGGTAGCGTAGAATACCAACGAGGAGTTTTTAAGCGGTTTATGTAACGCATAAATTTCTTCGGCGGTGCTAATCCATATGAATCGAAATAGACGATTGCACGTGGATCAATCGCGTATGCAACCCAGTGAGTTCCGGGCCCGGTGCTGTTATTGAGATTAATGATACCGGTTTCAACGCTGTTGGGTTGTGTCGGCAACTGATCTTTCATAAAAACACCTCTGAAGTTTTTAATCGCGAGTTTTTTAGCGGCATCGAGTAAATCAAAATTAGACATAGGAATCGAAGATTCCCGAGTCAAAGATTCCACAATCGAAGATTCCATAATCGAAGATTTCTGAGTTAATAAACCGGTCCTAGTCTTAGACCCTTTCCGCTGTACCATGAATACAGGGTTCCTGGTAGTCTTAGACCCTTTCCATTTTTTTATACCCTCGTCCTTTCTTCGGTTCATATGATTCAGCAATGCTTTGTACCGCTTTTGTTCCCAAGGTTCCAGGTGCGCCTAATGCGACCGCTTTTGCAACTGCTGGTGCGGCCGCTGCAATTAATCATGGAATCGCAGCAAGCAACGGGATTATACCGCCTGTTTTAATCATATTTTTGATAGCAGCCGCAGAAATAGTAATCTGAACACCTTTTTTTGCTACAAGTGCATCATTGAAATGTTTAACCTGACGAGTTGTCAGCGATAATTTATTTGCACTACCATTCATTTGATTAGGTTTCAGCGTGATAGTGGTTCCACATTTTTTAGCCGACTCTCATTGCAATTTCTTGACCTGACCCGGAGTCAGGGCAACACTAATAACACTATATGACATTATACATAATAGATTGATTCTAAATCGTAAAGCGATTCAATGGAAAAATCTGAAGGATTTTCAATTACATGTTTTTGAAAATCATAGATTTTCCACTGGTGCATCAATTACTCTCATTCTTCCACCAACACCTTCAAGTAGCATTGATTTATCACTGAGAATGACAGCAACCACTCTGTAATTAGCAATACCACCAGGACGGGTTACACGAGCTCTAAAGTGTATATCGACGTCGGATTGTCTTCTTAAATCAAGATGTTCCAACGAAAAGTAATAGATCGGATACAGATTTTTAAAATCCAATTGTGATATTTGTAGACCAGTATCAACATTTTTATCGCGTGCCATAAATGACAGTATATTATGATATACACACGCAATATGGTTAGTGGTGTAATTAAGTTGTATAACCTCGGATGGTTCCTGCTGTCCGTTTATTCTCAGCGAGACTTCATTAACGCCTATCTGATCAAATATCATATGGCAGCGTTGTTGATTACCAACTCGCTCATTATTGTGTAACGCAATAAATATATGACGTGGAGCTGAAACACCTTGTTTTGATGCCAGGTGCCTAGTAAATGTACCATCAACATTATCCTGTTTAATATCCGTGGTCACTGATAACCAACTCAGCAACGACTTTCCTCCTTGGTCCATAAATGATAGTAGTCGCTGTTCTTCGGTGATTCATGGAGTTAACACTGGCATCCACAATGATAGTTTTGTTAAAATGACTTTACCCTCGGGGACACCAGCATTACGCCAGATTGCATCATTATCAGTACCCTTTCGCACAAGCACTATTGTATGCTTCGCTCCTTAAAAAACTTTTCGGACGTTTCTACAGAATCCGAATATATGATGCAGTGGAATCGCGCATGAAAATTGTCGACGCTGCCCCTGCAACGTTGCTATGCGTGCTGCAAATCCTAGATTGTAATTAGGGATGTTATTTATGACATCAAAAGTACTAGCTGGTCTTACATATCCGTCTCCTGGATTGGGTTCTGAAGCATTATGTGTTGCCTTTACTCTAGAATACTGGACGTGTTCAGGGTGATCAGTAATATCCTTAGAAAACATCATAGATGGACCCGCTGATCTTGTATAATCACCAGAATATTTCGCTAACCCTATGATTGTTGTGGCAACATCAGCATCACGCTCTAGAGATTCAATTTCTCTTCCATCAATGAGATATCTAGCGTTTTCGAATAACGCCATGATACCGTTATTGACAAAACCAGCTCGGATAGTTGGGTTTTTGTCATATGGTGCTGGTACAGCAGGAGTATCAGCAGCTGTTACAAGTTCACCTTCGATTTCGATAAACGCTTCACAAGGCAAAAAGTATTTACTGGTATCATGAACTTGAAGTTCAATTCGCGATCGGAGATCTGGTTGTGTTGCGTGATAAGAATAAAATTGAAAATCTCGTACAGAATCATCTTTACGCACTGGGGCATCCATATCAAACGCTGGATCAGGTGACCGTTTGAACATTTTATTCTATTTATCAAAGTCTAAATCGTAAAATCCTACGGATTTTCACGCTAGCGTTTTCGTCGTGGTTTTGTAAAGCCACTTCCCGCTATCATGTTTGCTGTTATGTTATCTTGGTCACTTGTTGTCAACGACGGAGTCACCAGCGACGCTAGTTTCTGCTCTACTGCGTTATTTATTATTTTACTAACCCGTGCAGGCATTTCCGCTGTAGATGACAGTCGTAACGGTTTCTTTCTCCGTCTAACTAATAATGTTATTTTATCCTTTGCGGCTGAAAATGCCTTCCCGGCAAGATCACCAATACCCTTATCACGAATAACATCAATTGCTTTCATTCCTAATTGTTTAGCTAACGGCATCACTTTTGGGGCCATTCTTGCAAATAACCCCGCAATGGTATCAACGAAACCATCACCATAGTACCCGCTATAAACTGGAAACCGTGAATTAACTACATCGACGCCATTTGGTTTATCATGATTGTAGTGTATGATCATTCTTATTAATTATAAATCATTAGCGTTGAATTGATCATTTCAGTCACTATAATACCCACGTTCCGCTAACTCGCCAATGAAATCTCGATATGTGCTGATATCCATGATACCACCTTGAAAGAACCGTCTACAGATATCAGCTGCTTCATTAATTATTTCCGGTGAGTTATTTCCAGCCCGTTTTCATCCGATGAGAACTTCTAATCGTGATATATCACTGAGAACATTACCAGGACATTGAATTGAAATTCCACTGGAATCTTTGGAAATTGCTGGCAATCCCTTCCCGATACTGGCATCCATTTTTTCTGTATCCGTGGTTTGTAAATAATCAAGAGTATCACCAGATGGTCCAAGCGAAGGTTGTTTTAGTTTTTTATGTGAAAAAGATATTTTCTTTGCAGGTTGCTGTCGCTTTCCTTGCAATTTTTGCGGTTTTTGTTGTTGTTTAAACTCTTCATATTGATTATACACGTTATCCACCATCTTGATATAATCAATGTATGATGCACTTCTTGTGTCAATTTGACTTGTTTTAGTTTTGATTTTGTAGAATATATCAGCCCAGTGAGTTATATTTCTAACATATTTATTATGTTCTGGTTTCAAGATTTTTTTTCTCTTTTCATAAGTCTCAATAACAAGCGCAGGAAATTTTACTGGATCGGCCTTATCAATTACTGCTAACACTTCCTCGTTAAATCTCGCGCGTAAGTCATCTACTGTTCTTTTTGATTCAGGTGTTTTAGATACAATATCAATATCCATATCACCGTGGAGATTTTGTACAACTTGTTTGTTTGTTCAGTTTCCGCTGCTATTTTTTCAAGTTCAACAATAAGAGGTTTTCCCGCATCTCTCCATATAGCACGCTCTAACCCCTTCGTTGCTGTGGTTACTGGTTTAAACAATTCTTCAAATCCCACAGCAAAATCCGTTAGTAAACTCTGTCTAGCTTGCAGTTTATTCCTTACAGAGTCGCGAATTGGTATAAATGTCTTAATTGCATCTAGTCGCTCACGAACCAATCTAGTTGTTAATGCTTCATTGACCATTATTTGAAATTGTAAACAATTTTTCAATTGTAAAACAATTTTTCAATTTGAATTCCCGAACCCGACCTAACAGACAAAAACCATTTTCAGTTAATTTGAATTGTTTTGGTGATTTTTAACACCACCGTGGAAGTCTTTTTTTGATGTTTTAACGGCTCTATCATTGATGGAGAAAGTGTCCAATTTGTATATAAAATATTAATTATTGACACTTTCTCCTTTTTTTTTTTTTATCATATGATCGTGAAATTTTCCGATGGAGAAAGGGCGAAAATTAATATTTTACATACAAATTCGCCCTTTCTCCACATCAGATAGAACTATTATTGAATGAATCGGAACCATCGTATCGACTAAACCATCCATTAACGGTCCATCGATTTTTTATTGCAGTGAAATATTTTTTATTGCTGTGAAATATTTTTTATTGCAGTGAAATATTTTTTATTCACTGTTTTTAATGCATTTTTGCCTGTTTTTCACTTATTTTTTCACTGATTTTTTGACAGTTCTGGTGGTTTTCCTTTGAGATTTTACGGTCAAATGGTCGATTTTGCATGGAAATTCTCGTAGGGAAAAGCTGTTAGGATTCATTTTTGATGATTTTTGACCAATTTCAACCAAAAAATGCTAACAAATGACAAAAACAACCAAAAATTATCAATAATTTCAGTCGGGGAAATTAGTCGATTTTGCATGGAAATTCTCGTAGACAATTTCGATTAGAATTCAATTTCGACTATTTGTTTTCTTGAATTAACGCTCGTATATTCCTGATTTTAGAATTAACATCCTTTTTCAATTCATAATCCCTACCCTATTCTTTTCGTTTTCCTTCCACGATAGTAAATAACGGGACAAACACACTTACGTCACTGGAAAATGCAAGAGAGTCCCGAATAGAATTCTGAAGTTTTTTTATTAATTCATATTGCTTTGGTAGCATATACTTGTTAGTGTTAACACCATATTCTATATCCTGAAAGTCAGACATAATTTGATCAGGATTCAAATTGTCAGATAGTTTAATATTCTGACTTTTCAATTTTGAAATTTCAGCTATAATGCTATTCATATTTTCAGAATTTATATTATATGACAATTATATACTTCTAAATGAAAAATATATTTCCAGAGATGGGCGCATCAGACATAAATGAATTGAATTTTTTGTCCGGTCTTTATTGAAATCGCAGATCGATAAATTCCCTCTGCAACGCATTTAACAGAAGGTGGACAAGTATTGAAATACTTACCTGCGCTAGCTATTTATTGAAATATGTTTTCTTCGTTATTTGTTGTATTAAAAGATATTACTGGTCTCGCTTTTTTTGAGTATTGTCCAGTCTTCCCCCGTTACAAATTCTCACTTTGTGTAACAGCTTGCAGATTTGATAAAGAATTGTTCTTTGGATTAGAATCCATATGATCAATAACAAAACCATCTTTGATCAATCCATGGAAACATTCATACACTATTCTGTGATTGAGATACATTTTCTTTCCAGCGCAAAACCTCAAATACCTTTGATTACTCAAAAACCGACCGGTTTCTTCAGCCTACGGTTTCTTACAATACCATCACTGGATGCTTCATAATTTGTAATCACAGGGTGTGGTCTGAATTCTTGGTTCATTTGTATACAAATATTATTTGTCTAATTCATTGTTTGGTCTAATAATAACATCACTGGAGAAACTTTCGATATAGTCTTGAGGAGTTCTTATGATTTTGTCATTGAAAGAGTAAAGGACTTTGTCAAGGTCAGATTTTTGTATTCTTTTGTCATAATAACGCTTCAACTCCCTGTATCGTTTGCCACCACAATTCAGACACAACTGCGATTTTCCCCTAACCCCAACCCCACATCGAATACAATGCAACGGACCAAGGCTTCCACGTCGAAAACTGCATATGATACCCACAGAACTCATTTCTGCATGATTTGTTACAAGGGGTCACTGATCCAATCATGAGCCATTTGCAATGATTCATTATACATAAATTTTTTATTTAAATGCTTGTTTTAATTATAGTATGGAGGAATATGAGAGATTATCGAAAATTACGCCTTGGAAAAATGCTAAATTCAATCTTGATAGAGTTTCTGATACACCAAAGAATAAAATTCTTGATAGTACCATGATTAGTAAAATCAGAGATTGTTTTAATGAATTCAAGAGTGATGGAGCATCTCATTTTTGGTCAACATTTCGAATTGTACCTAATATCGATGCTACCATGAATGATGAAAAAGCATCAGTGATAATCTCACATCTTGGAAAAAGGTATTTTTTTAAAAATAAATTTCATTATTCGTGACGACACTGGAGATTGGATCTTCAGGGATGAATTTGAACCAATTCTCAAGGATAAAAAACTATCACTGTGAATCAAGATTCCAAACCAGGAATTTTGACTGGATTTGACAAACCATACTACGAGAGATCTTATCCTGTAACAGCAGCTGTTTATGGGATATATCCGTTAAATGATAAACCTGATATTGCAAAACTAGCACCCATGAAACTGTCGTCATTAACTTCGTCATCGACTTCGTCAAGAATGAATTGTGTAGCAGAACGAATAATAGAACACTTCACAAATGCATCCCGAGGAAATAAATTGACTGATCTAAGACGAAAAAAAATATATGAATGGGAATTAACGGTAAAACAGCATGGGGCAACAAATCAGGATATAATTAAATTAGAAACATCATTGAGATTTCCAATATCAATAACAACAATAACCAGAGAAGTATTACACGAACCGAAATATCAATCCAAAAAAGGAACGCCAATACAAATTATTTATCATAACGAACACGCGTGGTCATCTGCAGCAACAATATTTCCACGGGATAGAACTGTAAAATATACACCCCAAACCCTGTTTCGACTTGGAGAGTGTTTTCCGAGCAGAAATTATTTGATGCTATTTACAATTTGAGTTAAAAAAAGATCCAGTGTCGATGTGGCTATTTCACAGTGCTGCAGACGATGAATGTGGATTCGATCAGTTTGTAAGACCCAACGGAGAATTGTACCGTACTGAAGCACTGCATAATCAAATGAAAAAACTAGCTAGTGAGTTTTCTCCAAAGAGTTCTCTGGGAGGGAATCGATCAGTTTGTAAGACCCAACGGAGAATTGTACCGTACTGAAGAGCTGCATAATCAAATGAAAAAACTAGCTAGTGAGTTTTCTCTAGGAGGAATCGAAGATTTCAACGACGAACAATTACTAACAAACTGTTTTACACTTCCCTCGTTTGCACCACATTTTGCTAGGAAGAAAAACGTGTGGAAACCAACGCGAAGTGAGTTTCTATCAGATGTCAGATTGTGCTGTCTTGAATATAGCCATGGTGGATTATGGAAAACAAAATATGACACTGAAACCGTTATTTCCGTTGATATGATTGCGTGTTATCCAGGGAGTTTTCTCGGGTATGGAGAATGTAGCGAATACTTCAAACGATTTGGACACCCCACACACGAAATGGCTCGTGTTGCGATTAATGGTCCGCTGCCACATTTTGATTTAACCGGATTCGCTCGAGTAGTATCATTTGAATTGGCTACAGGACTTCATCCGTGTAGTTATCTTTGGATTGGTAGACACATGTCTGAAAAACACTGGATGCCAATAGTGCTATTGAGATATATGATTGATTGTGGGATTTTACAATCGTTTATTGTCATTGAAGCGATTATATCCTATCAAGCACAGAAATCAGTCTGGTTACCACAACCTGATATAGAAAAAATAATTAGAGAACAGCGAAAACTGTTTCCACATTTCAACGAAGAAGAAATTGTAAATTGGTCCAAACAGTTATTTGAAATCAGAAACAGAGAAGCAAAGGATCTTGGACGAAGAATAATTGGTAAATTTACTCAGGGTGGCAAATACGACAATAAAAGATATTCTTCACGGTTGATTATAGACAACGCTGAATAGGATTTTGTAATCGCGGATCTAACGAATAAACGCATATATGTCAATCGTAAAGACGCATTTCTGTCCGATGGAACCAAATTGGGTACAATTGTTACCTACAACGATGGATACAATCCGCAATACACACATTTGAGAGCTTCTATGCTCGCATATGCTTCTATCAATTTATTTTTGATGATAAATACATTTCCTAACACCGCAGTTAGAGTCGCCACTGACTCATTTTATATAAACAGCGATGTGGCTAAATTTATAAATTCTGACGAGAGTTGGGGATCATGGAGAATTAAGCGGGAAATGCTTCATGATTATATTCAATCAGCAGATGTTACGATTGAAAATAATTATCGGAATCTCTTTGAGATTCAATCAGAATTTTCTAATGCACCATCGATATCTGATCCAATCTGTAGATATAAAAGTTTATTTAAACGGCTGTGGTGTATCAGGAAAGACGACTCGTGCAATTGAATTATTCCGTGGGAAAAATCCAAACATGATTGTGCTAACACCAACTCACAGACTTGCAAGAGAGATGATACAGCGAGGGGTAAATGCCTGTACTTATCAAAGTTTCTTTCGATGGAAAGGAGATAAGTGGACTCCTGAGCGTATGGGCGAGAAATGTATTCCTGAAATCATAATTTGGGATGAAATGTGCACAGTGTCATTAGATGTATTACAAACATTTCTCGAGTGGTTGTTATTGAAAAATACAAAAGTCGTCATGTGCGGTGATCACGGCCAACCACCTCTATTTGTCGGTGCATCCCCACATGAATGGCTAAAGGGTTTTGTTGACTATTATGAAGAAATTAACACTGATTATAGATCACTTGATGAACAATTACGAGAATTCAAAGCGCTAATTAGATTACAACCGGAGAGAATCCAGTGTGAAATAGCGCGTGAAATAATTTCCGAAACTCCCATGGAGGAATTTAGTTAAACATGGAGACCAAATGATTTGATAATTGCAAGTAGAAAAATAGTCAGAGACGACACACTTCAAATGAAGTTATTTGAAACGCATAAAGAAAAATTTACAACACTTCCAATACCGTTATGTTATAGGCCTTCGGATACACGAAAACAGAATATTGAAGTTGATATTCCAGGACCAAAATCCGAAGGATTTCAAAGACAGAATTTAGTGCTAAATGATATTGTGCTGGTTGATATCAGCGTCGTTGAAGATGCATTGAGTGCTAATAAATCCCCATGGACGCTAGGATACGCAGCGACGATACATTCTTCACAGGGATTGACTATATCGGATACAATTGTTTGGATAGTGGATAATCACATCGAATGGTCAAATTTAGTCTATCTTGCAGTATCCAGAGTACGAAGAATAAATCAGCTTCGAATAATTGTCCTGACAGAGTCAGGAGAAGACGCAGAGATGCTAGTTAAGACCCCGCGGTGGTAATTGAGTATCCTCGGGTATCACTTGCAGTTGTTGTCGAGTAAATCCTCGTTGAGGGGCAGTTGAATCTAGTCTATAGATTGATGGTCTAGAAACGCTAGCGTTTCCACCCGTTGATCGTGTTATACTAGATATCTTGTGTGCAATAATACTCCAAATAGGATCAGTAGCCCTTGTTCTGCCACCTTCAAGCTCTCCTGGTTCGTATAAATACGTAACAGTGAAATCACTACCAAGAATTGGTTGGGAAACGCTAGCGTTTCTGAAAAATCCTCTTGTGGGAGTTTTAGTATAGACTTCTTTTTAATCACGTTGATAGGTTTCATGTTGATTGTTCTAGTAATCTCATTATTCAGTGCGGTAATCACAGCTGGTAATCTTTTAACCCATTCATGAGATCTTTTTTCTTGGATGAATTCCTTTGCGTATTGATATCCAAATAACCGCTCAGCAATCGTCCGATTAAACCGTTCAACAATTGCCTGATCACGATGTAGCGCAGTATGTCCTCGTCTGATGGTGACATTATGATGCTTCATTGTTGGTAACACTGCACCCTGAAATTCCTTGCCAGGATCAACTTGTAATAGATATGGCCAGCGCAGAGGACCCCTTCGATAAATCCTTTCAAATGCAGAAGCCACTTCAATTGATGATTTTGTCTTTAGCGGCACTGCTTGCTTGTAACGACTCGAAGCATCAATTATGGTTAGCGCGTATTTGTGACCACCATCATGTGGCAGAAATAGTATATCAGCTTGTTGAACTTCATTAGGAACGGTCACATCAAAATGCGAGCAGTGAATTTGTTTAGGCTGTGGTAGATAAATTTGCCATATAGCCTGTTTAGATAACCAATTAGCCGCAATGGTTTGTTTCCCTTTTGCAGCGCTAACGAGTTTATTGATTGCTGCCTTGCCTCTCCAGTATCCACTTGGAGAATAATAAATAGATTCCATGTTGTTATTAATTACCAGCACCTAACATCAATTTACCTTTCATAGCCGATTTTATCAAAAATGAAGCCAAATTTTCTTTGAAGGATTTATCAGGAATAGCATTTAATGCATGAATTAATTTCACATCTGCTAGATGTCTATGCTGCAAATTGCTGCTCATATATGCAACATCATGAGCGTGACACGCCTTATCAATGGCGTTTATCGGTTCTTCACCGGGTATGGGTTGGTTATGATTATTGAGTCTGATATCAACTCTGGTTCCGGGTCCACAATAATTATACCCTGGAAGGTGTTTTTCTCCTGGATACTTTGCCCATGGGGTTCCAGAGAGTTTAGTTAGCTTGGCTGCGATATCACATCCTGGTTTTTTTAAAGGTTCCTTGGGTTTACCAAGGGAAATAAATCTAAATTTCTTTGTACTACATTTTACGCATTTACCAGAAAGCGCTGATCGGTTATTTTAGTTGTAATCGTCGTCAAGTCATCTGTGCCAGTAGGCGCCCTACATTTCACACAATATTGATCCATAATTTATATATAACAGCATGAATGTAATTGATTATTTTAGCTACCCGACGACGGGAACCTATTAAGCACCATGAAATGTTGCCGAATTCAATTAGAATGATTATAATCGGACCATCTGGAAGCGGCAAGACGCAACTGCTACTTAATTTGATAACGAGATGGATGAAATGGGACAAATTGTATTTAATAGCCCCGAGTGTAGACGATCAGCGATGCTATGAAGTGCTAAAGGATTTTAACGAGAAAGCAAAATCAAAATTCGAAGAATTTCAAATCGATGATGATTTTATTGAATTTATTACTGATATCAACGATGCACCGAGCATTGATTCCATCGACGAAAGTATTAACAATTTAGTCGTATACGACGATGTGATGTTAGACAATCAAAAGAATCCTGCTAGGATATTTTCCAGAGGCAGGCATAAAAGCACTGATGTGATATATGTCATTCAACGATACACACAAATACCAAAAGTGATTAGAGATAACTGCAATGTATTGTGTGTATTTAATGGAGTTGACACACATACGCGGTGATATGGATCATAATCGATTTAGAAATTTCTTTAGTCAGGCTCAGTCAATACCACACGGATTTGTGACGATAAATTTATTAGCCCCGAGGACACGATATCGTATCGGACTTGATAAAATATTTGGTTGAAATCATAGGGGGTGAGTGTCCATCGTGTTTTTTACCCAATGGAGGCATTTTGAGGCCTGGATTCACCCCCCTGCAAGATCGTGTTTCAGATAAAATCACTAAGGCTCCATTTGCCAAATGGAGACTTTCTTTTTTTTTTAGGTTAAAACATGAAATTTCGTAGGAAGGCTCTATTTGTTGTTTTGACGGTTAAAATCGATTTTGTTTGAAACGTTGTCCGGCTCACCCTCTCTGCTGCTAAAGCAGTGGCTGAATTTACAAATTTCGACGAGTGTTGGGGATCATGGAGAATAAAAAAAGAATTTTTGCACGATTATTCTAAATTAGCAGATGTTATGATTGAAAACAGTGACATAACAAATAATCAGATATCAGAACTATCGAAAGCCCCTTCGTTATCCGATCGAATATGTAGATATAAAACCAGTTACTTAAACGATTGTGGTGGGTCAGGGAAGACGACTCGTGTGTTTTTGGAATTATTTCGAGGGAAATCAAACATGATTGTGCTAACACCAACACAGAGACATGCAAGAGAAATGAAACAGCGGGGGGTTATGCTTGCATTTATCACAGTTGCATTCGATGGAAAGGTGACGCTGATCGATTGGGCGAGAAATATATACCTGAAATTATTATTTGGGATGCGATTTGCACAGTGTCGTTAGAGTTATTAAAAATGTTTCTTGACTGGCTATTGTTAAAGAATACATCTGTGATAATGTGTGGCGATCATGGTCAACAACCACCATTTGTTGGTTTGTCTCCACATGATTGGCTGAAGAATTTTGTAGATTATTATGAAGAAATCAATAATGAGTGACTTCAAGAAATTAAACAGATTACAACCGGATACAATCCAGTGTAAAATAGCGCGTGAAATAATTTCAGAAACCCCATTAAATAATTTTTGGGAAGCGTAGGGACCAAAAGATTTGATAGTGGCAAGTAGAAAGATAGTCGGAGACACACTTCAGATGAGGTTATATGAAACGCAAAAGGCGAAATTCGCAACACTTCCAGTGCCATTGTGTTATAGGCCAACGGATACACGAAGATAGAATATCGAAGTTGATATTCCAGGTCTGACAGAGTCAGGAACTGAGAAGCAGATCCTCGTGTTAAATGATATTGTGTTGGTTGATATCAGTGTTGTCGAAGATGCATTGCGCGCTGATAAATCTCCATGGACGCTAGGATACGCAATGACGATACATTCTTCGCAGAGATTGACTATATCCGATACAATTGCTTGGATCGTAGATGATAGCATCGAGTGGTCGAATTTAGTTTACTTGGCAGTATCCAGAGTACGAAGAATAAATCAACTTCGAAGAGTTGTTTAAGATGCTATTGACACCAGAATCAGTGATATTGTCAACGATGACATAATCAAATAAAAACTCACTGGTTATAAAACAACAGGATAAAAAAAAATAACAGAGAATCTGATATTGATGCTGGATTTATAATTATGCTGAAACAACAACAGAATAATAACTGTGTGAGTTTTAATTGTATAATGCGTTGGCAGTATTCGGATTAAGATCCTCGCCAATTTACCGCGGACAGAAAGGATAATAGTCGTGGTCATACAAGAGATAATATGATATTGACCTGTCTTGAGTGTAACAGACGCAGAGGCGCTAGTTAAGACCACGCGTCGGTAATTGAATATCCTTGGGTATCACTTGTAATCTTGTTATGTTAGATATTTTATGTGTGGTGACACTCCAAATAGGATCAGTAGCTCTTTTGTACCGCCTTCAAGTTCACCCGGCTCGTACAAATATCACAGTGACATTGCCAAGTGTTTGTTGTTTTGAAAACTCATTTTGTGGTTTTTGTACACGTATATACTTTTTTCGATAGCGTTAATAGGTTTCATATTGATTGTTCGAGTAATTTCATTATTTAGTACAACTTTCACACCTGGTAATATCTTGACCCATTCACGAGAGATCACATTCGTGTGATAATGAAACAAACTTAAGATCATACCGCCTAGTGACAAATATTAACAGCAATACTTTGATAATTTTCCTCAGAATTTACATTAATTCATGTTTGTTTTCCCTGTGCTATCCTTTACGTTTTACTGCTGTTGGTTGCTGGTAAAAATAAATAAAATGTTTTCAGACTAGATATTAGCAACTAATCAACATGATCGAACTTCGGCGGCGATACAAGCGAAAATTGAAATTTGGTACGACAATAGATAGAACCATAACTCGTGTTAATGAACAAATATCGAAATATTCATAATTATATATATATATATATATATATATATATATATATATATATATATATATATATATAATATATCATTATATTATAGCATTAATTTTAAGAAAGGGATTTATATGTTAGTGTTACACACACAGACACATGTAAACAGATTGATTAATACATGCTATATTAACTTCAAAAGCCGACTAGCTTTTTATTCAGGATAAACAATTATTTTGCTTCAGGAATAATGGGACAAAGATGGGACTAAGTCACGAAACCAATCTCACAACACTAGAACAGGAACTATTTTATCCGGACATAATTAATCATAGAAAGAGATCATTGATAAATTGGAATTGTATATCCGATAATGACATATTTATAAATCACAAATCATTGACATATGACACTACTATTTAAATTATCTCAGAGGTAATACATTTTAATCAATGAAATAATATGTTAGAAATAAAAAAAATATATTTTCGCTTTTTTTTTAAATCTTTAATTATTATACGCATCTCTGATTTACGACTCCTTCCTTTCAGGCCTGCCCCAGGAGGCATACACATATTGGGAGCCATATCCGTGGAGACTTGGAGAAGCATTTTGCATCATTAAAGCGCTGGTAATAGAACTTACTTCAAACGCTTCTGTGCTCACGATTACAGCTTTTACTATGGAGAGATACTTTGCCATTTGTCACCCACTGAAGGCTCAGAAAAACGCCGACTTATCACGTTCTGTAAAAATCATTCTTGGAATATGGATCATCTCCCTATTATGTGCTCTTCCTTATACACTTCATACCAAAATGTTTTATTACATCCTAGATGCAAATCAAGCCCCAGTAGCGGATTCTCTTGTTTGCGGTATTCCGGATAAATATTATGAAACAATGTCGTATATATTTCAACTATCTACCTTTGTTTTCTTTGTATTTCCAATGACATTGATTACCGTCCTTTATGTGCTCATAGCGCTGGAATTGAGGAAAGCCACTTTACAGTTTGCCTCCTCTGGAGACACAGGAGAAAGGGCAAGCCCAAATGTACCTGCGCAGTCAAGAAAAGCCGTAATCCGGATGCTAAGTAAGGAATCAATCTTGTTATAGCATAAAAGATACAACAAGTGTCAACGTTACATGTGTAGTCTTTCGTATAGTTCTAGTAATAATCAAGTTCTGATAAAGAAGGTTGTGTGTTACTTTGAACAATTACATATATATCATTAGGATGTAATGGCACATAAGTACATTCCTGGCTAAATAGTGTGTAATATAAAGATAAAGACATAAACGTTGTAAACTCCTTACAATGCAAAACGATGTTTTAAAACCTTACGCGTCTACATTTACTGAACCACAGTCGAAACATCATCAACAGATGCAACCAATGTCAAAAACCTATCTACTTTAGCCCATAACATGTAACATTCAGACCATGTTACCGCAGATGGTGATGGGGGCCTTTAAAAAGGGACATAATGAAAGTAGAAGTAGTCGTCCGAGACATCTTAATGTACCTAACCTAAATCAATATTGTTTGGACATTTGTTATCTGCATTACATTTTTATCATAGTGTACCTATATTGACAATGTATTTAATTATTATTAGAGTGGGTGTTATCAACCATGCATACAAAATTAGATGTCAAGAAAAGTCCAAGAATATATATCATAAAGTCAAATATGTTATTAAACTGATCACACTTTTCCGTTTGATGAACACAGTTTTTCTTTTCGGGAGTTGTCTGTCTGGTTTGGCTAGTTACATTGATATAGGTACGCGGAGGGGTGGATCACCAATTTTCAACAAATTTGGCAGCTCTTTCGAGAAATAAAAATGTCCAGTGACATTAACAGAGTCATGCACATGTATCTGTACATGACAGCCTATTTCGTGGACAAATGTGACGATAAAATATTCCTGTTAGTCAGACTACGGCAAGTTTTTTGTGGTCTCTTCTCGGACTCGTCCTTCCAAACTTTTATATTTTATCATGAGTTGGATTAACGTATATTTCAGTAAAAAAAAAAATGTTTCTCGCCACTCTTGCCGCGTTTGGCTAGTAGCTGTGTGACGATTTCAACACGAGGTTGTTATTGATCCGATGTTATCAAATCTTGAAAAGCTAAAATAAAATGTCTTCTATATATTACATAAATATTGCTAATTATTGTGTTTGATAATGAGTTATGTGTCTACAAAACTGTTTAAGTTAATGTCATTTTAGTATTTGCTCTTGTTTGAATCTTGTTCACCAGTAACGCATTCAAAATAGATACTGCCTGACCATTATTCTTTCTCTTTACTAGTTGGCGTTGTAGTGGCCTTTTTCGTGTGTTGGGCACCGTTCCATGCTCAGAGACTCTTCGCAGTCTACTATAAACACTGGACACCTTTTATGCTGGAATTTGATATAACCTTGTTCTACGTATCAGGTATAACGTAGCCGTGTATCAATATTCCGATTATTGTCACCATTGGATAAAGTCCGCGTAAAATATTATAACGTCTCTCTCTCTCTCTCTCTCTCTCTCTCTCTCTCTCTCTCTCTCTCTCTCTCAAACTATTTTTTCTGCATAAAGCATGTGCTCAAAATTAATTATGCAACATTCAATACAGATCCTGAATAAGCTGCAAGATGTTCAATTTCCATGTATTCTATATTACAATCATTATGTTCATTCAAGCTTTGATACATTGCCGGTGTTTACTTTCATGCATCGGAAATTCATTGACTCGTCGACATAAATTGACACAAGAATTGTGGGTATTGCTCTAATGAAGCTCATGCCCACATATTACGCTTTATTACCTTACTAAAATAATACCCATATAAGCATTGAACCTAATAATAATAAATGTGCACACACACACACAAGCACACATACACTCATATATATATATATATATATATATATATATATATATATATATATATATATATATATATATATATATATATATATATATATATATATATACTTACGTAACGTAGCCTGAAGATAGGAGCATTGAGGTGTGCACGGGGAAGGTGGCTATCACACAGGTGGTATATCAACAGTTGAGTTTTACATGCGAACCATGGAAGTATTGATGATTCTCTTCAACGGAGAAAAGTTAATCACATTTGACAAGTGAAGCCATAGTATACGTTTGAATGGCCAGTTTGGAACTATGATCATCAAATACAAACTACAGTAACTCGTAGTAAACTAAAATGGAATTATATAATGTGTAACTCCAAATATGTTAATCTATAAACATTCCAAATTTCACAGAGACATTATCAAATATGATATAAAAAAAAACATTCAAATAATATTATCTGGTAATGCTTCGTAATGTTACAATATCTTCTGTGTATTTTCAGGTGTTCTTTACTTTGTTAGCTCAACGGTTAATCCAATATTTTACAACCTTATGTCCAGAAGATACAGGCAAGCGTTTAAGGACGTCATATGCAGGTGTTGTCGAAAGCGTGCCATTAGCTTGTATTGAAGTACCGTTTATCAGTATTATGCGGGAAAACAAAAGTCCCACAAATCATACGGAGCTAGTTGAGATATCGGAAGAACGATCCAGCCTTTTGGAAGACAATGAAAAAGCCACTATTACCATAAGCGGCCGAAAAAGAAAAAACAGGTTAGATATAAATAATGGGATTCAGAGGTCGCCTAGAATAAAAACATGTAACCACGCATTCTGGACTGACAAAAGAAACGGAAACAGTATTTGCCGAGCCTGTCAAAGGCCTGTTGATGGTAAACGATTATATAAACCAGTTTCCATAACATATGAAATTATTGAACTTCTGCAGAGAAGTATTTCTGAGGAAACAAATGCTTCTGGATAATTAATTACATTTTTAGATTGTGCATGTATTCCTTTCCTATTTCATTCGTTTGTACCGTTTGATTTCCAATGTAGAAACATTAGGTAATTAAAATATATAATATTTCTAATAGTGAACAGTTTTAACTCAGCTTGCCGTAAGCCTATGTGACTTAATGATATCGCTGTTCGTAATTCGAGCTTTGTAAGTCGGTCAGCAATGGCTAGCTATCACTCTGTAGGCTACATCTCTGAAATGTTGTTTTCTAATCAAACTTGATATATTTGGATAGATACCTTCTATGTTTTGCATTCGGTTCTCACACCAATTTGATCATGATCGATCTCAATGGATATTAGTTAGTTCATCTGCAATATGACTGATGTGGATTATTGATTACATCTAGATACTCCGATTATAGCTGGACGTTGGTCAAATATGCTACAACGCATATATCGGCAATGTTTGAACGAATCCTGCAATGAGCGATATCTGTTAAAATTAATACTCTAGAGACTGTTTATTCTAATCATAGTATGGTTAAGTCTGATTTGTAAGCTTATAGGTTCAAGATCTCCAAGTACTTCGAATATGACCCATTTCTTGAATGGTACGTTGTGGTATCAATTTCTACCAATCTGTACGTTTTATATCTGAGCAAACGTTCAAAGCGTTTATAAACTGATAATGGTGCGTGAAACAGCTGTTATAAGCTATAGCACAGGCACATCACTATTCACTAGCATTCATATTTAAGTCTACCTTCTTAATATAGATATTTCATCATAAACAGTTAATGCATTTTCAAATGCATATACATTATTTCTGTACATAAGAGATGCAGGAAAAGACTGGGTTGACTGGAATTTATTCTGTTCACATTGATGTGCCTAAAAACATAAGATGGCTTTCTTGGGCAATGAAAGTAAAATCTTTTCCGATGAACTCAACACAGAATCTGACATGGAACTAAGATAATGCATTACTAATACAAGTGTAATCACAGCTATAAGCTACCTTCACAAGCATCAGTGTGAACTTTCTGAAGCTGAATATGAATCAGTGTCATCCAAAATAGACATATTTTATGAAATTAT
The DNA here is from genome assembly GCA_029339505.1 of Unio delphinus. NCBI lineage: Eukaryota > Metazoa > Mollusca > Bivalvia > Unionida > Unionidae > Unio > Unio delphinus. The sequence continues at coordinate 3,272,474 of JAQISU010000048.1, read as the reverse complement.
AAGAATTATTAATTAATTAAGTTTGCATTAATCTTTAGTTTGTATCTTCTTTCTTTAGATATGTTCTTTTTATTCATCCCACATCGTTCATTAATTGACTGAACATTCTACTTGGATTTACAAATGAAAACGTATATGCAAGTAAAACTTAATCGCAGATAGCTAGATGAATGAAGTTTATTGCTTAAAATATGACCATGACAAGAAAGCAATAAACATTATAGAGTATTTGTAAAATGGTATACATATAAGTAGATGGTGGCACGTAAATCTAAAACTTGGGTGAAATGCAGAAGGGTCAGTACAGGTCTACATATGCCGTATTCAATACTATGAGAATTTAAGTGTAGCATACAAGTGTTTCACAATTGTACAAGTGTGTGTGTGTGTGTGTGTGTGTGTGTGTGTGTCTAAACGTGTATGCTTGACTTTCAAAATCAGAAATGAATCGTATTTAATAATATTGAAGTGTAAACTGAGAACGTTTTATGGATAGGGGATGAATAATGTCACGGAATATAAATATACAATTTTGCGATTTGGTGCCAAGAGAAAAATTAGGTACCATACCATTGATTGTATGATTGGCCATTCAACCAGAGGCCTAGCTAGAGTGTTTGGCGCCCGGGGACAATTCATCCCCCCCCCCCACCTCAACTCTGAAATCTATTATTTTCATCAATAAAATCACCATTACCCGTTACAACCTATTTCAAAGCCCATTTTGGCGCCCCACTAGTATGGCGCCCGGGGACATATTTACCCCCCCCCCCCCGCCCCCCCCCCCCCCCCCCAGCTACGCCTATGCATTCAACCGTTTCGAAACACAACAGGTTAGTAAAATTATTACAGATTTCATTTGAAGAACAGTTCAGAAATTGGTGCGAAAATATTGGTTGTTTACAATTATTCGGGAAACATTTCTGTGCCGTTTATAAATCATACGACCTTCTTAAAGTAACGTAGTTGCCCTCTGATGATAATCAACAACTAAAGCAGAGCTGTTCGAATGGTGAATGCGATATATCTGATGAAAGCATTCTAGACACACAGGGATATCATTACGAAAAATCAGAACTAGAACGGATCCTCAAGCAAACCTGTATAGATGTTAGGTTTAACCAGTACTAACGTTGATGAACATTTCCCAAAACTGAAATTGTGAGTCATGTTTCAAATAAAAGCTGTGAGAAAATAGAGTGTAATAATTACAAATGTATCGACAGTTTAGCGATGGAAAATTATATGATGATCAAGAAATTGAAAGGATTTTGCAAACTGTGTACGTACCACTCAAGCGAGATTAGCTGCGTTCATTGCTGACAGTTACTCGTATTAGCTACGGCCGTTTTGTATGATCGATTGTGTCGAAGTCTCAGTTAAGAGCTGTGTAGAGGACTAAAATTACTAAGACAAGAAATGGATCCGTTACAAATGTGTGTACTATTGTTGTTACATCCAAATAGGACACTTTTTTAACATTGATCCTCAAGACATAGAAGTTGCAAAATTGATTAAAATTCTAATTTCTTCCCAGTCTTCCGCGATATGCACATACCTATGTAACTGCTAATATTGTTGTTAGAACTTGTGCTGACGATGGTGTTGTTATATCAAGTGCTTTTCATGCTACGCTTTTCATGTCACGCTTTTCATGATACTCTTCGACCCATTTTCTGTTTTGATTTTGCTCTTGTGCCATATTGTTGAATATTTTTAAATGAAGCTGTATAGTGCATCAAGTTTTTCCATCCACCTTCTCGTTGATAGCAGGTCTTGCTCTAGATTCAAGACAACCCTCACCTTTTCTAAAGTTACAATCTACAATGCCAGTCTCTGGTTTACGTGCATGGTGATAATTCAGTTTTGAATGACATGAATGGCCAATACGGTGTCTCGTAGAGCCACCGAAATGATTCAAACGTGTTTGGCAAATTGCCAATAGCTACAAGTCAGTTTTTTGGGATTCAACCAGACAGATCACATCTTATTTAACCTCCAAATTGAATGTTTTAATTTTGTAAACTATATACGCTGATGTGATGGAAAGAGGAGTGTCAAGAAGGAATAATTATAAAATGTTGTATTTATGTTCTTGTCTGACGAATGTGCTGACGTGTCTTCAAATATCATGCAAGAAAATAAACACCTTGATTCAAAATTGCGGTCGCATAAATGAGAGATTAAATTGTGTATGCATGTAAAATAACTGGAAAAATCGGAACGTTATTTGGGTGAACTTCTTCTGAATCTCAATTTCATATTCAAGTGTATTTAATTCAATTCAGGATGATTTTAAAGATTAATCTATGATGTGGTCAATAATAATAATAATAATAATAATAATGATAATAATAATAATAATAAACAACTTTCTATAACGAGTATAGCACATTTGGTAACGACTAGCTCATCTGCAATTTAGTCCTCAGTTTTTGTAATTGGATATTTTAAAAAAATAAATACAAAGACCAATCAATTCAGAGACCATGCACATGATCAAGTATCGTCGCACAATCATTCATATATATTTAACATGAATGACTATTTGTGACTATTCTGGGAAACACCTACACATATGACCAATGTTGAATACACAGGTACATACATTTCAGCATAAGTCATGCATATTGTATATATCGAGTAAGATTTGGACATATCATAATCGTATATATATATATATAATTCATACAGCGCAGTATTTCTAACACAAACGTCTTAAATTATTGCATGATTGAGAATGATGGTATCACAAACTTGTGCACAGCTGAAAGCGAATGGATAACCTTTGATCCTACGAACGACAGAATCGTTCTTTTTCTCACGTTTCCGTCATTTAGCTACAGGCAGTCTCTTTAATTCATCAATAATGTGACGATCTGATCAGACAGTCGAATTAAACAGTAAAAGCCAAACACAAAAAATATAAACGGTATAAGTCGGTCTTAAAAGCTCCTTTAATGAAAATCAGAACAATTCATGCGAACGCAAATGTTTGTGAGTGAATGAACTCAATATCTTCATAACGATGTCACCAATATCTGCACAGTTGTAATGAATAAAAACGGAATACAACATTCAATCCCGGGTCCATTATACAGATTTTGAATTAGCAATTAGATGACAGTATACGATGAAATTTAAATTGATGGTACCGTTTGCTGATAAAGAGTTTCATTTTAATGAAGCAGGTCACTAAACATTCATCAATGGCTAATTTTACGCATGCTATTGAGAGATCCATTTTGCGTTATACTCTTAGTATGACCTCCTCTAGAAGTGTAAAATATTCATTACAAATGTCATACATTTCTGTCATTACAAATGGTATGATTCTTTGTTGTGCATCAATGAAAATGTTCCTACGGAGTCCTTGAAGCCTAACTGCATGCCGAACATAAGATGCATGGAGAATCCTGGTTGTTATACAAAGTCATGTATAATGAAATACATTATACCTGCGTTTATCGACATTTGAATGATTTTATAGGCAAGATTGGAGGCTTGATGACTTTCTAATTTACCCAGGCTGCTTTGTTGACATGTCTATGTATATGTGTGACAAGCCTCTAAATGTATCGAATACAAGTATCTACGAGAAGATCATCAAATAGAAGTGTTAAACCTACGACTAAAAAGAAGCCATGCATTGAAACTAAATACAGTGTTAAAATCACCTACATAATTTGTGTAACCACGCATCCGTACAAATATGATATTAATTGCTTTAATGTTCACACATCTATCAATATGGTGACACATGAGGTACAACGGAACCAATAATCGATATGGACAGCTGCGTGTCAGATACACATTTAGTTTTACACAAGATGCAATTGTTGTTACTGATTGCCCAATGATATATTGTTAGATTTGTGGCAAAGACTTTAATAAATATAATTTTTATTCTCTTTTATTTTTTAGCAGTTGGATATTTAACAATGCAACAGTTATTTTCAAGTGGAAAATCCATACACTTTACTTCTTTAAGGTAATACATGCTTACTAATCGTAAGGTAGTCAAACATTAAAATTTCTATATTTCTAATTCAATGTTATAAATATTAGAATTGGACCAATTGATTTGTATACAACATCAAAACTGTTAATTATTTTAACTGGCAATTCTGACTAGTCTCAATAGATTTTCATTTATATTGTTAGGATTGCTTTTTTAGTAAAATTAATAAGATTGCAATTTTCTTTAAATTGTATTATTAAAGTAATGTTTTATTCATTTATAGCAAAAAAGTCACTAGCTATACGAATGTACATTATTGTGTGGAAATAGGTTATAAAGCAAAAATCAGTCAGCTTCTAAGTGTTATCAGTGAAACATATATTCCATAAAACCAGGCATTGGTAAAAGTCTAATTCGGTTAATAAAAAGTAGAACAAACTTCCGTGCTGACGTAAATACAGAATGGTTCTTATCTAATGATGGACAGTCGTCGCTACAAAATGGTTCTTATCTAAAGATGGACAGACATTGCTGCTGGCTTAATATTTTAACATGTTCCTGGTTTAGAATATTAAGGAATTATCATATTTGGATCTAACTAGTGCCAAACGAATATAGATAAACTACAAATCTGAGTTGTACCTTATGTCAGATGACGTCAAATTAAGCCGGTTTTGACCGGAAGAAACCAATCCTTACCTGAAAAGAGCGGAAATATTTTCTCGTCGGTGCCTTAAACCCTGACACAAGATGTGTATAAATAGACCGCGCATTAAAGGGTCAGGTCAGTTCCTATCGACGAGGAAATAAATCTTCGCCTCATCATTTCAGGTAAAACAATTGTATATGTCGTACCTTATTTAGGAATAAGTATTTTCAATGTTGAGATTTTAATAGTAACATTGTTATGTTGGCAACATTGTTCACTTAATACGTTTATTTATAATACATTGTAACGGAATGTTTAAATGTTCTAAAGGATTCATATTTAATTATATTTATGTAATTTGTATTGTAAAGGTTGAGATTGCTACCAACTTCATGTTTTGATTTAATGATTGAAATAAAGTATTCTTTAAGTAAGAAAGAATATTATCTAGCAATATATTTTAAATCTATATTATATTTTAAAATAAGTAAAATGCATTTCTTTAAATTAATTGTTACATTAATTATAATTATTACATTTTATACTTTAGGCTATCTTGAACTTGATCGAGAATTAACTATTTGTATAATATTCTAAAATACAGAAATTATACGAATAAATGAAGTTGGAAAGCTTGAAAAGGGAAAACATAATATGTATTGCATGAATTTTTATTATAAAGTTTTAGATGTGTTTCTAGAATGTAGTCAATATATTTGTGTTGTTTAATTAAATAAAAGTCAGTTCTTATCGACGAGGAAATAGATCTTCACCTTATCATTTTAGATGTAGCTGTCTTATCATCGCGGCGACACGCTTTTAAGAGAGCCTGAATTCTTTCTTCTCTCTCTCTCACCATGGATATTGACGCTCCCTGACTTATGAGTAATTCCTTCTCATAGCAAGAAATGAGAAGAAGGTTATGAAAAGCTAATCACAACATAGATAACAGAAAACTTTCATAACAATATTAACGTCAGCTTGCAAAAGAGCCAGCTTTTATAAAAGCATAGTAGTAAATTAAATACAATGGTTAGTTTCATTTGTGGTACGGTATTAAACGTGCTAAAATAACGTGTTTTGTTTTGATTGCGGTAAATCGATAGCGTTTTCATTTGTGAATTTGACTTTACTGCTCAGAAACTATGCAATTGATCTAAATGCGAAAGCGTTGGCCATCCTTCGTTTTGACTCTCAGAATGTATAAATTTGTATTAAATTACCAGCTTAAAGCCCTGTTGTTGAAAATCTGAGGTTGCGGAACATGATTGAATACGACCAGTGCAGCATCAGTATCCAATTGATTACACTGTATTTATGGATATAATCATATCCACGTTTTCGTCGATCGCGCGAACCAACACTGATTGGTAGCTATTCACTGCATTTTGTCAGGTTGGTATTTTTAGTGTTGCAAAGACATAAACTCATTTGTTCTTTGAGGAGTATTAAAACGTTGCAATGATTCAATGGTAAATAGAACCAGTAATGATTGTATCCATTAACTGTATTTTATCATATTATCACATTTGCTGTTGAAACGACACTAACTCAGTTTTTGTTGAATGAGTATAAATAAACCTGCGACAATTCAGTATTTGTATCGTATTGACCCCCAAAACATAAGCTTTCACTAAAACAGAAGGACGTATGTATATTTTTACTCTGAAAACAAGTTGTACATCTATCGTAAATGCTACTATACATTGGTCTCCATTTTCTAGTTTGAAAATATTTTGAAATAAAGGTGTTGGCCGAAATGCTTTAACAACATATGTCAAGCCCTTCAATTACAGTGAAACGGCTATGCATTGCATGTGGCATTCTAGCATAAAACGGACTAGGTATAGATAGAGCAAATTATTTTTAAGGCATCAAAAACACAAGCTATTTTTAACTTTGATGAGTAAATGACAGCTTAATAAGATGCCAAGTAATCTCTCTCTCTCTCTCTCTCTCTCTCTCTCTCTCTCTCTCTCTCTCTCTCTCTCATACCAGATTGTGAATATGAATACACATGCTCTCTACATGATAATATCAACATTTACTTTATATACATATAATGTGATGGACATGACACGTTTACCACCTGTGAATCCAATCATTAATACCAAGGTAAACATCCGGTGTCCAGTGTCAGCCTTCTTAACCATAATTAAATTATTAACATATCTATTACATTTTTCTCCATGAAACAGGATTTGCTAGGCTGACTGGTGAAAATACATTTTGGAATGCTCAGAATGAATTACGACTGCACCAAAACGGTGTGTGTTTGTATGTACGGTTCCTTAGTAATTGTTGAACTGACATATATCGAAAGTGGGTTCGTATCAGAAAATAAATAGATTTTATAAGGTCTACGACACGAGAACAGATATTTATTACCCCCAAAAATCAAACTGTTTCATCGGAAACGCCAATCTGAAAAAGCATATATTTTCCGAAACCTGATTAAATATTTGAGAAAAAGTAATGACTTTTATAATCATTACAGTACTAGCATTATAAGCTGTCATGTAAACCTATGTGTTAATCAGGGAACTCGGTCGAGTTGGTTTCGTTGAGGGTGGGCGGGACAACATGTTGTGGCCAGTTATTAAGTTTAACGTTTGTACGGCAAAATATGTTTAGAGGTGAAGGGGGGAGGGGCAATTTTCCCCTTTTCCCTGTCAATTCATGACGTATGATTATGCCATTATATATTCAGAAATAATGATGGTCGAGGAGAGTGCCACTGTGGAAAACGTTGCAAATCCTAATCCTTCACAAATGCAGAAAGAAATTTCAGAGTCTTAATTAATTGCTCACTTGCATTCGCAAGGAGTCCACGTGAACATCACTCTCACATTATATGTAATATAGATATTGACAACTTTGATGTCACACGAGTCCACTTACAAATCTGTACACTGATACCTGAAGAGAACGTTTGTTATAAGTCTCATTCCAAAAGTCCTAAAATATAACGTCGCGCCGAAAGCCTACTTTCCAGACTTCATTTTAAAACAAATGAAGCGAATAGTGGTTTTGTTGCATTCATCGGTTAATTGGGGAAAGCTTGCAGCATTATGTTTAATGCGTTGCGAGTATTGACTTTAAACAAAGCCATAACAATCATCTATATGATATTACGTGCTAATTAAAATTATCTGCTTCTCTAAGGCCTATTTATATATGATTGATGTATTTTTGCGTTATTTCATATGCGATGATTTCTGAAATCAATGTATATGTGCGACATGATAAAGATCATCACAATCTGTATAAAATTGTGGATTCATTTTCGTAAGAATACTGGTGTTCGTGGATTCTTAGGTTGGTAGGAGTCCCAATATGCGTAGACTCCAAGGTTGGTAGGAGTGCCAATTTTCGAGTTTCTTAATTTCTTTGGAGTGACAATTCTCTTGGATTGCCGTTTGTTTTTTAAGTTGTTTTGCAAACAGAAATATACAGACCATCAAACTGCATTCCTTATTGGGAGAAATAGCCACCTTCCCAAATCTGAGAATTTGAAAACATCATTGGTGAGGGGAGGGGGCAATAACGAAATTTAATACCAACAAAAAGTCAATTTACTGTACGCAGCACTATTTCTGTGTTTCCTCCTTGGGAAAGGCTCTTATCTCCCTTTTCCTCAATACGATACAGCCAATAATGTCCTTAAGGTACCTTTAAAACCAACAAAATAAAAACATAGTCTCTTCTCACAGTCTTTTATTTCTATACTTCTACACTGTTCTCTTGGAAAGTTGTAGTGCTAGAACTGATGTTTGAACTTGCAAGGTAGGTGATGTCATCGTTAGTACTTCGACGCACTGATCTCTATTCTGAGTCAGCAGTTTTTCATGAAGTTTTCTAGTTTTCATTAGGTTGAGAAACTCTATTCAAAAGACGATATATGTTGCAAGTATTGCTTTTTGTTGCGTTCTTACCTTATTATATTAATATATATTTAGATTTACCACATATGGACACCAGTGAGTGGTTGTTAATCTTGCTGAAGGTATGCATTGCCATCTCTTCTAGGCAGAACAATGCAGGCATCTGGACTGTTTTCTTTGGCGAAACAAAAGGTATGAAAATTATCTACGTCATCCAATAAAACTTACAATATCTCATTAAAATCTGAAGAACTAATTATATCATCCAGTGAAACAACATATTTAAAATTCAAAGAAACCAAAGACTGCTATCCTTCTGCCTCCACGCCACAACTGGGCCTGTCAATCTGATCAGTGTTAACGCTTCCACACTAAGCTCTACCGCATATACCGAGGATGCGTTCTGCGGCGAACTAAACTCGTTCATCGACTAAATTGTCAAGGAAGAAAACTTGATATTACAGGGCTACTTCAACGCTAGGGTGGGTGCTGACCATGACTCTTGGTCTTCCTGTCTTGGCAAGTTTGGCATTGGGAAGATGAATGAAAATGGGCAGCGACTCCTAGAGGTGTGCTTGTAAAGACCTCAGCATCACCAATTCAGTCTTTCAGCCAAAGCCCCACCCTAAAGTGTCTTGGGGGCATTCCCGGTCCAAACACTGGCACCAACTGGACTTGATCATCACGAGACAGTCTGCCATGAAGGGTGTGTTTCTGACCCGTACCTTCCACATCGCTGACTGCGACACTAACCACTCGCTACTGTGCACAAAATTACGTTTCAGCCAAAGAAGATACATCACTCTATGTAGGAGGGTAAACCATGCATTGACGTGAGTAAAACGTCATATCCAGACAAGGCTGAGTCATTCACTTTTGAACTCACCAAGACGTTTATTTCAGAGCCTCCCAATGGTAGTGCCAACGAGAGATGGGTTCACATCAGAGAGACTGTGAATTCTAAAGAATTAATTAATTTATCCAAACATTTTTCTTTTAAATCCGAGGAATGAATTATGCCACCAGATTAAATCACAAGATCTCTTTAAAATCATCATCAAATTATGATCAAATGAAACTCACAATATTTTAAAATCCAAAGAATCAATTATGTCATCCAATGAAACGCACGATATCAATTGAAACGTTTTGAGGTACAGGAGGAAACAAACAACCAAAGCGATCGGGTAATGTAAGGAAGAAGGTATCTTTTTAGTAACAACACATTCTTTATTAAACGCGAGCTAAAACTTCACTTTCTACTAAGTATATTTTTTATGTTTCAGTAGAAATCCTCTAACAGTGGCGTAACAATGGCAATATTTCAGTATCAATAAAAATTAAATATAATTAAATGTTAGAACTATACCCAGTGATCCCTTTTACAGTTAAAAAAAACTTGAATTGATGGTACACGTTGATGACGCTGTCAAGCAAAACATAATTATTTGGGTGCAAAACGTGTGACTAGACCATACAGTTTTAGACCACCTGCATTTGTACATAAGGAAAGGAAATAAATGTTTTTGTTTTTTTTTACATTCAAAATTCTTTATATCAATAATTTTTTTTGATTCGTCAAACTAAAGTTGGAATTCGTCTCTCCATTAAGATAAGCTGCGGCTAATGCAATCAGGGTGTGTGTTGTAACAAGTCTCAAACGGAGGAACACAATAGAATAAACATAAAATAAACATTTTTTTTTTTTTTTTTTTGGGGGCACCAGACAGATGCCCCCTCCCCCTATTGAAAAACTAATAAAAAAGTTTTATGTGTGAGTGTGTTCCCCCCGATATGTAGTTTGGTGTTTTTTATATAATTTTATTTAATTTTAACCTATCCTTAATTTTTTCCCATCGGGATTATATGATAATAGGAGGATATTTTGGTCCTTAGTGTTTTTCTATGACAGTTTCACCCGAAACCCAAAGGTCCATCTTGGGTGTCTGTCTTTATCTATTAAAGTTAACCCTGGCTAGGGGTTTCCTACATCCTGTGTATGCTATTTGTGTTGTGCTATATGTGTGTTTGCTATATGTATTCATATGAATACTGTATATTTTGTAAGGATAGCCATTCTTGTCAAATTTCCCAGTTTTCTAACCATATAAATACCTCTAAACGGTATTTAATTCGATATATATATTTTAGTTTCATTTAATTAATATATGTTTTAATAAGTTTTGAATTTGGTACAAACCATGGTGTCTTAGTTTTAATTTACATTGGTTGAAACCAACCTATTGTTTTAATGTTTGCTCTATTATGTTCCATGTTTTGTAATTTCCTTATTTACATACTAGATCACTTGGATCGAAATGGGATTCGTACAATTTTTTTATTATTATTTGCACTTCACCCTTCTCGATCTTTTTTGTAATCTTTATTTATTTATCATTAATTCCTTATTTTATTCCAAAAGATTATTTTATATTTCCCTTTAAACGGGCTTTCTGTGTAGATTTTCACAAATCTCCACAGAGTAAAAAACATTGTATCACCAGTGATTTTATATGATAGCATGCTTTGTTGGAAAAAAAAAGAATTCTTAACTATAAAACCTATCTAATCCGTGAGTTGTTTTGGTTGTGTATATGTCTCTAGGTGAGCTTTATTCCAAACTCTTTCACGGGCCTGGCCACTTCGCGTAGCGCCATGTGATATAGCCCCGTGCTCTCATTGCTCGTACTTTTCTCCTCCTGAGTTCCCTGATCCCTCCCTATCTAAAATTTTCCCCATAATTTTGTATTGGTCCGCATGCTATCATATTCTTAATAATAAAGGCTGTTATATCTTCTAAAAGTACGTTTGTAAATTTTCCGTCTAAATATAATATTTGTATATTGTCATATAATTGTTTCTTGATAATATTATTGACAATTTTGTTTCTATCAGTTTGATTTTTTAGACATTCTGTAATAACATGTTTTTTGGTAAATAAAAAATTTTTGCATAGTGGACATTTTGGCGACACTACGATCATACGCCGTCGCACTGCTATTTCCCCTGTCAACCATGCATCATGCATGTATTTGAACAAGGTACTTTTCATTTTAATAGATCTGATTTTGACCCAGTTCCCCCATGCCCTATCCCAGTTAATATTTATGTGGTTTTGTTCTACCTTATTTTTGTCCTTATTTATTGTGTTTTGTGCTAGCCATCTGTATGTGCCTTTTGTATCAATGTCCCAAAATTCCTTTACATCCCTATATTTGAATAATAAATCTTTTATTGATCTTAATTTCCTTGGCACTTCTAATAATTTTACTAATTTATTATTCCTATAGATGTCATTTCTCTGCTTCATAGAGAAACCAAAATAATATATATAGAGCCCTTGCCAAGCTATTTTTGGCTCCACTTTAATCTCCTTAAATCTATTTAAAATGTTGGTGTATTTAATTAGGGTGGGGTGGGGGAGACCTAGACCTCCCCTCTTCCCCTCCCTATATAGAGTATCTTTGTTTGTGTAATGTATTTTAAAAGCCCATAAGTATTTAATAATCTCGTTATCTATATTTTTTAGTGTTGCATTTTTTATGTCTACTGTTTTTAATTTGTAATTTAAGTGCACATACATGTAATTCTTTGCAACTTGTGCTCGTTCCATTAGGCATATTGGCAATGGTGCCCAAATTGTCAAATTTTTCTTAATACTTTCTTTTACTTCTTTCAAATTGTTTTTCAAGTCGTCTTTTCCAAAATTTATGCCTAATGTTTTTATTTTGTCTTTAATAAGAGGAGTAGGCAGACCATGTTTCTTACCTCTCCAGTTTCCTATTAATAAGATTTCAGTTTTATCAGGATTTATCTTAGATCCTGAAACTTTCCCAAATTTGTCAAATTCCTTTATTAGTTCATTATAGGATTTTCCATCTTGAATAAAGTTTGTGCAATCATCCGCGTGTTGTAGCATCTTAATTTCTTCTTTGATGTTTGGAACTTTGATCCCTACAATATTTGGGTTATTCCTAACTTTGGTACTTAGAATTTCTATTGCTATTACATATAATAGCATAGATAGTGGGCAACCTTGCCTCACTGATCTTTGAATTTCAAATTTTTCCGTTTTTGCTCCATTTACCTGTACAATCGAGTTTATATCATTGTACAGAATTTTGGTCCAATTTTGGAAATTTTCTCCAAATCCAAATTTTTCTAGTGTCTTATAGATATAGTTTTGCTCAAGTCTATCAAAGGCTTTTTCTTGATCAATTAGTACCATAGCACTAGTAGTACCATTTAGATTTATATGATCGATTATAGTTTTAATATTTAGAATGTTATTTTGTATATCTCTTCCTTTTGGCCCACTTGTTTGATTTATATTTATAATTGGGTCAAGACACTTTTTGACCCTTTCTGTTAAGATTTTACTAACAATTTTATAATCAACATTAAGGAGTGAGATGGGTCTCCAGTTTTTTATTTCATCCCTATTTCCCTTTCCCTTATATATTATTGTTATCATACCCTCCCTCATTGTGTTAGTCATTTTACTATTTCTAAGTGCAATATTATTATATACCATTCTAAGATTGGCGACAACTCTCTGCAGAATTTTTGGTAGAATTCCGCAGAAAGTCCATCTCTCCCTGGTGATTTATTTTTACCTAATTTCCCTATTGTCTCTACTATTTCGTCTTGTGATATAAATTCCTCACATTTGTTTCTATGTTCTGAGGTAATTTTCTCACAATTTGTCTCTCGTAAGTATGTTTCTATATCTTCGTCTGCTATTCTCTGTGAAGTATATAGGTCCTTATAGTAATTTCGTATGTAATCCAGTATTTGAGTTTTGTCTTCCAGTATTTCCCTTCCCGTGTTTAATCTTTCTAATGTTTTCTCCCCACCCCTTCTTAATTCTTCCCGTTTATATAATCCCTCTGCAGTTTCATATAGGTGTGTAAATATACCTGCTTTTATTTCCCTCCCTTTATAACAATCTTTCTTTAATTTTTCTAACCTTAATACTAATGTTTCTATTGTGTTCTGTGTTGTTGTTGTTTTTATTAAATTTTCTATAGCTTCTATTTCTAATTTAAAATTATTAACCCTTAATTTGGAATGTTTTATTGCTATTTTTTTAAATTTAACTTTTAATTTATCCCATTCTTCTATAATATCTTTATTCCCTGTATTTTTGAATTCTTCTATTTCCCTTTTTATTTCTTCTATAAATTCCCCACTATTTAATATTTTTATATTTAATTTCCATGATCCGCGACCCCATTTAGTTCTTTTGGATATCCCTACTTCTAAATAAATTAATTTATGGTCCGAAACTTGATAATCTAATATCCCTGATTTTATATATTTATTTGTTCCAAAACATGTACCCCAAAATTTATCTAATCTACTTGACCTATTTCCTCGTGTATAAGTGTATTCCACCCTTGGTAAATTTAAACGTCTATATATGTCAACCAAATCTAATGATTCCATTATAAGTTTCATTATGTCCCTAATCTCTAAATCGGAGCGTGTTATTGTTTTTGTCATTCTGTCTATGTCGTCCTCAACCCAGTTAAAATCCCCACCTATTATCAAATTTTCCCCAATATAGTTGTCTAAATACTCCTTGAGTTGTGTTGCAAAAGCCCGTTTCATATTTTCAGATGCTGGCATGTATAAGTTTAAAAAATGGCAATTCTCTATTTTTAAATTAATGAGTCTACCCTTAAAAAATTCCCCTTCCTCTATTCTTTCCCATTTAAATCCTACTTTATTTTTGATCATAATTGCAACCCCTCCCCCTTTATCCATCCCTCCAGAGTTATTTTGAATTATAATACAATCCAGCTTTCTTTCAAGTTGTTCTTTTAATTCATCTGTTAGTCCATTGTGTGTCTCTTGAATAAAAAGTAAATCAAATTTCCCTATTTGTAGTAACTTATTAACTTTTTCTTGATTTAAACCATTAACATTTAAAGACAGTAAACGGAAGTTTTGTTCTTCCATTTCTGTTTGTCTCCCAGGTGGCCGCTAAATTTAGTGGTTATATTTTATTGACTATTGTTTATAATTGAATGCTTATATCTTCCCCCGTTTGAGGGGAGCCTGGGTTCACATCTTTTATACTGAAACCGTTTATACTCACATCATTTACACCAACATAAAAATTTATACCATACCATTTATAATCACATAATATACACCAACATAATTTATACTCACATCATTTACGCCAACATAATTTATACTCACATTATTTACGCCAACATAATTTATACTCACACGATTTATATTTGTATCGTCTACGTTCACATCATTTATACTCACACAATTTATACTCACATCATCTACATAAATATCGTTTATACTGACATCATTTGTCCTCACATCATTGACACCAACATGATTTATACTCACACTATTTATAATCAACTCCATTTATGCCCATATCATTTATTATCACATTTCGGACCCACCTCATTTATACTCACATCGGTAATGTTCACATGCTGTATACTCACATCATTTACGCACACATGAGAAATACTCACATATCTTACCTTAGTGGAATTGCTGTTCTGAACTCAGAGACTCATATCTTCCTGATGCATACACAATGCAGCAAGTTTATTGAAATCCGTTCCTACTGTTCTCATTTGTAATCTAAAACTAAATGCTTGCCAATTAATGATACTATCGGAAGAATTGTGTATTAAATTCGAATAACATTGTACATGTTCTTGACTTGCTTGTTGACCTTTAATATCATCGAAATTTGTTTTCATTTAAATACTAGCCTGATTTTTAAAGACTTTAAACCAACAAAACAAAGAAACTAGTAAGCCCTTTCAGAAATAGCTTCGCAAAGTTTTTTTTATATAGAGCCTTAATAATGTTTTCGTTTACTCCATATATATTCAGTATTTATAGGATCATTTCAGGGTTCGAAATTATCGCTATCTCTGCATTTTCAATGTTTTAGATTAGATGTTAAATTAGACCTCTGAATTTTAACAAAGTATCACCCGTTGTCTGGAGCTAGGCGCCAGCCGGCCCTAGGGCAAGACAAACTAGGCAACATCCTTGGGCCCCGCGCTTGCAGGAAAATCAACTCCGCAATGCAGATTGTTTGCTTGGGGCCCTGCGCTCATCACTTTCTGCACTGGGTCCCGCACATCCACGGGCCTGCTAGACATATTGATACACAATGAACTAAACAATCATTCAATATGAAACTGAGAATTATTCAATACAGTTAGATAAGATGCATTCAAAATATTAATCGTAGTTTAATTAAGCATAAAATAAATCATGTTTTTAAAATCGTGCCGCACATTTTGAAAGCTGTTACGTTGGAAGAACTATGATAACGATTGCAATTTAAATAAATATAAATAATGGTTAAATAACAGCCAAAAATCAATTTAGAATAAATAATGGACAAAAATAGAAGACCGGTCAAATGCACTCATGAATCAAACTGTTACGCATCCCTAATCTTAAGGCCTAGAGCGTCTAACGTTGATACCCGAGAGAAGACAAAACTTGAAAGTGTAATATTTCAATATTAGGCGCATTGTATTGTTTTGGTATTCTAAATTTCTATTCGTTATTTAATTTCAGACTTCCAAGGCAAATGTATTTATTTTTCGTGTCCAATGCTACGATATGTCGAGTGAAAAACCAAATAAATTGCACGTGTCAGTCAATATTATAAGTCAACAAGCATCGAATATAGCGACTAAATTTATCATTGTGTGGATGAGTCATTGTTTACTAATACTATATATCAGAAAGAAAAGACGACATAGTAAGTTATTCTTATCTCCAATTACATATCAGTGAATCAGACACATGGAACGACAACGTTCAATACAGTAAATGGTGCATCAGAGGTGAGTTAATATTAATATAACATGGTATTTGTTTTGTATGAACTAATTTAGCGGCATGTATTTGCCAAAATATCACCCGAAATACAAGAAAAAAATGAAAGAAACAGCCAGCCGTCCTAAATATCTACACAGAGGCTATTCGTCCGTCTTTCTGTTCGTCTCAGTAATGCTATTTTCTGTATGTAAAAAAAAATTACTAGATATAATCACTTGCCTTTCCTTTCTTTGATGGCCCTGGACCGAATGCCGATATTGTGAGTCAAATGATATTTAAAAAAGTCAAATGCCATTTCGTCCATCGGGTTTGTAACGAAATTTGTGTGCAATAATGAGATGCAAATTACCGAATATAATGCCGCCTATAATGTACAGAGGTTGATTAAAGGGATCCATGACATTTAATCACACCACAGTTAATCACGCGACATTTAAACAACGACAGTTAATCACAGCGACACTTAATCACGCGACACATAATCGCAGTGACAGATAATCCCAGCGACAGATAATAAGGTTTATTTATAAAAGTACGAGTTTGAAATCGCCATTTGTTGTAATTGCTGATAAATGCACCAAATGTAAACAATCTCGTAAGTAACTAGTTTTGTAAATTGTCTTGTGTAAGCGTAGCTTTAGAGTTAGGGATCCTCTTATGTGTAGTGTACTTAAAAGGTTATATTTGAATATATATTTATCCGTAACTATTGTCTCTCGAGTAAAATATTTGGTAGCTTGGATCCAATGGTAGGAAGATAATGCTAGAAATTTCTTTCCTTCAAATTTATTTTTTCCTCTTTCGTCACACTACCAAAAGAAACTGCTTTCTATTTACCAAGTTTTCGAAAGGTAAACTTCATGTTTACGTTTTGAATTCCTCTGTGTGAATGATTTTAACTTTCACAAATAAAAGTATCCCATCTCCATGTGAAAAGTTCATTTCACTTCAGAACAATTTGTTTCCAAAAACTTTCGTTAACATCCCCCAACACACACACACACACACACACACACACACATGCACGCACACATACACATGCACGCACACACACACACAGATCTTTAACAAGTCCGACATACACCATCCACTAGAGTGCAAATTAACATTCCAATCTAATTTGGTAAGAAGAGATTAGTTGGTCATTTGTAATGCCATACCCTTAACCAATACATCCCGATACACTACTAGTTTAATGTAGACAAATGCAATACAGGTTTTATTACTTTAATATCCAGATGAAAAGGTTACGTTAGGTTAGCAAGTCAGACGTAAACATGATCGGTTGTTGACTATTAAGTTCATGTAAGCACAGTGACACGTTTAACTGGTTTTGCCTGCTCTCAGCATGTAATAGCGTGTTACATATGTTGACATAATTAAAGTTAATGCAAACACCGAAATATGGCATTTCTTTATTGCGCATCTTGGTTAGAAATATAGAAATATAAAAAAAAAATTTGATGGACTTTAAGATGTTCATTATATATATATATATATATATATATATATATATATATATATATATATATATATATATATATATATATATATATATATTGTTATTGTTATATCTATATATAGTGGAGCCTCGTTCCCAGTGAATATGTCCGGAATAACGAGTTTTCCGGATAACTGAATCATGCACATTTTTTATTTTTAGATATCATCTCATTGTATATATGTACATGTATATGCTAGCTTCAGATGTAATGTACTCTATATTCATTAATGATTGAAATAAAGTAATGAATACGTCTTTTAATTTGTGTTTATTTCAAATTTTTATAACATTGCTATAAGTAGTATTTTATAGCTGTTACGGTTGCTATGATTGACGTCCCCATTTTATTCAGGCATTTGTACAGGCATCAGTAAACTGTGAGCGTTAAATGCAAATGATAAACAACAAAGAGGCCTAATGACACTTTCAATATATTTACCATATGTTATGTCAAAAAGCGTGGACGATTTGATCCCAGTGTTTTTTTTAATTATGAACGCCCTCGTCGGCGACTAGTTATAATCTCGTCACGCTACTTATTAAATAATAGTGGCCATAGATTCTCAAGGGCTTCACTATTGTGTTTTATGTATTATTATATTTATTGTATTTTCATATATCATTTTTCGAATTTTCTTATTTTTGGACAGATTATTCCCGGATTATCGAGACAAGTTTTAGTGTAATTTTACACTTTGGTAAAAGCGTTTGATTTCCGGATCAGGAACGCGGATTTCTTGATTAACGGAGCAAATTAAAGTTGAGGAATTCCGTTCCCGTTGAATTATGTCCAGATAGCGAGGTTTCCGGATAAACGAAGTCCGGATTAATGAGTCTCTCTCTCTCTCTCTCTCTCTCTCTCTCTCTATCTCTCTCTCTCTCTCTCAATTTGAAGACGGGAATTATTAATATTTGTTTTGTTATGTTATTGTTAATGATTAATCAGTGGAAATTCAAAAATGTTGGCCTACTGTTGAAACAAAATATAAGGGTGACACAATATTTATATATGCCGATTAATGCCCTATGGAGAGATAACACGTTGATAAAGCAATAGTATGTGAAATAGAAGTTGCTTGATATCAACACTTTAAAAGTCATGTAAAGTAAATACAATCCGTATAATATTTACCACAATAATTAAGATGCAACTTGTCAGAACTCCGTGGTAGTATGATATCCTACATAAACATAAAGGCTGGAGGCTCATTGATCATTCAGGACATCGTTTAATTTTTGGCCTTAAAATTTGTTTTTGGTTTTGTCTATGGGTTGTAAGTAATGCAAAGTAGTCTACTTCGAGACAGGAAGCCGTGAAGAAAGAAAAATTGACACTTTTTCTAGCACAAGCAAAGTATTACTGGGGTCAAACAAGCATAAAAGCATAAACAGATCAAAAAAGGTGGCACGTGCTAAACAATAACTATTTACATATAGGCACAGAGAATACAAACTATCAAATATATAGGGTGCAATTAAAACTAAATTGAAATATTTATGAGTTTAGGAAGGTTATGGTGTCTAATAAAAAGGCAAACTAGGTTTTCACAAACCAGTTAGATGCTTAGACAACTTGGTCATTGCACAAATATCGTGTTTTGTATGGGCTACAGACGAAACTTAACCTTAATATTGACATTATAAAGAATAAGTGTATATGTACTAGAATCCAATGGCATGGCGGAACAATATTGTCCTTTAGTTACAGATTAAAGGAAACGTTCTCGGAAGTACAATTAACCAAAATAATTGATTGCAAAATATGACACTAGTATACAAAAATATTAAACAAAAGAATACTTTGGAAGGTGATCCCATTCAAACGGCACCTCATTCCATAGTGTATATATGGCGACAATTGAACTAACGCTTATATAATATAAATTAAAAGAAAGAAAAACAACATCGAAGATAAATTCTTCCACCCAAGCATAAATTCATCGTACTGCAAGACGAATGCCAGAAGGTACATGTTTAAAGATTAGGAATTACCAAAGATTTTACAATTAAAATTCTCCGAACCAGAATAATGAAATCCCATCAATTAAAAGATGAAAAAAATGCCTGATAATCGAACGATAATATAATATTATTGAATACATAAATAACAACAATACTACTAATTTTCTTGTTCTTCATGTTTTTCATCGTCATCATCTTCTTCCTCTTCTTCTTGTTATTATTATTATTATTATTATTATTATTATTATTATTATTATTATTATTATTATTATTTGTAGTAGTAGTAGTAGTATTCAAAACAATAATTAGATGAAATGGATTGGACTAGAGGTGTTTGTTCAAGTCCAATTAGTGATTTGTTTACATCTGCAGTATCCAATATTTTGTATGTATGGTCATGTTTAAAGTAAGTTCATGACATGACTCAATGGATAGTATTTTGACGGATTGGAACAAGAGTCTGACCGAATCACAATGACTAAGGAATTATTCTTTAAACATGTGTCTGATTTTATTTCCTGAGTATTCATTATATTTCGAAAGTAAACTTTTTTGACAAAGTGTATGGCGGCAAAAATATTATATATCTGGAGCGCAAGACCTCAATACTGAACAATCGATCATCTGGGTGACGTAAGTAACTCCTGTTGATCAACTGTTGAATCATATTGCCTCGGATAGTTGTGTACAAATGAGATAACGTCTGCCTTTAAACGTTGCGCCCTTGCTCCGGTAGTGTGGTCTTTTAATTGATGGGTCTTTGATAACAATATAAATAATAATAATAATAATAATAATAATAATAATAATAATAAGAAGAAGAAGAAGAAGAAGAAGAAGAAGAATAAGAAGAAGAAAAAGAAGACTTAGAATAATAATAATGAGTGCTTTGCATAGCGCCTAATCTTTAGAATCTCTCAGCGTTTGAAACATATATAATGATATGACAACAAAAACAAAAATAAAATCAACAAAATAAAACCACATGAAATTGGAAAATATAACAATGTTGAAAATTGTAAAGATAGAAAACGTTATTATATTAGGTATTAACGTTTGTCCTTGCAGTCGAAAAAGTTGCATTTTAAGAGCACTATTAAAAGCAATCATTGCGTCGTTGGTTCTAATTTCAATGGGCAGTTCTTTATACGTTTCTGTGCAGTGGTATGCAAATGAACGTTGTCCATATGACTTCGTTTTCATAGTGGGTATAATGGGTATATGATTGAGAGAAGAAAAGCGTAAGTATCTTGCTGGTGTGTACACATATGTGAGGCCCGACATGTATGCTGGATCGGAGTCCCTCAGTGAAACGTAGGACAGAGAAAATGTTGTGTTTGATTCTGAATCGAATGGATAGCCAGTGTAGGGTACAGAGCAGCTGGAAGGTGTGCTCTGATCGTGGTACGCTAAAGAAAATCCAAGCAGTTGTGTGTTGCACTGTTCGAAGCTTCCGGAGTATATATTGAGATGAACCAGACATAACTGAGTTACAATAGTCCTGTCTTGAAAGTACTAATGAACACACACGTGTATTAGTGACATCAACGGACAAATATTTGCGAAAAGAGCTAATGTGTCTTAGCTCAAGATATGCATCTATGAATATGTTCATGACATGATGATGCAATATGAGAATACTGTCTAACGTAATACCTATGTTTTGTATTGAATGTGAGAATTTAATGTTGGTGTTGCTGATATTTATTATTTAATCTTTATGGTCAAGTGTTGGCCTCTTCAGCAGAGCCTGTACAATTGCAGTTTTGAAAAAATGATGGGTATTTATTGAATGAGAGAAAGATATTAATAACATCAGTTAGTGAAGGCGACATTGGATATAAGGAATCAAGTAGCAGTGATGTTGGAATCGGATCGATCCAATTTACATGACATTGGTTCATTCTTCATTACAATTGTTTGTACTAAATCCATAGATACAGGTTCAGATACTCCTAATGGTTGTCGCTTAAAATCTGCACAGAAACGGTGACGACGAGTCAATTAAATTGTGGTGTTAAGCCTATCTCTAATGATTCGAGCTTTGTCACGGAAGACATTTGCAATTGGTCCGGAAGATCTACTGTAGAGAAGGTAGTTGGACGTGGTGTAAATGTGCTCCTTGACATTAGTTATCTCGAAGTGCTTTTTTCAGCAGGCACACTCCGTTATCTTAGTACTTTAGTGGGACAATTTCGCTAAATGAACTATATTTTTGAAGTTCTTATTAGCGTCGTCAGAGATTTGGTTTTGAATACTGAGTTCTGGTTGAAAGCCACACCCTCTCTGCTTTAAAGCGATCAATGTTTGCATTGTGCAGTTCGAAGCTTTCTCTAACACGTCTGTACCACGAAGAACAGTTTTGAATTGATACTGCTGCACTCGGATGGCTGAACATGATTTTAAAGATATTAACGCAGGCAGTTATCAGGTTGTTCTGCAATATTAGGAAAGACAGTTGCTATGTTTGCTTGAATGTCATGCATTTTTTTTATTCTATTTATCATACGGGTGTTTCTCTTAGAAGCAAATAAACGTGGAGGGCTAGGGACTGATACGTTGAGATGGCATATAATACAGACGTGATCTGGTGCAAATTCGTGGGATACAAGGGTGGATCGCATAATATCAGCATCAGGTCAATGTTTATGGGTGGATTGGTTAAATGACTATTTCAGGTTTATACATGTCGAATAGATCTAGGAGTTCTGACGTGTATTAGTTTCCTGGACTGTGAATGTGAAAGATGAAATCACCAAGCATAATCATATTGCCACCTATCGAATTTTCATACTCCAGGAGATTCGGATACTGTTCCAAAAACAGATTTAATCAGCTTGTTTTTTCTACAAGGTCAAGGGCGGTAGAGGCAGGCATGATGGGCTGACCTTTGTGCCAGTGTGAGTGTTGTTTGGTCTAGATCAAATGATGTGTTGCTGAAATTGAAGGATTTCTTGCATTTAAGGCACTTTTCATGGACGACCTTTCTTGGATGTGAAGATGAGTACAAATGTGATATTGTTTCCAAACAATTATTCTTAGCTTTGGTTCATATGTTGGTACGTCGTTTCCAGAGGGACAAGGACGTTTGCGTTTTAATTTTTAACATCAGGAGACTGTTACATTCGGGTACAATGGACAACAAAACAATAAATAATGGTCCTAAAACGTTATGTAAAATAAAGCTAAGCTCTTCACAAAACCCAGACCGCAGTGTTGCTTCCAATACGAATCCCAGCTACGTAAATGCCTCCTCTCCCATTCTGCTCATGTTTTAGTAATGATAGGAGATAATGGATCTTAATTAATTTAACATGTGTGCAATAACCAACTATATGAACTGGTCCAGGCTCAGTTAGCCATGGGAAGATAATCAACAGATCGGAACCTATTGACAGTCTATGTTATCAAATATCCAGAATGCTTCGATTAGTGTTATGGCCAGCTGTGATCTATTTATGGTGGTGGCCTATGCCTTCAGTCAGCTTTAGAAATCTGTTCTTATCTCACAGTTTAAAGTTATCCTTTGAGACTCAAAGTTTTGTGTCGAATGTATCATTTCTGCAGATGTATTTGGTGTTAATAAGCAGACCAAACTATGACTTTTGATTCCATCGGAGGATTGACTGATGATAGGTTATGCATATAGCATGATGTCCGATGCAATCACATTATCCTGATACCATGCCGAGCAGCCTTAACACTAACCTCTTTATGCCGCGAACCATTTTACGCACCTGTTAGTACCAATTTTGCAAGTCTTTGATATGACTCCACTGGCGTTGAAACCAGCGACCTTCCACATTCGAACATGTTTATTTGGATTGAAGTTCGAGAGATGGGTTTCCAGATTGGACATTCCGGGTGTACCTGATATTTCTTTGATATTTACCTAAACTATCTTAGAATTCTTCAGTTCTTAAAATGCACATTGTACTCTCATACTGGTCCTCGTATTATGTCTACATCAGCAGTATTAATTTTTATCTTAATATCAGTTGTGGAATCAAGTTTTTTTTTAGTTGTCAGTTATAATTGGACAGGATTTATTAATTCATTTAAAATATTATGGGTTGTATGATTATATGATGAAAGCTATTAACATCTAAACATATTTGAAGGTTCTTGGTATATCAGCACATTCATTATTTTGGTTGTAATTTATTGAGAAATGTTTTATCAGCGCGTAAATTAGAACAGCATGTATAACAGCTTTCGTGATTCGATATATAAATCCAGAAACTATTCTCTAATTGATTACCTTTGGTGAGTTTAGCTACTCCTACTCTATTCTCTCGTTCTTTTAATGCGGTCGTCATCATTTGTTTCGTGAACTCTTTTTGATGTTTGTTTCTTTTTTGTCTGTTGGACATCACATAATGGTTATTTTCGGGACTTCGTATGAAATTATTGACCTAATTAATACCTTTTCTGTTACACTAGTGTTCATCAATTTAATGATTTATCAATATGTTCCGAATAATATATCAATATGTTCCGAAATTTGCACTCGAACGCGTACATAACATTATTTGGAAACTGAATGATGCATGTTAACGATTTAATTCTTAAGGAAACATTTAGTACATTCCAGTCCACTGCCTGGTTAAAGCCAATATCACATATCACCATCAAATCTTTTAAAATGCTGTACACATTTATCTGTGAATCGGTCCTGCTATTATATAATATAGAAATTATTTAATACAAAACGTTTTCCTCACAGTTGATATAAAATAATCTCTGCCAGTAGAAAATATTTCCCGCAACGGAAAAAATAATCTGGAACATAAAATATATAAACTGCATAATTCCGAGTATTTACCATATGTCTGTAGCAGTTAAAAAATAGTGTATTATGGCAGTAGAGACCTCACTAAACACTTTACCTTCCAGATCATTATGATGGTAAACCATTTCAAAGAGGTTAGTATTACAATGTCGAAATGTGGGGTTTACCAATTTTAATCTTCTGTAACCCATAACTGACTCGAGCATATTTGCGTGTTGATCACTTTCAAGGATAATAATATGATGATTACTGACACACAACTCAATATTTACCACTATACAGAAATATCGTGGTGGAGATAAGGCCGACACCTATATCAAACGTAATTGCAGTCAAAAGCCCTAACATCACATTACTAAAGCCAAGAGCGAGCCAGATAAAGTGACGGAAGAAACCAAATGATAGAAGGAATGCTACCTAATCAGAGAAAACCACTCATATATTGATTACTTAGGATAACATACGTTTCACTTTAATGTTTTGTGATGGAGAGAATGAAGGCAAAAATTACAAATTTCTCAGAAAATGTTTCCGTAATTAGCATTTGCATGTATGTATAAAAGTATGATCAGGCGCGATATTATAATAACAAATTCTTGTACATTAATTATCGCATGTACTTAGTGGAATATGTTAAAGAAAGTGCATATGGAAGACGTAACCACCAATAGAGTAATAAGACCTAATAAATGTATATATTTCTTGCAACGCCAGGAAGCTATTGTATATAAATAATATTCATACAGATGCCAGAGATACAGTAACAAAACCCTTCAGCCAATTCCAGTGTGAATAATAACTAATTATTTTAAACTAAGTGTGCGTGATATCTTGCAATAATTTATAGCTATTCATAAAATAAATATTTGCATACTGATCCGAAACATGTAACGGTCGCGATATCTTGTCAAGGATGAACTTACAGATTGACACGTTTTGCATTGCCAACACATTTATTCGTCATGTTACAATCAACCACTGACTGTTGCGCTCTTAGATTTTTATTGAGTACTTTGATGTTGCAAAATGTCATTTGAAAAATCGATTGTTTCTTTACAGATTAGGCAAACAAGTTCATACAATATAGGTTTTCTCTGTAATTTTTACTTTAGAAATCATACATCAAATCAAGCGACCCCCACTTTGATGTTGACTACATTTGTGATTTGTTACTTTACTCAATGCAACGAAATTATATTGCAAACGGAAGGAGTACTTGTCAGATTTGTATAAATTTGATTGGTGTTTCAAATGCGTTTATGAAGGCAAAATGTACAAATAAAAAATAGATATCATCAAATATCATTTGATCACAGCATATTCTTATCAAACATAGATTTAAAAAAAACAAAAAACATAAGAGCTAAACAATAACTAGAAGACACAACAAGCCTGCAGCATGCTTTAAGTTCTCATCACTGTACTATTAATTAATTTACTGATTTTAATAAATACACAATATATATTTCGTCTCATTTCTGAAGATTTGCATATTCTTCCTACCACCAACACGAAAATTTATATTGTTTGTTTCATGCGATCTGGCACTCGATGAATCAATATAATTGTAAAACGGATATTGCAATATCGTAATAGAATTTACTGATAATTATGGTAGACTTTTCTGTTACAGATAGAACATGTCCAAATCCAAGATGGAGTCAAGGGCTCCTAACCAACTCACCAGACATATCAAATATACGTTAATTGTGATTGTGAATATGGTAATGTTTGTCTAATTCCATCAGAATTGTGTATGATATCAATATGACATAAAGGCTAAATCTTGACTGCTTGACAACATCTACTGTAAGTGACTATCCTTTAATATCCAGACATATTAATATACGCTTTATATTATAAGTCGAATAAGTTCGTATTCATGCGTTATATATCTCAGATACTAGATGAAACAGAATCCGGAAATTAAAGAAATCGATTAGTTTTTAAACAGAATCCAAACTTTTTACAAACTGATTAGTGTTTTTAAATGAACATAACACTCTCATAAAATAAAATCCATGGTATCCATCAGTTTCAGCTTTGCGGACGTTGTCACTCTTGAATATCACTTTTATTCCAATTTACTAACGATGAAGTATCATTTGATCGCGCATAAAACAATGAAAAGAACACGCGCATAGACACAAATATATACGTCAGACGGTATTTTTTTTATAAGGAAATCAAACGACGAATATCGCAATTTTCGATTGTAATCAATATTTGGAAAAAGAAACAAAGTAATTACTATCGGCATTTTAAAAGTAACGTAAGTAATTTACTAATGAAACCTATATAATTTACATGAAACATATAACTTACTTTCAACAGGTACAGAGTGCACATAAGTGCCTAACATAAACAACCCACGAATATGGCTCACCGACTGAATTCCCATACGTATCCAAAACGAACCACACTATAAATAGTATATATTATGTAATATCCATACCCATAAGCGTTGCAGTGAGAATTTTTTATTAAATTAGAACTGTTAATGTTTGTGACACTATTCTTCCTGTAAAAATGGCTTGTATTGTTCCTTTGACGTGGAACAAGCACCAAAACTCAAATCTTCTAAATGTTCATACTGAGAAAAACTATTAGTTTAATCTAAATAAATATAGTAATAATAATTATGTGTACATTGTTCGTCAACTGAAATAAATCATGTTTTAAAAAGTATCAATATTGTCCTGAAGAAGTATTTTCCTGAAACATACAGGTACTCAATAGATAATCCATTAAATTAAAACTTAATGTACAGCAACACAGTTTTGGAGTAACTTTGGCGCTACTAAATGTTTACCATTCTGTGACAATATCTGATATCAGTAAATATCCATAACATTCCGCAGGTTGTTTTATGATTAAACATTATTTCGTGAGGGCATGCGGGTTAGGTTATTTTTAATATATGTGTTTTAAGTACAGTAATTGGCATTACTCTGTGCACGGGCGTAAGGAGAATTAATCTTGATGGATAATATTTGGAGGTCATTTTGGTCTCGATCCCGGGACCCCACATGCTAAGAAAAGGTACCTTAATAACCAGTCCACACGTTTCTGCACTAACACGGCCACCTCACATCATCATAAAATTATGTTTTAACAGCCGTACATACATACACTAGAACGTGCAGACCCTCTTAGCTAATTAGATGTTTCGTCCCAAGAAACCAAGGCACTGGGTAGGTTAGGTTATTATTAATATATGTGTTTAAAGTAAAGTAACTGGCATTACTCTGTCCACGGGACTAAGGAGAATTACTCTTGATAGAAGTCATTTTGGTTTCGATCCCGGGAATATGATTCGTTTTTAAATGGCCAACTGTGAAAAAAACAAACAACCCAGGAACAAATATATCCATTATAACATTTAAAACAAATTGATTGATGAAAGGAAATAAAATATCTAGGCTGTAAAGTAAATATCAGACTACCCCACCAAGAAAAACTGCCTATAACGTTTGGTAGATGATTTTGACATTGTCATCTGAAAACTCAAGTGATATTATTAAGCTTATACTATAGCTTAGACCATGCAGAAGACATTGAGCTAACATGAGAGAGTTTGTTGAAAAATAAGAAAAGTCTTGAATCAGCAAACAGTTTACAAGCTATACTATGGAAATAATCAGCGATGGAAAGAGGGATTCTAACATATGGTCAAGATTATTATCAGAGATGAATAGCAACCATAAAACGCTCTGCCTTAAGCGGCGATGAAATATTTGGTGAATTAGAAATTTCGGGTACAGGAAACAACTGCTCTCATGTAAATCAATTAATGGGATACGACGTCGTTTATTCTTGAATAAACCACCATCACCCATTAATGCTATGAAGGACCATCATTAATTGCTTTAAATGACCACTCCTTGGCTCTTCATACTAGATTGTGCTCAAGACTAAACGAACTGGGACTACATTCATAATTACTTAAATGTAAACAGAAGCGAAAAGATAAACGTCTTTTCAAAGCTGGGAGGTGTAGAATAGGACGAAATTTACAGTTATCTCCCTTTCGCTCTTTCCAGCTAAACAATTACAAAATTCGGCCGATAATGTTGATAACCTGGTGCGAATCAATCTTATATAGTCAACCGTTGTATCGACTGTTGCAGCGATACCGCTGCAAAATATAATGCCCATTTAGTTGGACCACCGGAGGAGTGCACCTAAATAGTTAATATTATCAACGATCAAAATCTCGACGTTTTCCTAGGTACAGGACATGGATGAAAACATCAGGCGATGAGCCCAAGTTCCCAGATCTAACACTCACCGGTAACTCTATTAAGTTCTTGTCCCTCCATTATCGAAATGATTGAAGTGCTGACATCACAAAGAGATCCATGATAAAATGTTTTACATACAACACAACCTTCATCTTCTACCACACATCGTTTAAACTAGGCCAAACAAGACTCACACTGCGTCTACCGCCGTTCTCCCAGTAGCAAAACAATCTGACACAATCTTTCTTTTCGGAGACGTTTACAATCTCCTGGAGCATGGAAATTTGATAGTTGGCAATCTGATTATCCTGGAAACTCATACACTTCAAACCTCTTGGAATCCATTCATGTTTTAAACCTGAAACAGTAAGTAAGCCAACCCAACCATAACATCTCCATATTTTATGCTGGATTCTTCATAAACCTGATGATACTATGCTGCGATCCACCCTTGTACCTCACGAACTTGCATCAGGTCACTTCCGCATTATATGTCATCTCGACGTTTCAGTCCCTTATCCTCCACTAATATTTGCTAATAAGAGAAACCTCCGTAAGATAATTAGAACCAACTAATGCATGACATCCAAGGAAACCTAACAAATTTCGTACGTACTATAGCAGAACAACTAGGGAACTTCCTGCGTTCTTTGTTTGAAGAACATGCCCCAGCCACCAAGCGAAGCGAATCAATTCAAAAGTGTTCTCTGTGGCATAGCACTGCTACCAATCAGCTTCGCACTGTGAAAAGAGACCGCCGTAAAGCAGATAGGCTTTGGATTTCCACCCGACGCACTATTCATAAAAAATCCATGAAGCCGCTACGAAGAGCGTCAAAAATATAGTCCATTTAGCCAAATTATCCACTTAGCTAAATTGTCTCACTACAATACTAAGATCATGGAGAGTTCAAGCTCCAAAGACCTCTTCAAGATAACTAACAAACTAATGTCAATGAACAAATGAACACCACTTCCAAACCTTCACTTCAGTAGAACTTCAGGACTTTTCTGTATATTCCTTCTGTGACAAGGAGCAAACCATTAAAGATAAGCTTGATAACACAGTTTAATTGATTAGTCTTCACCATGCCGTTTCGATACAGAATTTTAGCGACATCGGAAAGGATCAGTTAAACCTGTCTATATGGATTTAGTACGGACAATCGTGATGACAAATCTGCCAAAATCATGTGAACTTGATCGAATTCCAACCTCATGGCTGTTTCAGTGCTTAGACCCATTGTTGCTTTCACTAACTGATTTTATTAATATGTTTCTCTCTCTCTCATCTGGGTAATTCTCATCAGTTTTCAAAACTGTTATTGTAAAGCCTCTGCTGAAGAAACCAACACTTGACCAATTACGAATTAAAAAACTATACACAATATATCATTATATATTACTTCAACGTCTCCAGTATGTATTTGGCATTCACAGTACAGTTTTACTGTGGTTCAAACATTACTTAGTCAACAGGACACAAATTGTTTCTGCAAATGGAATACACTCCACTCCAATTGATCTATGCTGTGGTGTTTTACAGGAGTCTGTTCTAGGAATGAAGTTTTTTAATCTATACACTCCGCCGTTCAAAAGTGTCACCGATCTTCACCCAGTGGCTCACCAATTTACGTTAATGACACCAAAACATGCAAATTGAACCACCCAATTGAAGTAGATGCTACCATCTAAGGAGCAGATAACTGCATTTCGGATGTGCAATCATGGATGACATGTGCCAAACTGGAGATGAATGGTGATAAAAGTGACACAGTGATCCCTTTCAAGAGTGCACTTAAATCTCATCATTTGCGACTGCAAGAACACATTTAAGAAGAACAGACCTAATAATATTTCCTACTTTAACATTTTTCAGCATTTTTTTCCAATTTTATGGTGTTTGTTTTCGTTTGCTTGGTTTTGTTTTTTGTATTGATATCATCATAGATGTTGTAAAGCGCTTAGAGCTTCTACAGATTAGGCGCTATACGAAGTCATTATTATTATTATTATTATTATTATTATTATTATTATTATTTTTATTATTATTTTTATTACGAAGGAATATAAACAACCGGAATGATATTTATTGCAATTTCTATTTGGATGGTTTTACCAAAGGTTTGATGTGGTCAGAGTAACTTTCAAAATAATATATTCGGCATTTATGATGGCATAAGTGGCTTTCTCAAAACACTAATTAAAGATTCATAAATATAAATAATTGTCTGATATTCGAACACTAATTTATGCTTCGAAAACATGTTTCTTTCAATAGAATTAGCCAATTAATATTGCAATTATTTTGTAATGATAAATGAAAACGTGATTTTAATATCAAATAATTCGTGACAAGATTACTTGGAAATTTCTGCACATTTTCTTCTCAAGGAAACGTCCGATGTACCGGTGCTGCGAAACAAATAATGTGGTACATTTCATCAGGAGACAATACCGAGGTAAACTGGTAGACCGGCGATACTGTAGAAGATTAGGTTTTGCATATCATCCTCACTCTTCCACACTGTCTTTCTCACTGGCCTGTATTGTACTTTTAATATGTGGACATTTGCGTTGTGTAGGTATTGCGGTATCCTCATTTGAAAACTCGACGGCATATAAGGGATCGACATATTTACGTGGAGTGTTCGTGTGGGACCATTTCCATTCTGCCGATTTTTACCCTGACGAGTGCTATCTCTGCACTGGGTTATTATATGACAGTACAAATATTTTTTGTGCCACTGTTCGCACAGGTTCGCTTACAAACTACTCCAAACATGTCTTAACAGGACACACTAATCTTTATTTTAAATTGGTTTGTTTTGATATTGTCCATGAATATTCTGTGCTGCTTAGGAACTTGTTTTGTACTCAGAATTAAATCTATCTTTCAGCCTTGTATTATGTACTTTATTATTTGGCTTTGTAACTGGAAGATAGCTGGAGATCATTTATGTAGTTATTTCAAATTAAGGTCAGGAAATATAACTTAGAAAGCAGGTTGACGGTATTATCGGTGGATTTTGGATGTTCGAAAAATAACTCTATCCATTAAGAGTTCATAATTTGTTCCTAATCAAGGCATTACATTTTACATCCCGGGTTATGATCTGTAAATTGTCACTTCTTGGTAGATCATTCTTAGCAATAATGCTACGTATTTTTAATTAGTATTGTTTTTTAGTTTATATAGTTATATGTAATGTATAATTGTAACATATAATTGATCTTGTCCAGCAATAATCCCATCATCTGCTTACCTAGTGTTATTAATTCGGTAAACAAGATAGTACTCATCCTTTGTAAGTGTAGGTTCCGAAGTGGATCTTTCTTAATTTGCAGCAAATGATACATCTTCACTTAAGGTGTTCTTCCTGAACTTAAAAGAATAGCAAATGAAACTAAACAATCATCAGAACTGTTTCAAAAGCTTCTTGGTCCAAAAAGATTTCAATCAGGTCCGAAAAAACCGATGAAGAAACAATCCAAGAATTCCTTAATAATTTTACCGAGTAAATTTTAGCATTGATCGATAAAAGTGATAAAAATGATTTAATCGAACTTGTTGCTGTGAGATATTAGGATAAAAATAAAAGGTTGAAACCAAGACATAACAAATATATCAGAAATATTTAACACTGGACTAATGTACTTTATAAAGTTAAATCTAGCATATCCCGAATTGAAACAAGAAGTGGACAGTATATACGATATCTCGGTGCGATAGATGAAGCATATAATAAATATTAAACACTAAAAGAGCAATAAATAGAAACACTACAACAGCGAAAAGAAGAACTACGACGACAAAAGATGGAAGAACAAAAACAGTAAAAAGAAGAATTAAAATAGCAAAAGGAAGAATTAAAACAGCGAAAATCGCTACGAAAAATCTCATCTCAACTAGAAGAGATACCAGATGATGATATTCAGGAACTTAACAGATCACGGGACGAAATATTTCACCATACGCAAGGCGCAGCCTGTTATAGTAGTGGCGATGTATTTTCTCATTCTGGAACTCATTGTAGTGGTCTTGTTCCCTATCCTAATAATATTCTATCCGACATAGCACGATTAGAAATTCTCATCGGGGGTAAACGAGCTAGAAATAATTCACCGGAAATAATTAATGAAACCACTCATATCTGCCGACGACTATTTGAAGGTGGTATCATGGATATTGGTGTATATCAATAACTATATTGCTGATCACGCTGATCATAGTCAATATAATATGCTCAAGGCAACACGGGATACTGCAGTTGATCCAGCGCCGGGCGGATATGCGAGGCCATCTGGTGATTTTGATGTCATAGATACTAATCATCATTACAACTTAGGGTTTGCAACACGTGTATCAATGTTGAAGGGACCGCGTAGATTATTGTTATGCGCGATTCCACTGTCTCATATATTTGGATTTTGTAGAAATTTTAGAAAAGTTATCTTTGGAGCTAAACACAGTTGTCATCGTGCAAAAAGGTGACGATACTGATGCAATCTGGAGAGAATTAGACCCTGCTGCACCTCCACTCCATGCTGGTAAAGTAAATATAACAAAACTTACATTATGGATGCCAGCAACGACCCCATCACTAGTCGCAAATTAAAAATTACTATAATTTATGAGTGCAGGTGGTAAATCATTGTTGTTATGGCTAACAGCATCAACAGCTATTCTACAGGTTCTCATTAAAGGAGATTTGTCATGGCATGTTACATCAAACAGGGAATTTTTGCGCCTCGACACTTATTTATTGCATTCCAGGATGTTGGGAGATTACATTCTCAAGAGCACAGCCATATGATATTTGATCAATTGGGAGTTAACCAAATTTCGTTAAGAATAAACGGTCAAAAGGACGTATCGGTGAATATTTTTATATTAATTACAAGCAAAATCAAATAACACGCGCATATCACCGTTTATTTTTCACTGGAACATCTTGACTTACCTAGACAATCCGTCGTTGACGTATACTTCGACCCTCGAGTAACCGCTCCTCCTGCTGTTGGTGTTGATTACAGAGCAACTGCCGTCATTCTCAGTGACAAATCAATGCTACTCGAAGGTATTGGTGGGCGAATGAGTATAATTGATGCACCAATAGAAAACACGTAGACACGTAGACAACTAGATCAATTTCGTATTAAATAAAATGTCATATAGTCATGTTAGTGTTACTCCAACTCCTGGTCAGATTAAAAAGTTTCAATCGGATTCAGCTAATAAATGTGGAACTACGATATCGTTAAAACACAACGAGATGTCTAGTGGTCAAAAAAACTATCACTAACAGCTCGTGAAATTAAGCATTTCAATGATGCTAGCAAAGATAAAAAAGGTGTTCAGGTTACTCTCTCTCTCTCTCTCTCTCTCTCTCTCTCTCTCTCTCTCTCTCTCTCTCTCTCTCTCTCTCTCTCTCTCTCTCTCTCTCTGCGGCCGCGATCAGACATTATAAAATCAGGTGGTACATTTCCACTTCTCGCTGCGTTACCAGCGCTAATTGTGGCTGCCGCTCTCGGAGCTGTTGGTACCGCCGCTGGGATGGCGCTAAAGAATGCGACTGAGTACGGATATAAAAATAGACGATTCGTAGCGGGAAAGGGTCTAAGACTACCAGGAACCTCTTATTCATGGTACAGCGGAAACGGCCTGAGACTACCAGGAACAGCTTACTAGCACCAATGTCAAATTTTGATTTACTCGATGCTGCTATAAAATATGCGATTAAAGGTGTTTTAATGCGAGATCAAATACCACAACAGCCAAACAGTACTGAAACCGGTATCATTAATCTCGATAGCAGCACCGGACCTGGAACTCACTGGGGTGCATACGCGAATGATTCACATGGGATTGTTATTTTGATTCATATGGGTTAGCACCACCTAAAACAAATTATGTGTTATATACATCTATTAAAAATTCCTATCTGGTACTCCACGCTACCAACACAAGAAATTACCGTCCCACCAATATGAGGCCAGCAGGTAATAAATATACTTAGCACTATATCATCAACAACTAAACCGCCTACAAAACCGTACATGAATACACTAGTAATTGCTTTTAAGAGAGATCTTAAAATATAATGATTGATATTTACGAGAGAGCTCTCTCAAGCCTGAAAAAAAAATCGGGGGAAATATCTGCAACAAGAGATGTAAAAAATAATCGAAGATGAAATATCCGAGATGTTAAACCTCGCAAGTGTGGATCCAAACGAAATATTCGTATTTCAAGACAAACAGGGGAAATTTGAAACGAGTAATGTTTTTCTGACTGATATTCATGTTCAAATTAATGGAGTAACCGAACATTCCATAGCGGTGTTTGATTCCGCCGGTAAGATTAATCCAGCAGTTCTTTTTCCAAATGTGATAGATAGTATCAACAACCAAATTAAAAGGTCCGGTGACAATGACAGAAGTTCTCGACATGAACTCAGATAAAATAACCACACATGGCAATCTAACATTAGATACTGATGCTGTGACACAATAATGTGTGGATGTGTTAGACAAGAAATTAACAACGATATATGTTAAGCATTAAACCACAGATGGTAAACTAACAACGCTGCAACAAGAATATAAAACCACGGATGATAAACTAACAACGCTGCAACAATAATATAAAATCACAGATGATAAATAAACAACGCTGCGAGCTGAGTATCATGTTCACGTAGGCGCGTTTGCAAACCTCCGTAGGAATTTTAGAAAATCGGATGCAACCACGGATACTTTCTTTGGTACTCCAATGACTGTCCAAATTAAACTTTCTGATATTAAAACATATATTGATACGATTAAACAAACACAGGACAATATCGTTTCCTGCTATCGTGACCCGGCTTGATCAAATTAAAATACCATATAAACAAAATATAAATACAGTGTACTCGATAATCATGGATCTTTCACCTGGACACCTGAAAATAACTCCATTGGAGTGTCTTCTAATGTTAAGGGTATCTATAGATTGACTCTGATTTCGCCGTTACAGTTTACTATATAAACTAGTACTTCTACTGGTGTGAATATTGCAAGTGCAATAATAGATAAGAGATCCAATGAAACATTTACAATATCCCCCACTGATGATATATTAGCTCGAGTATCAATCAAATGGTCTGTTGAATTTGTAATTGATTTAAATACATATTATAGCGAATGTCCAACAATATCGATATAATCAAAACCGTAAGTTTTAAGCTAAACTAAAAAATCTTATTGACGAATATACAACGAAGATATAAAAAATACCGCAGGCAAATTACCAGAGTTGACATTATTCTGTATTCGGTTTCAAGTGTAATTGCTGGGACGGGTATATTGTTATCAGCGATAACAGCACGGGCACCTGTATTTGTCACAATTTGTGTGTCATCGGCGACATCAATTACAGGAATTCTTACCATCATCACAATAAAAAATATCCACGTGCACTCAGAATAAACTACACGAGTATATAATTAAGTTACATATTGCATGAGCCGCGTATTCCCAATTGTCAATTTGTGTGTTAATTTCCCCACTGCATTTATGGTTAAAGAAAAAGCATTAGCAAAATTGGCTGAATATTAGATCAAAATCCAAATAATTCCTTGGTGTTTGCGAGTAAAAATGATAAAGATTGAAACCCGGAACGAAATGTTGTTTCGTTACCATCTGGGACTTACCCGATCGAAAAGATCAATAGTTAATTCCAGTGTAGAATAACACCCATTACGGGACAAGAATCAAAAATCGCTATAACAGTTCAAGAACAAACAGTATCATCTGCAACTGAGATAAACTCACCCGGGTAGCTCGAAGATATCTACCAGAGTTATATAAGAACTGTCCTAGGATGGCACGAATTCCCTCCTTCACCAGAACCATTCTGATAATACCACAGACAATAAATCATATCACGAAATCGCCCCATTCTACGAAAATAAATCCTTGATATAAGAAATGCAGCACTACACTGGGTACTGGTTTCATTTCGAGGAAGGGGAGGGAGATTATAGAAGAGCAAGGAGGATAGGTATGAAAAAAGTAGAGCAGATGGTGAAAGTTTATTTATGAGCGAGACGGAACAAAGACTGGATCTATATCTATTCTCGCACATCAGATTACTGAAATCTATAATATTATAAAGTGGTCTAAGGTTGACATTGCCAGGGAGGGAGTGGGAGACAAGCGCCCCACTCCAGTTAAATCCCCCATACGGCTTGCGTCTCTGATCGCCTCTGTCAACTAAAATCCAGCTCCTGGCCTTCACGAGTGGCTTAGACCTGAAGCCTGGCGGACCGCTTTATCCACCGACAGGAGAAGGGGTGAAGGCGAGTCACTGGCGCCTTAAAACCAGTTGCTTCGGGTAGTTGGGACTCGTAAACCTTCGATATTAGCTCATCTAGGAGAAGAAAAACTCTGATTCCAAACCTCTGCTGCCTTGCGGATATACACACTCATGTGAAAGGCTAAGGGAGTAAACCCCAACAAAAATCCGGAGTCCCTAAGGCGGTATGACCTTTACCTCAATGTCATTCCGGCAAGTCCTGCGACGACGCAGGTGCCAATCTGTATCGACATTTGTCGTTCCCTTGGGCCCAACAGCTGCGTAGAGAGGTGGGATCTGCTGATTTCAGCAACAGCTGATTCTCCATACCACCCTGCCCAGGCTTCGTAGCTCCACTGGAGAGGACACTCCAGCGTCGTCGTATGACGTCGGCACAGCATGAGAAGTAGAAGTTTACCGGTTCTAAGCCAAAGCTCGGTTGGCGTAGAGCTTGGCGCCAGGGGTTACTTCTGACAGTGGGAGAGATCATCAGGTCTCACTGGACAGCTACCGCCCGCCTTAAGCTGGGCAGCCTCCAGTCAGTAAGGTGCTTCCCGCCATGGCCTGCGTGCTTCACGTGGTGCGTGGAGCTTAGAGAACCATCTCGACAAGTTGGCCACAAAACACCGCACCAGGAAGAACTAAAAGAAGAAATAAGAAAACTCCAACACTTCGTTTTGCGACCTGGAACGTTAGGACCATGTGTCCAGGACTGACCAACGAACTACAACAGATCGACGATGCACGGAAGACTGCCGTTATTGACAGAGAACTCTCCGGACTGAACATCGACATTGCCTGTCTCCAGGAGACCCGACTCGCTGACAGTGGCACCGTCAATGAAGCCAATTACACGCTCTTTCGCAGGGGAAGCCCTCAAATGAACCTAGGCAGCACGGTGTAGGCTTTGCTGTAAAGAACACGCTAGTTGCCTTCATTGAACCTCCATCATCAGGTACTGAGAGAATCCTTGCCTTCAGGCAGTCAACATCCTTATGCCCGGTCCACATCTTCAGCGTGTATGCTCCAATCCTCCGCTCTACCCACGAGGAAAAAGACAAGTTTTATGAGGCTCTGGATCAGGTGATATCCAGCATTCCAAAAAACGAAACCCATTACTTGCTAGGAGACTTCAATGCTAGAGTGGGAGCCGATCAAGAGGCCTGGTCCGCCTGTCTTCGCGCTTATGGAAGGGGCAAGATCAACGAGAACGGGCAGCGACTTCTGGAGATGTGCTGCTCCCACAGCCTATGTGTGACCAACACTTTCTTCCAATGCAAGGAAATCCACTAGGTGTCTTGGCGACACCCACGTTCACTACACTGGCACCAGCTAGACCATGGCATCACCAGGCGTACGGAACTGGCCAGCGTCCTCCTCACCCGCAGCTACCACAGTGCCGACTGCGACACGGACCATTCCATTGTGGTCAGTAAGGTGCGAATATTACCTAAGAAACTGCACCATGCCAAAAAGAAGGGTCACCCTCGCATCGACAGCTGCTGTGAAAGTAACCCAGAGAAAACACAGCGGTTCATCAGCAATGTGCAAGAAGCTCTCACCAAAGTGACACCTTACGACACCATTAACTCCAAGTGGGCCCACCTCCGTGATTATGTGTACAACTCAGCCATCATATCTTACGCGAAGAGGGAACGGAAAAATGCCGACTGGTATGAGGAAAACTGGAAGGAGATGGAGTCCATGACTGAGGCAAAGAGGAAAGCCCTTCTGGCATATAAGGCTGTACCTAGCCCAATAACATTGCAAGCACTCAGGAATGCAAGGAAGAACGCCCAGACGACTGCCCGCCACTGTGCCAACATATACTGGCTTAACCTTTACAACAGTATACAGACAGCTGCCGATAACGGGTATGCAAGAGGAATGTATGAGGGCATCAAGAAGGCGACAGGCCCCTCCATCTCAAAGACCGCCCCTCTCAAGTCCAAGACAGGTGAAGACATCACAGGCCAGAGCAAACAACTGCAGCGATGGGTTGAACACTATCTCGAGCTATATGCAACCCAAAACAGCGTCACTGACACTGTCCTGGATGCCATTCCAGACCTGCCTGTCATGGATTAGCTAGACACACAGCCCACCCTGGAAGAGCTCAGAAAAGCCATAGACTGCCTTGTCTGTGGGAAGGCTCCTGGAAGCGACGGCATTCCGCCTGAAGTCCTCAAGAGTGGCAAAGCAGGACATGGGTGACACCAACATCGTCACTTTGTACAAGAACAAGGAAGACCATAGCGACTGCAACAACTACAGGGGCATTTGCCTCCTCAGTGTTGTCGGAAAGGCTTTCGTCCGTGTTGCCTTGGCGCGCTTGCAGATCCTAGCCTCCCGCGTCTACCCAGAGTCCCAGTGTGGATTTCGAGCCGGCAGGTCAACTGTAGACGTGATCTTCTCACTACGTCAGCTGCAAGAGAAGTGTCATGAGCAGCAGATGCCCCTCTACATCGCCTTCTCCAGAATGCTTTCAAGGGCTGCAGCGATGGAGTGTACATCGATACCAGGGCTGACGGAAAGCTAAGACTAAAATCACAAAGGTACTCATCTGTGAATTGATTTTTGCCGATGATGCAGCCTTGACATCCCACACGGAAGATGGACTGTAGCAGCTGGTATGCCGGTTCTCCAACGCTTGCAAGGAATTTGGAGTGACCATCAGCTTGAAGAAAACAAACGTCATGGCGCAAGATGGAGACTCCCCTCCCTATGTCACCATTGATGGATACAACTTGGAAGTTGTCGAGAACTTCACATACCTCGGGTCCAACATCTCCAGCTCACTCTCAATTGATTATGAGGTGAATGGTAGGATTGCCAAGGCAGCTGCAGTGATGGCCAGACTTAACCAGAGGGTATGGAACAATCCCAACCTCACCGAGAAGACCAAACTGCGTGTCTACCAAGCCTGCGTGCTCAGCTCACTCCTCTACAGCAGCGAAACATGGACCACTTATGTTACTCACGAGATAAACTAAACAGCTTCCACCTGAGATGTCTGCTGCGCATTATGCACATCAAGTGGCAGTACAAAGTACCGAACACAGAGGTGAGAGGCGCCTTCGCTGGCTCGACCATGTCAAGAGGCCTGACCGCATCCCTAAGGACATATTATATGGGGAACTAGCAAAAGGTACACGACCAACTGGACGTCCACGCCTGCGCTACTAACACGTTTGCAAGAGAGACATAAAGACGGCCAACATCGATGTCAACAAATGGGAGAGCTTTGCTAATGAGCGTCCCATCTGGCGCCTAGCTGTCAAGCAGGGAGTTAGAAAAGCTGAGGATGACAGAAATAGGAAGCATGCTCAAAAGAGTGCCAGAAAGAAGGAGCTACGCTATCGTCTCGCGTAGACGGACGGATGCCAAGGAGGATAATATTGTCAATCAGGAACACAGTCAACAAC
Source organism: Unio delphinus (assembly GCA_029339505.1). Taxonomy (NCBI): domain Eukaryota; kingdom Metazoa; phylum Mollusca; class Bivalvia; order Unionida; family Unionidae; genus Unio; species Unio delphinus. The sequence goes on along the minus strand of JAQISU010000048.1, from coordinate 3,231,865 downwards.
TACAGCGACTACAACAGGCTTTCAATGAGTCTAATCGAAGTGAAATCATCACGCGGATAGAAATATTAAATCAACTTGTAACCGACATGGAATATATCAACAAGCGAGTAATTCAGGCAACAATTGATCATAAAGATAACCACACAACTTGTCATAAACAAAATTTCCTAACTGTATATAATATATTAAAAGATGAATTACCAAATTTCAAGTTTCCTGGGTTTAATGCAAACGAACTAAACAGATCGTCAATAATCTTATCAATGAACATTTTGCTCAAATACTTTCCGCATGGAGACAACAACATGGGAGTTCAACCATCTTCAAACATAATAACGACCCAGCCAGTTCTGGTAGGTATTTTGTTCCTGGTAATGTGAATATAACCTCGGTGATTGCAGGAAATCTAGTATATGACGTTCTTGATGGAGATTAGCAAATAAATCTCGAAAGATCAAATCAGGCTCAGCAAGGATACATTTAATATTCGTTTGCACCATTGGTTTCATCAGGATTTTTAATACTACAGGATCCCGTGAATTCAATGTATAAGCGATGTAATCATGATTCATTATCGAGAATTAATATTAAACTCATTTACGAATCCAATAATCTACGGGAATTTCGGGGAGAGACTTTACAAAATCAGTCTGTATGTGAAATCCTAAAAGATTTTAGTCTTATGACGTTTATCTAAAGGATTTCCATCGTAAACGACTTCCGTTTTTACGATTTCCATTTTAATTATTTTTGTAAATCAGGTGCAAAGTTAGAAAATCGATTGAATTTTCATTATTTTTTTTTCTGACATATCGTATCGAGTAAACCATTCATCGACACTAAAATCTATGATTACAAATCTGTGATTGGATATGAAATTATTGCTAGCAAATACCATATCTGTCAGAGATGATTACGTATATGTACGGTTTACTATTAAATTCTTTTGCGGGGTAGAAAAAATAACAACACTGATCTAGTTTCGTTTTCAATAGCTAGAAGACGTTTTCACTTCCTGCTAGCATATTTTTAAAATGGGCACAAGTAGAAGTACAAGTTGATATATTAAACTAAGTAGATCAGACATAGAAAGGAAAAACATTATTTTTTGTTTCGAATAAGCTCTTTTAACTGTAGAACTCTGGAGTTTATGACTTTTTAGTTCATATTGTTGTGATATATCATTTCTTTCTTCTCTTATGCGGTAAATACAGGTACGAAATTTTAAATTTAGCTATTTTCAAGCTGATGCGTTAATGGCTTGTTGTAGTTCCTTGACCAAATAGTATTGTGACGGTAGCACATATCGATTTTCACGGTATATGTCTTCTAAATATTGAAAGTCAAAACCGATTTTATCACAATCTAATTTATTTGATAATTGCATTCCTTGATTTTTCAAATCCGTAATAGCAGAAATTATATCATTGATATTTTCATAATTCATTATATAATAAAATATATCTTTAATATATAGATATCAAAAAAGATACAATCTCTATTAGTTCTAAGGTGTCATCGACATCTTATACATGAAGGTATATAGCGACAATACAATCTCTATTCGTTCTAAGGTGTCATCGACATCGATACCTGACAAAAGTAGTACAAAAAAGAATATTGTTGTTGTAAATACTTATTTGTTTGACTCGTTATCTGACAGAATAAAAAAATAGATCAGAGATATAATTATAGATAGTATCGTGGGATATGGTTGAAATTCCTCGCTCATTTATATACAAATACATTATTTGTCTACTTGATTATTAGGTTTAATTATTATTTATTGAGAATCTAGTAATATAGTCCTGGGGTGTTCTTATGATTTTTTTCGCTGACAGAGTCAGAGTCACTGTTGGAATCTTTGACTCGTTTATCATAATAGCGTTTAAGTTTCCTTTCTCGTTTACCATCACAACTGAGACATAATTGTGTTTCCTCGTACTCCAACACCACTTCGTATACAGGGTTTCGGATCTAAGCTTACTCGTCGCACACTCTGTGAATGATATCCACAGAATTAGTTTTTGCACGATTTGTTAGAAACGGTTACTGATCCTATCAAAAGCCATTTACTGTGATTCATTATATATAAATTCATTATTTAAATACTTGTTTAAATTAAACATGAAAGAGTTTAAGAGATTATCCAAAGCAAAACCCTGGAAAAATTTTAAATTTAATCTCGATAGAGTCTCCGTAGATGCACCAAATAATGGTCTAATATGTGATAGAAACATAATCAGTAAAATCCATGAAGCGTTTAACGAATTCTTGCACGACGGAGCATTTCATTGTTGGTCAACATTTCGAAACGCTGGGACTGTTCATACTACCATGAACGACAACCACGCGGCAAGAATAATAATGCATCCTGACCATCGAAAGTATTTTTCCTGAGAGATATTCATTATACTATCAGAAATTTGTAGTTGGATTCTTTGTGATAAATTCGATCGGATCTTGAAAAATAATAAAATTTCACCGTGAGTCAGCATTCCAACGCATTATGCAATTACAGCTCGCGCAATGATTATTATGTTGTTGTTTCAGCGTAATTATAAATTCAACATCAACATCAAATTCTCGCTTATTTTTTATCTAGTTGTTTATAACCAGAGAGTTTTGTTTTCTTGCTATATTATCGCTGACAATATCATTGATTGTGGTGTCACCAGAATCTAAAATAACTCTTCGAAGTTTTTTTATTTTTCGTACTCTGGACACTGCGAGATAAATTAAATTTGACTAATCGATGCCATCATCTACTATCCAAACAATCGTATCGAATATAGTCAATCCCTGCGAAGAATGTATCGTCATTGCGTATCCTAGTGTCCACGAAGATTTATTAGCGCGCACTGCATCTTCGACAACATTGATATCATCCAACACAATATCATTTAGCAAGAGTGTTTGTTTATCTGTCCCTGACTCTGTCAGGCGCCCTGGAATATCAGCTTCAATATCTTGTCTTCGTGAATCCGTAGGCATACAACATAATGGTACTGGAAGTGTTGCGAATTTTTCATTTTGTATTTGAAATAACTGCGCTTGAAGTGTGTCTCTGACTATCTTTCTACTTGCCACTAGCAAATCATTTGGTCTCCACGCTTCCCAATAAACATGTAATATGGTTTCTGAAATTATTCCACGCGCTATTTCACACTGGATTTTATCCTGCTGTAATCTGATTAATTTCTTGAACTCATCTAATTTTGGATCAAGAGATCTATGATCAGTATTATTTTCTTCATAATAATCAGAACAATTCTTCAGCGAGTCATGCGGAGACAAACCGAAAAATGGTGGTTGTTGACCATGATCGCCACACATTATCACAGCTGTATTTTTCTGTAACTACCAATCAAGAAACAGTTTTAATATATCTATCGACACTGTGCATATTTCATCCCAAATAAAAATTTCAGGAATATATTTCTCACCATTCGATCAGGAGTCCGAAAACAACTGTGATACGTGCAAGAATCACCTCCTCGTTGTTTCATCTCTCTTGCAAGTCTGTGTGTAGGTGTCAGCACAATCATATTTGACTTGCTTTGAAATAATTCGATAACACGAGTCGTCTTCCCTGACCCACTACATCCATTTAAGCAAACGGTTTAAATCTATATATTGGATCAGATAACGAATGAGCACTTGAAATTTCTGATATTTTTTTTATTTTTGATGTAAGTATCTTCAATCGTAACATCCGCTGATTTATAATAATGGCGAAATATTTCTTGTTTTATTCTCCATGACCCCGACACTCATCGGAATTTGTAAATTCAGCTACTGATTCTTTATATTTAATATCTATAGAAAATGAATCTATGACGACTCTAATGGCAAATTCAGGAAATCTTTTTATCATCGATAGCAAATTGATAGAAGCATAAGCCAACATAGATGCCTTTGATGTACGTATTGCGGAGTATTTCTATTAATGTAGCTTACAATTGTACCGAATTTTGTTCCATCGGACAACAAAGAATCTTCACGACTGACATTTTGGATAATCTCTCAAACTTTCATATTCATCATGTAGAATTAATCGTGAATAATGTCGCTTGTGATAATATCCTCCACCCTGGGTGAATTTACCGATTATACTTCTACCGAGATCCTTTGCATTTTTATTTCTGATTTCAAATACCTCCTTTGACGCTTTAACAATATATTCTTCATCAGCGGTGGAAGGAAAAAGTTATTTGTAATCGTTAATAATACTATCAAGACTATCGGGTTGTGGTAACCAAACAGAAGTTTGTTTCCTATATGATACAATTACCTCGGAGACAGTCAACAACATCAGTATAATACAATCAATCATATGCCGTAATAACACTTTTGTTAATCAGTGTTTTTCAGATATATGTCTACCAAACCAAACATAACAAATTGGATGAAGTCCTTAAAATCTCGAATGATATCACATGAGCGAATCCGGTTAGATCAAAATCTGGTAGTTGTCCATTAATCGCAACTCGTGTCATCGAGTGTTTGGGATACCCAGATCGTTTAGAATACCCAGCGCACTCTCCATACCCGAGAAAAAAAACCTGAAAAACACGCAACCATATCAACCGAAAAAACATTGTTAGGATCAAGTTTGGTACTCCATAATCCAGCATGTCCATAATCCAGGTCGTGTTGGTTTACACAGATTTTTCCTGCTCGCAATATGGGCTGCAACTGACGGGACTGTAAAACATTTTGTAGGTAATTGCTTGTTATGTTGATAATATTAACTATTTATGTGCGCTTTCCGGTGGTTCAACTGAATGGGCGTTAAATTACGCAGTGGTATCGCTGGAACAGTTGACACAACATAGGACGATTTAAGATTTATTAGCACCAGGTTATCAACATTAACGGCTGCGTTTCTTAATTGTTTAGCTGGAAATACCGAAAGGGAGATAACTGTAAATTTCATCCTTTTCAACGCCTGTCAGCTTTGAAACAACGTTTAATTTTTCGCTTCCGTTTACATTTAAGTAATTATGAATGTAGTCCCAGTTCGTTTAGTCTTGAGCAAAATGTGATATGAAGAGCCAAGGAGTGGTCATTTAAAGCAATTAATGGTGGTCCTTCATAGCATTAATGGATGATGGAGGTTTATTCAAGAATAAACGACGTCGATAATTAAAGTAAGATAACTGAGAGAAATGCTAATCGTAAGACCACTTCCGATTTGATTTACATCAGAGCAGTTGTTTCCTGTACCCGAAATATCTAATCCACCAAATATTTCTTCGCCGCTTAAGGCAGTGCGTGTTATGGTTGCTATTCATCTCTGATAATTTTCTTGACCATATGTTAGAATCCCTCTTTCCATCGTTGATTATTTCCAAAGTATAGCTTGTAAACTGTTTGTTGATTCAAGACTTTTCTTATTTTTCAATAAACTCTCTCATGTTAGCTCAATGTCTTCTTCAGGTCTAAGCTATAGTATAAGCTTAATAATATCACTTGAGTTTTCAGATGACAATCTCAAAATCATCTACCAAACGTTATAGGCAATTTTTCTTGTTGGGGTAGTCTGATATTTACTTTACAGCCTAGATATTTTATTTCCTTTCATCAATCAATTTGTTTTAAATGTTATAATCGATATATTTGCACCTGTTTTATATTTATACAGTGTGCCATTTAAAGAAAACGAATCTTATTTCCGGGATCGAAATGAAAATAGACCTAAAATTTTATCTACCTAGGTTAATTCTCCTTAGTCCCGTGCACAGAGTAATGCCGGTTACTTTACTTTAAACACAAGCAGCAGAGAGGGTGAGCAGGACAACTTTTCAAACAAAAATCGATTTTAACCGTCAAAACAACAAATAGAGCCTTCCCACGAAAATTCATGTTTTAACCACAAAAAAAAGAAAGTCTCTGTTTGGCAAATGGAGCCTTAGTGATTTCGTCTGAAACACGAGCTTGCAAGGCGGTGAATCCAGGCCTCAAAATGCCTCCATTGGGTAAAAAACACGATGGACACTCACCCCCTATGATTTCTACCGAATATTTTATCAAGTCCGATACGATATCGTGTCCTCGGGGCTGATAAATTTATCGTCACAAATCCTTGTGGCATTGACTGAGCGTGACTAAAGAAATTTCTAAATCGATTATGATCCATATCACCGCAGCACCAAGTTTGCCAAATATTTCTAAGAGTATGTGTGTCAACTCCATTAAATACACACAATAAATTGCAGTTATCTCTGATCACTTTTGGTATTTGTGTGTATCGTTGAGTGACATATATCACATCAGTGCCTTTATGCCTACCTCTGGAAAATATCCTAGCAGGATTTTTTTGATTATCTAACATCACATCGTCATATACGACTAAATTGTTAATACTTCCATCGATATCATCAATGCTCGGTGCATCGTTGATATCAGTAATAAATTCAATAATATCATCATCGATTTGAAATTCTTCGAATTTTGATTTTGCTTTCTCGTTAAAATCCTTTAGCACTTCATAGCATCGCTGATCGTCTAAACTCGGGGATACTAAATACCATTTGTTCCATTCCATCCATCTCGTTATCTAATTAAGTAGCAGTTGTGTCTTGCCGCTTCCAGATGGTCCGATTATAATCATTCTAATTGAATTCGGCAACATTTCATGGTGTTTAATAGGTTCCCGTCGTCGGGTAGCTGAATAATCAATTACATTCATGCTGTTATATATAAATTATGGATCTATATTGTGTGAAATGTAGGGCGCGTACTGGCACAGATGACTTGACGACGATTACAACTAAAAATAACCGATCAGCGCTTTCTGGTAAATGCGTACAATGTAGTACAAAGAAATTTAGATTTGTTTCCCTTGGTAAACCCAAAGAACCTTTTAAAATAAACGAGGAGGTGATATCGCAGCCAAGCTAACTAAACTCCCTGGAACCCCATGGGCAAAGTGTCCAGGAGAAAAACACCTTCCAGGGTATAGTTATTGTGGACCCGGAACCAGACTTGATATCAGACTCAATAATCATAACCAACCCAAACCCGGTGAAGAACCAATAAACGCCATTGATAAGGCGTGTCACGCTCATGATGTTGCATATATGAGCAGCAATGTGCAGCATAGACATCTAGCAGATGTGAAATTAATTCATGCATTAAATGACATTCCTGATAAATCCTTCAAAGAAAATTTGGCTTCATTTTTGATAAAATCGGCTATGAAAAGTAAATTGATGTTAGGTGCTGGTAATTAATAACAACATGGAATCTATTTATTATTCTCCAAGTGGATACTGGAGAGGCAAGGCAGCAATCAATAAACTCGCTAGCGCTGCAAAAGTGAAAAAAACCACTGTGGCTCATTGGTTATCCAAACAGGCTATATGGCAAATTTATCTACCACCGCCTAAACAAATTCACTACTCGCATTTTGATGTGACCGTTCCTAATGAAGTTCATCAAGCTGATATATTATTTCTGCCGCATGACAACGGTTACAAATACGCGTTAACCGTAGTTGATATTGCGAGTCGATACAAACAAGCGGAACCGCTAAGAACAAAATCATCGCTTGAAGTTGCTTCTGCATTTGAAAGGATTTATCGACGAGGTCCTCTGTGCTGGCCAAATCTATTACAAGTTGATCCTGGCAAGGAATTTCAGGGTGCAGTGTTATCAACAATGAAGCATCATAATGTCACCATCAGACGAGGACATACTGCGCTACATCGTAATCAGGCAATTGTTGAACGGTTTAATCGGACGATTTCTGAGCGGTTATTCGGATATCAATACGCGAAAGAATTCATCCAAGATAAGCGATCCCGTGAATGGGTCAAAAGGTTACCAGCTGTGATCACCGCACTGAATAATGAGATTACTAGAACAATCAACATGAAACCTATCAACGCGATTAAAAAGAAGTCTATACTAAAACTCCCACAAGAGGATTTTTCTAGAAACGCTAGCATTTCCCAACCAAATCTTGGTAGTAATATCACTGTTACGTATTTATACGAACCAGGAAAGCTTGAAGGTGGCAGATAAAGGGCTACTGATCCTATTTGGAGTGTTACTGCACACAAGATATCTAGTATAACATGATCTACGGTTGGAAACGCTAGCGTTTCTAGACCAGCAATCTATAGACTGGATTCAACTGCCCCTCAACGAGGATTTACTCGACAACAACTGCAAGTAATACCCGAGGATACTCAATTACCACCGCGGGGTCTTAACTAGCATCTCTGCGTCGTCTTAAACAACTCTTCGAAGCTGATTTATTCGTCGTACTCTGGATACTGCAAGATAGACTAAATTTGACCATTCGATGTGATTATCCACTATCCAAACAATTGTATCCGATATAGTCAATCCCTGTGAAGAATGTATCGTCGCTGCGTATCCTAGCGTCCATGGGGATTTATTAGCACTCAATGCATCTTCAACGACGCTGATATCAACCAGAACAATATCATTTAGCACTAAATTCTGTCTTTGAAATCCTTCGGATTTTGGTCCTGGAATATCAACTTCAATATTCTGTTTTCGTGTATCCGAAGGCCTATAACATAACGATACTAGAAGTGTTGCAAATTTTTCTTTATGCGTTTCAAATAACTTCATCTGAAGTGTGTCTCTGACTATTTTTCTACTTGCAATTATCAAATCATTTGGTCTCCATGTTTAAAAAAATTCCTCCATGGGAGTTTCTGAAATTATTTCACGCGCTATTTCACACTGGATTCTCTCCGGTTGTAATCTAATTAGCGCTTTGAATTCTCGTAATTGTTCATCAAGTGATCTATAATCAGTGTTAATTTCTTCATAATAGTCTACAAAACCCTTTAGCCATTCATGTGGGGATGCACCGACAAATGGTGGTGGTTGGCCGTGATCACCGCACATGACGACTTTTGTATTTTTCAATAACATCCACTCGAGAAATGTTTGTAATACATCTAATGACACTGCATATTTCATCCCAAATTATGATTTCATGAATAAATTTCTCGCCCATACGCTCAGGAGTCCACTTATCTCCTTTCCATCGAAAGAAACTGTGATAAGTACAGGCATTTACCCCTCGCTGTATCATCTCTCTTGCAAGTCTGTGAGTTGGTGTTAGCACAATCATGTTTGGATTTTCCCCACGGAATAATTCAATTGCACGAGTCGTCTTTCCTGATCCACCACAGCCGTTTAAATAAACTGTTTTATATCTACAGATTGGATCAGATATCGATGGTGCATTAGAAAATTCTGATTGAATCTCAAAGAGATTCCGATAATTATTTTCAATCGTAACATCTGCTGATTGAATATAATCATGAAGCATTTCCCGCTTAATTCTCCATGATCCCCAACATCGCTGTTTATGTAAAATGAGTCAGTGGTTACTCTAACTGCGGTGTCAGGAAATCTATTTATCATCGAAAATAAATTGATAGAAGCATATGCGAGCACAGAAGCTCTCAAATGTGTATACTGCGGATTGTATCCATCGTTGTAGGTAACAATTGTACCCAATTTGGTTCCATCGGACAGAAATGCGTCTTTACGATTGACATATATGCCCTTATTCGTTAGATCCGCGATTATAAATCGTATTCAGCGTTGTCTATAATCAACCGTGAAGAATATCTTGTATTGTCGTATTTGCCACCCTGAGTAAATTTACCAATTATTCTTCGTTCAAGATCTTTTGCTTCTCTGTTTCTGATTTCAAATAACTGTTTGGACCAATTTACAATTTCTTCTTCGTTGAAATTTGGAAACAGTTTTCGCCGTTCGCTAATTATTTTTTCTATATCAGGTTGTGGTAACCAGACTGATTTCTGTGCTCGATAGGATATAATCGCTTCACTGACAGTAGTATAGAAGAAGCCCGGTTCTGGACCACTTTAATGTATTTCCTATGGGAAGTGATTTCTCCTTTTGCCTTTCTGACACTTTCTTTTTTGCTTAAAAACATGAAAAAAGGGGGGTACCAAAAAGACTCCAGATTGTCAAAATAACGCTTCTATCGCAGAATAAACTAAAAAATAAAACATCATAGAACTCTCTATTTACCAATCTAACACTTAAAAATAAATTGATCCATAGAAGCTTATATTTGCTGAATAGAATCTTCGCTACTGGCTCAGTCTGTTTTTTAGTTTTAGTCTCAGATTTCCAAAATAACGCTTCTACACCCCTGGACCAGTCTATTTTTAATAATTAAGTGCCAGATTAGCAAATAGAGCCTTACGAAAAAAATCGCAAAGGGGTACCAATTTAGGTGTCAGATTGCCAAAATAACGCTTCTACACCCTGGACCAGTCTATTTTTAATAATTAAGTGCCAGATTAGCAAATAGAGCCTTACGAAAAAAATCGCAAAGGGGTACCAATTTAGGTGTCAGATTGCCAAAATAACGCTTCTACACCCTGGACCAGTCTATTTTTAATAATTAAGTGCCAGATTAGCAAATAGAGCCTTATGAAAAAAATCACAAAGGGGTACCATTTTAGGTACTAAATTGCCAAAATAACGCTTCTACACCCCTGGACCAGTCTATTTTTAATAATTAAGTGCCAGATTAGCAAATAGAGCCTTACGAAAAAAATCACAAAAGGGTACCAATTTAGGTGTCAGATTGCCAAATAGAGACTTACGAAAAATAAAAAAAAAAATAAGGGGATACCATTTTGGCAAACACCCCTTGACTCAGTTTGTTAGAATAACGCTTCTATCGCTGGGTTCCAGTGTTATTTTTCTGCCTCTTGGTCGGTACCCAGAAATGAATTCTTCTATCGTAGGAGGATTTTCAACTAAAATATGATGCTTATTTGCTCGGTTTTTGTAATAGGTCAAAATAGCTCGATAGGCATTTTTCCCACATTTGTCACAAAGATGGATTTTTCCCATAACCCCAACACCACAACCGACACAGGGATTAGTACCAGCACGGGAACTATTTCGTAACAAATATGCATGAACTCCACAGTGCTCTCCATAACAGGGCTTTCCACATCGATTATTAGAGTTTTTCAACAACCATTGGCATGAACTTAATTTGTACATGCTATATATAATTACTTAACTATTTCTTTAATTCATATTTAACAATGTGATAATTTTTGCTTTAATAATGTGATAATTTTTGCTTTAACAAGGTGATAATTTTTGCTTTAATAATGTGATAATTTTTGCTTTAACAATGCGATAATTTTTGCTTTAACAAAACGGTAATTTTGCATATCGTTTATATTTTGCTTCAAACATATAATAAAAAGTGAATTAGAGATATGATAGATATAATAGAAATGATGGATCTGAAAACGATCCAGCCATTAAAAAGACCACGCCATATAGTTGCGAGGGAACTTGTCAATGAATACTATGAACTCACTAAAACAAAACCAGACTGGCCTAGGAGTAATCAACAATTAGCAGAATTAACAGACCGGATAACAATTTTACGACGAAAAAAGAAAATCAACAAGGAGATTCTTCAAGGTGGTTATATTATTGATGAAGCCTTTTCTGGTGCTGATAAATACATCAAATTCATCCCAAGAGGAAGGCAGTATAATCATTTTGTGGTGGGTGATCTGATTAGAATCTTCAACAGTGTGATCCCGACAGTGTTACTTGAACGACCTCTATTGAAAATCAATGTCACTTATAACCTCGATATGTACTTGGCATCCAATCCTGATATCACCATCACCGTTCTATTACGAGCAGAACCACAGATTATTTTGAGGTCTACTCACCTTGAAGATGCAGCAAAAGATTTCTTCGCGGTGCTATCAAGACAGTACGAAGTGTTCACATCACTGAAAACTGGATTAGTATTCAAGAAAATCAATTATATCCAGCTAAGTGCTCATGATTTTAAACCTGCCACTGGAGCATCTTATAAGCCGTTACCTAAAATCATCCAGGCAACGAAATCATGCATCAACGTGAAAAATGATGACAATAAATGTTTGTTGTGGGCGCTATTATCAGCAGTATTTCCAGCAGAACATCATGTAGATAGAGTTAACAACTATAAGCCGTATCAATGCCGAATTAATATGACTGGAATCGATTTTCCAACACCAGTCAAACAGATACCTAAAATAGAACATCAGAACCCAGCATTGTTCCGATCTGGAATTAACGTTTTTTCACTGGATGATAAATTAAGGGTGTTTCCGTATCTGATTTCCCCAGCCAGTAAACACATCACGGATGACACTACAGTGAATCTGTTATGGTATAATGAGCACTATGTGTGGATTAAAGACCTCAGCCGATTAATGAGTTCGAAATTTTCAGGGTATGATCATAAGATGTATTTCTGTTATAGTTGCCTCTGTGGGTTTCGCAGTCAACAAGAACTAACTGAACACAACAAGTACTGTTTTGAAGTAAAAGCAGTAACCACACCAGAAGCGCCTAATAATTTATGCTACTTTAAAAAACATGAGAGAACTAAAAAACTGCCTTTCATTTTCGTAGGAGATTTTGAATCCTTTAGTGTACCAGTTGACGCTAAATGTGGTTGTGAAAAATCAGTCTGCGAGTGTCAGTTTAAAACGTTATCTACTCACAAGCATGTCCCAGCGAGTTATCAGATCAATAGAATTTGCACTAATGATAGATACTCACAATTATCACCGATCTATCGATTGGAAAAGGATTCTGATTTGCCAGCAGAAGTGCACATGCTAAAATATCTGTTTGAACAGCAACGAAACATTGAAGCATTATTATCACAACATGATGATAGATTTACCAGATTGGATTCTTTTGTCAGGGGAAAACAATGCTTCAGGTGCAAGAAAGAATTTACTGTGGATAATCCAAAGACACCCTTCTACGATATTACTACAGGAGAATACATCGGAACCGTCCATCAGCGCTGCAGATCTTTTCAACAATTCTATCCTGTTGTTTTTCACAATTTGAGAGGATATGACGGTCATTTTATCATTAGCGCGCTAGCACACCCTGAAATATCGAAATATTGTAATGATAATCATATTTCATTGAAATGTATCCCCAATAACACAGAACGATTGATGTCTATCACGGTTGGGAAATTGAGATTCATTGACAGCTATCAGTTCATGAGTACTTCCTTGGAGCAATTAGCAAAGAATTGTACTAGTTATCCTATTACTGAAAAGCATTTTAAACAGGACTTGCTAGAATACATCACCGTAAAGGGAATATTTCCATATGAATACTTCAACAGCATAAAACGATTTTCAGAAACATCTCTGCCATCCATTGATAAATTCTATTCTTCACTGACAGACACAGATATCACTGACCAAGAATACCAACGGGCACTAACTACATGGAATGTGTTCAAGTGTAAAAATTTTGGCGATTATCACGATATCTATCTGACTGTGGACGTGTTATTGTTATCAGATATGTTTGAAGGATTCAGGATAATGTCGATGAACAATTATGGATTGGACCCAGTTCATTATTACTCAGCACCAGGACTCTCTTGGGATGCATTATTGAAATCAACAAAAATGCGATTAGAATTACTGACCGATGTGGACATGTATTTGTTTATCGAGAAAGCAATTCGAGGGGGAATTAGCGTGATTACAAAAAAACACTCTATTGCAAATAATAAATACCTAAAACAGCATGATATAAATCAACCTAACCGGTATATTGGTTATTGGGACATGAATAATCTCTATGGTGGTGGTATGTCAATGCTGATGCCTTATGGAGGTTTTAAATGGGTTTCTGTAGAAGAATTTCTATCTGCTGCATCCAATTGGAAACCCGGCGATGATTTTAGCGACATAGTATTTCACAATAATGATCAAATAGGTTATTACGTTGAATGTGATGTAGACTATCCAGAACATCTTCATGATTCACACAATGATTATCCGTTTCTCGTTGAAAAAATGATAGTCACCGATAAAATGTTATCTCCGGAGCAATTAGCACTGAGAACTACGAAATATACCCCAATAGCGAAATTGATACCCAATCTGTATCACAAGCGTAATTATGTTTGCCATATAGCAGTGCTAAAACAGGCTATTGAGGCAGGATTGATACTTAGAAAAGTGCACAAAGTGCTGCAGTTTAATCACTCCACATGGATGAGATCTTATATTGATTTGAATACAACTCGGAGAAAACACGCAAAGAATGAATTCGAAAGAGATTTTTTTAAACTGATGATTAATTCTGTATTCGGAAAGACGATGGAAAATATTAGAAAACGAGTTAACATTGAAATTGTAAACAATAAATCACGACGAGATAAACTAGTACGAGGAAATCGCTTTGCTGATATCAAAAAAATAACAAATCAACTCTCATTAATCACTTTGAAGCAATCTCGGCTGCATCTCAATAAACCTGTCTATGTCGGTGCTGCGGTGTTAGAAATGTCGAAATTTATGATGTATCAATTTCACTACGGTTTTGTTAAACAGAAATGGTCTGATGCTAGATTGTTATTTACGGATACTGATTCATTGGTGTATGAAATCAACAGCGATGATATCTATCAGGAGATTAACCAGCATCGTGAATTATTCGATTTATCCAATATAGATCCTAACGGGGCTATGGGAAGATTTCATGATAGCACTAACAAAAAAGTGATCGGGAAAATGAAAGATGAGTTCTCATTTCTCCCTGTCAGAGAATTTGTAGGTCTTCGGTCTAAAATGTATTCAGTGTTAACTGATTCAGATAGTGTTGGTAGAAGTGCTAGCACGGGAAACACTAGTGTTTCTATCAATAAAGCGAAAGGGATTAATAACAATTATGTGAAGAACAAATTGAAATTCAATGATTATTTGGCAGCATTAAAAAGACCACCAGGAGAACACTTACCGACAGTAACCACATATGGATTTAGATCTTATCATCATACCGTTTTCACAGATAGAATAACTAAATCAGGATTATGCAATTTTGATGACAAGCGATATTGTCATGATGGTATAAACACGTTTGCACACGGTCATCACTCCATTGAGATCATTGCATAATATAAGACCAACCACTAGTCGATTTTATTTTTTTTGCCGTCAAACCCAAATTGTAGCCCAATAATTCAACTCAATTCATTATTAATAATGGCCTATCTGAAATGTGATATAGATCGTTTACCCGGAATTATTCAAGATCGACTATCAGTAAACTCAAAATCAGTTGTGAAAGTGAAATTCCATGATGGGAAAATGCGGTTGGTACAAAAACCACCAACAGGAGGAAATTTTATAGCTAAAATACTTGAAAACCGATCAGGTGTTGCACGGTTAAGACTACAACAAAAACGACTTAACAAAATGAAACAAAATGGAATCTCTGATGAAGAATTAAATGCAGAAATGGAACGATTAGGTCTACTTCCCGTTTAGTTTTCTTCGAGTCTGTTCTTGCAGTTCTTCATATTTCTGTGTTGCAAGAGTTTTTTCACGATGAAAGGCTCTGGTGACTGTATCATTGTCGATGGCTGTATCATTGACGACTTCTACTTGTTTTCGTTTTCCAAGGGCATCTTCAAGTTCATTAAAAAATTCACGGTCTTGATCAGGGATATATTGCTTCCATGAGTCATCATCGTCGATGGCTTTGTTATCATTAGCGATTTTACGTTTCCGTTTTCGTTTGCCACTGTCATCATGTGATTTTCGTTTTCCACTGTCATCATGCGATTTTCGTTTGCCACTGCCATCGGTGGCTTTGTCATTAGGAATCCTCGAATATATTTCATTGATTTCCGCAGCAATAGAATTATACTCTGATAGCAATGAATTGTATTTATGAGTTAGCGATGAGTAGTCTTCAGTGAGAGATTTTAATTCACATCGCACTTCATTGAGTTCAGTCCTTAGCCGGTCACGTTCCTGAATCACTTCATTACGACGTTGTATTGTATGATCTAACCGATATTGTAGATCATTGTCCGTTATTTTCTGATGCTGAATAGTTAACAGTTTTCCATGCAATGATTTGTTTTCATTAGTAAGATTGGATACTTGCTGTTGTAGACACCGAATGGTTTCTTTATCCATAATGTTGTCAGTGACAACCTCTACAGGATTAGTTTTTCCATCTAGAAAATTTGTTATTTCTTCATCGATGCTATTATCAATAATTCTTTCCATGGGAATATCATTTCCATCATTAGATGCTTTCCATATTTTGTAGATGCGCTGGTAACCGATTTTATACTTATCAGCGATTTCAGATATCGGAATAGCATCCTTGGAGGCTTTTATAGCGGATATATCATCATGGGTTAGTGTTCTACGAAGAGGCATGATATATAATGAATAATATTTTTACAACAATGATAATGATAATGATAATGATAATGATAATAGCAACAAGACTGAATAGAATGTTGAAACTATCAGTATTATTTATTTTATATACAATTATGATACTTTCAACATCATTATAACACTCCCATGGTGGTCAATGAATCAACTACTTGACTGTTAAATCTCTTTGAAATCATTGAAAATCAATCCTAACAGCTTTTCTCTATGGAAAATCCCATGCAAAATTGACTACTTGACCCTACGAAGTTTTTTGATGAAAATCGATGAAAAATGACCAAAAATCGCTGAAAACAAGCAGAAATCATTGAAAATTGGCTCAAAATCATTGAAAATCAATCCTAACAGCTTTTCTCTACGAGAATTTCCATACAAAATCGACTACTTGACTGTAAAATCTCTTTGACTTTTTCAATTGAAACCCATCAAAAACCACCAAAAATGACATAAAATCAGTGAAAAACAGATAAAACCAGTGAAAAAACTACCAATGGCACTAGAATATTTCACTAGCACTATAAATAAAAATATTTCAATGACACTATAAATAAAAATATTTCACTAGCACTATAAATAAAAATATTTCAATGTCACTATAAATAAAAAATATTTCAATGACACTATTTCACTGACTCTGTTGCAATAATCAATAATTGTATCACAATCATTCATCTTAGAAGCCTCAAATGATGAATTAACAACTCTGACACAATCTCATCTCAGATGATAAATCTAACAGCATTGAGATTTTTTCAAGATTATTATTTTTTCTGCACTAATAATATGTCACGACTTTTTATTGTTGTTATTGTTATCGCGAAATTGCTTTAGTAAGTAATAATAGTTAGTAGTACCGATAACAATAACAACAATAAAAAGTCGTGACATATTATTAGTGCAGAAAAAATAATAATCTTGAAAAAATCTCAATGCTGTTAGATTTATCATCTGAGATGAGATTGTGTCAGAGTTGTTAATTCATCATTTGAGGCTTCTAAGATGAATGATTGTGATACAATTATTGATTATTGCAACAGAGTCAGTGAAATAGTGTCATTGAAATATTTTTTATTTATAGTGACATTGAAATATTTTTATTTATAGTGCTAGTGAAATATTTTTATTTATAGTGTCATTGAAATATTTTTATTTATAGTGCTAGTGAAATATTCTAGTGCCATTGGTAGTTTTTTCACTGGTTTTATCTGTTTTTCACTGATTTTATGTCATTTTTGGTGGTTTTTGATGGGTTTCAATTGAAAAAGTCAAAGAGATTTTACAGTCAAGTAGTCGATTTTGTATGGAAATTCTCGTAGAGAAAAGCTGTTAGGATTGATTTTCAATGATTTTGAGCCAATTTTCAATGATTTCTGCTTGTTTTCAGCGATTTTTGGTCATTTTTCATCGATTTTCATCAAAAAACTTCGTAGGGTCAAGTAGTCAATTTTGCATGGGATTTTCCATAGAGAAAAGCTGTTAGGATTGATTTTCAATGATTTCAAAGAGATTTAACAGTCAAGTAGTTGATTCATTGACCACCATGGGAGTGTTATAATGATGTTGAAAGTATCATAATTGTATATAAAATAAATAATACTGATAGTTTCAACATTCTATTCAGTCTTGTTGCTATTATCATTATCATTATCATTATCATTATCATTATCATTGTTGTAAAAATATTATTCATTATATATCATGCCTCTTCGTAGAACACTAACCCATGATGATATATCCGCTATAAAAGCCTCCAAGGATGCTATTCCGATATCTGAAATCGCTGATAAGTATAAAATCGGTTACCAGCGCATCTACAAAATATGGAAAGCATCTAATGATGGAAATGATATTCCCATGGAAAGAATTATTGATAATAGCATCGATGAAGAAATAACAAATTTTCTAGATGGAAAAACTAATCCTGTAGAGGTTGTCACTGACAACATTATGGATAAAGAAACCATTCGGTGTCTACAACAGCAAGTATCCAATCTTACTAATGAAAACAAATCATTGCATGGAAAACTGTTAACTATTCAGCATCAGAAAATAACGGACAATGATCTACAATATCGGTTAGATCATACAATACAACGTCGTAATGAAGTGATTCAGGAACGTGACCGGCTAAGGACTGAACTCAATGAAGTGCGATGTGAATTAAAATCTCTCACTGAAGACTACTCATCGCTAACTCATAAATACAATTCATTGCTATCAGAGTATAATTCTATTGCTGCGGAAATCAATGAAATATATTCGAGGATTCCTAATGACAAAGCCACCGATGGCAGTGGCAAACGAAAATCGCATGATGACAGTGGAAAACGAAAATCACATGATGACAGTGGCAAACGAAAACGGAAACGTAAAATCGCTAATGATAACAAAGCCATCGACGATGATGACTCATGGAAGCAATATATCCCTGATCAAGACCGTGAATTTTTTAATGAACTTGAAGATGCCCTTGGAAAACGAAAACAAGTAGAAGTCGTCAATGATACAGCCATCGACAATGATACAGTCACCAGAGCCTTTCATCGTGAAAAAACTCTTGCAACACAGAAATATGAAGAACTGCAAGAACAGACTCGAAGAAAACTAAACGGGAAGTAGACCTAATCGTTCCATTTCTGCATTTAATTCTTCATCAGAGATTCCATTTTGTTTCATTTTGTTAAGTCGTTTTTGTTGTAGTCTTAACCGTGCAACACCTGATCGGTTTTCAAGTATTTTAGCTATAAAATTTCCTCCTGTTGGTGGTTTTTGTACCAACCGCATTTTCCCATCATGGAATTTCACTTTCACAACTGATTTTGAGTTTACTGATAGTCGATCTTGAATAATTCCGGGTAAACGATCTATATCACATTTCAGATAGGCCATTATTAATAATGAATTGAGTTGAATTATTGGGCTACAATTTGGGTTTGACGGCAAAAAAAATAAAATCGACTAGTGGTTGGTCTTATATTATGCAATGATCTCAATGGAGTGATGACCGTGTGCAAACGTGTTTATACCATCATGACAATATCGCTTGTCATCAAAATTGCATAATCCTGATTTAGTTATTCTATCTGTGAAAACGGTATGATGATAAGATCTAAATCCATATGTGGTTACTGTCGGTAAGTGTTCTCCTGGTGGTCTTTTTAATGCTGCCAAATAATCATTGAATTTCAATTTGTTCTTCACATAATTGTTATTAATCCCTTTCGCTTTATTGATAGAAACACTAGTGTTTCCCGTGCTAGCACTTCTACCAACACTATCTGAATCAGTTAACACTGAATACATTTTAGACCGAAGACCTACAAATTCTCTGACAGGGAGAAATGAGAACTCATCTTTCATTTTCCCGATCACTTTTTTGTTAGTGCTATCATGAAATCTTCCCATAGCCCCGTTAGGATCTATATTGGATAAATCGAATAATTCACGATGCTGGTTAATCTCCTGATAGATATCATCGCTGTTGATTTCATACACCAATGAATCAGTATCCGTAAATAACAATCTAGCATCAGACCATTTCTGTTTAACAAAACCGTAGTGAAATTGATACATCATAAATTTCGACATTTCTAACACTGCAGCACCGACATAGACAGGTTTATTGAGATGCAGCCGAGATTGCTTCAAAGTGATTAATGAGAGTTGATTTGTTATTTTTTTGATATCAGCAAAGCGATTTCCTCGTACTAGTTTATCTCGTCGTGATTTATTGTTTACAATTTCAATGTTAACTCGTTTTCTAATATTTTCCATCGTCTTTCCGAATACAGAATTAATCATCAGTTTAAAAAAATCTCTTTCGAATTCATTCTTTGCGTGTTTTCTCCGAGTTGTATTCAAATCAATATAAGATCTCATCCATGTGGAGTGATTAAACTGCAGCACTTTGTGCACTTTTCTAAGTATCAATCCTGCCTCAATAGCCTGTTTTAGCACTGCTATATGGCAAACATAATTACGCTTGTGATACAGATTGGGTATCAATTTCGCTATTGGGGTATATTTCGTAGTTCTCAGTGCTAATTGCTCCGGAGATAACATTTTATCGGTGACTATCATTTTTTCAACGAGAAACGGATAATCATTGTGTGAATCATGAAGATGTTCTGGATAGTCTACATCACATTCAACGTAATAACCTATTTGATCATTATTGTGAAATACTATGTCGCTAAAATCATCGCCGGGTTTCCAATTGGATGCAGCAGATAGAAATTCTTCTACAGAAACCCATTTAAAACCTCCATAAGGCATCAGCATTGACATACCACCACCATAGAGATTATTCATGTCCCAATAACCAATATACCGGTTAGGTTGATTTATATCATGCTGTTTTAGGTATTTATTATTTGCAATAGAGTGTTTTTTTGTAATCACGCTAATTCCCCCTCGAATTGCTTTCTCGATAAACAAATACATGTCCACATCGGTCAGTAATTCTAATCGCATTTTTGTTGATTTCAATAATGCATCCCAAGAGAGTCCTGGTGCTGAGTAATAATGAACTGGGTCCAATCCATAATTGTTCATCGACATTATCCTGAATCCTTCAAAAATATCTGATAACAATAACACGTCCACAGTCAGATAGATATCGTGATAATCGCCAAAATTTTTACACTTGAACACATTCCATGTAGTTAGTGCCCGTTGGTATTCTTGGTCAGTGATATCTGTGTCTGTCAGTGAAGAATAGAATTTATCAATGGATGGCAGAGATGTTTCTGAAAATCGTTTTATGCTGTTGAAGTATTCATATGGAAATATTCCCTTTACGGTGATGTATTCTAGCAAGTCCTGTTTAAAATGCTTTTCAGTAATAGGATAACTAGTACAATTCTTTGCTAATTGCTCCAAGGAAGTACTCATGAACTGATAGCTGTCAATGAATCTCAATTTCCCAACCGTGATAGACATCAATCGTTCTGTGTTATTGGGGATACATTTCAATGAAATATGATTATCATTACAATATTTCGATATTTCAGGGTGTGCTAGCGCGCTAATGATAAAATGACCGTCATATCCTCTCAAATTGTGAAAAACAACAGGATAGAATTGTTGAAAAGATCTGCAGCGCTGATGGACGGTTCCGATGTATTCTCCTGTAGTAATATCGTAGAAGGGTGTCTTTGGATTATCCACAGTAAATTCTTTCTTGCACCTGAAGCATTGTTTTCCCCTGACAAAAGAATCCAATCTGGTAAATCTATCATCATGTTGTGATAATAATGCTTCAATGTTTCGTTGCTGTTCAAACAGATATTTTAGCATGTGCACTTCTGCTGGCAAATCAGAATCCTTTTCCAATCGATAGATCGGTGATAATTGTGAGTATCTATCATTAGTGCAAATTCTATTGATCTGATAACTCGCTGGGACATGCTTGTGAGTAGATAACGTTTTAAACTGACACTCGCAGACTGATTTTTCACAACCACATTTAGCGTCAACTGGTACACTAAAGGATTCAAAATCTCCTACGAAAATGAAAGGCAGTTTTTTAGTTCTCTCATGTTTTTTAAAGTAGCATAAATTATTAGGCGCTTCTGGTGTGGTTACTGCTTTTACTTCAAAACAGTACTTGTTGTGTTCAGTTAGTTCTTGTTGACTGCGAAACCCACAGAGGCAACTATAACAGAAATACATCTTATGATCATACCCTGAAAATTTCGAACTCATTAATCGGCTGAGGTCTTTAATCCACACATAGTGCTCATTATACCATAACAGATTCACTGTAGTGTCATCCGTGATGTGTTTACTGGCTGGGGAAATCAGATACGGAAACACCCTTAATTTATCATCCAGTGAAAAAACGTTAATTCCAGATCGGAACAATGCTGGGTTCTGATGTTCTATTTTAGGTATCTGTTTGACTGGTGTTGGAAAATCGATTCCAGTCATATTAATTCGGCATTGATACGGCTTATAGTTGTTAACTCTATCTACATGATGTTCTGCTGGAAATACTGCTGATAATAGCGCCCACAACAAACATTTATTGTCATCATTTTTCACGTTGATGCATGATTTCGTTGCCTGGATGATTTTAGGTAACGGCTTATAAGATGCTCCAGTGGCAGGTTTAAAATCATGAGCACTTAGCTGGATATAATTGATTTTCTTGAATACTAATCCAGTTTTCAGTGATGTGAACACTTCGTACTGTCTTGATAGCACCGCGAAGAAATCTTTTGCTGCATCTTCAAGGTGAGTAGACCTCAAAATAATCTGTGGTTCTGCTCGTAATAGAACGGTGATGGTGATATCAGGATTGGATGCCAAGTACATATCGAGGTTATAAGTGACATTGATTTTCAATAGAGGTCGTTCAAGTAACACTGTCGGGATCACACTGTTGAAGATTCTAATCAGATCACCCACCACAAAATGATTATACTGAGCAGCAGAGGAGGTGAACAGACCAAGTTTTCAAGCAAAAATAAGGCTTCTACGGAAACCGAAAATATCTAACAAAATGCAGAGAATGTGAACAGACCAACTTTTACAGGCGTCGATTTAGCAAACTGAGGCTTTCTCGAAAATGCTTAATATAAGCCTCCATTCATCAAAATAAAATTAAAAAAAAAACGACGTCATTTTTGTTGTCACCATCCCCTTTGCTGCTACGATGCTTGGAAAATTCGTGGAGTTTTCGGGTAAAAAAAAAGACGCCATTTAGTTGACGTTCACCTCCTCGGCTGCTAATGCGCTAACTAAATATTTGATCAAGTCCTTAAGATTTCACAAACAAACTAATTTGTAAAACCTCACCTCGTAAATCAATCAGATTATTAGATTGGTCAGTGAGTTTGAAATTAATTCTCGTTAACAAATTATTATGACATCGCATATAGACTAGATTAGTTGGGTCTTCAATAATTAAAAATCCTGGAGGAGCCGTTGGTGCAAATGAGTATAAAATATATCCTTGCTGAGCTTGATTTGATTGTTCGAGATTTATTTGATAATTTCCTTCGATAACGTCACATACTAAATTGAGCGCAATCACCGTTGAAATATTCACATTGTTCGGAGCAATATGTCTACCGCCGCCTTCTGGATCATTATTAAATTTCAGAATATTTTCTGTAGGATTCTTTGATTTTTTCCAATTATCGTGGATTCTTTTGAACCCAATATTAATAGCATCGTCAAGTTGTTTCTTTAGTTTATCCGGGTTATATATAGGGATTTTAAAATCTTTAATCTCCGTTTTATTAATATTGTATAGATCCGCAAACTTATCATGTAAGATCTCTTCATTTAATACTTCTTGAATAATTTTCGAGTGAAATATTTTCATATCGTCGATGATTTTATTACCCGTTTCTACGACGTTGATAAATTCATCCTTGGTGAGAGAGCCGGATTTAATAGATATTAGCAGTCGTGAAAAATCATTATTCATTACTGTGAAATTTCCGTTGATGAGAGGAACATAAATTTCTTTATTCAAGAATTTATTAGGAGCATAATCTTGATAATTTTTGGCTTCATTGACGGGTTTTATTTTGTTGGTGATATAATCGGATTTCTTAGGTTCGGGTGGAAAATCCTTCGAATTTTCTCGCGAGTTATCCGGTGGTAATTCAGGCCATCCTAACACTGATCTTATAGAACTCTGATAAATATCTACAACATATCCTTCTGTATTTATCTCGATAGCGGATGATAATGTTGGTTCATGAACTGTTATAGCGATTTTTGATTCTTTTCCAGTGAGAGATTTTATTCTGCGTTGAAATTCAGCATTGATCTGTTCGATTTGATATGACCCAGTTGGTATAGAAACAACCTGCCAATCTGGTGTTCCGTCTTCACGATTCTTGTTTGCAAATACCAAGGAATTATTCGGTTGTTGACCACCAAATGCTACCGATCTAATATTAGGCCAGCTATGATACACTCGTAGTTTTGCTAGTGCGATCTCGCTCACGGGAACGGGGATTGGAAAATTAACACTAAATTCGGGACGTGTTGAGGTTACTGATATCGTGCTTGTTTTCACTGGTGTTGTATTTGTTACTATTTGTTGAAGTAGTTCTTGCGACGACATTATTATTATTATTCTGCTCTAATTTCAGCATTATTGATTTATACAATTGAGCCATAGTTGAAAATTCGCTATCTGATATTGTTGTGTCATCCAACGACGATGATATCAACGAGGATAATTGCGAGTAACCGGCAGATGCAATATGATATTTAATTAAATAATCATGTAGTTTACTCTGGCTACACGATGATAGTTTTTTTGTGATCCCAGTTAATATACCAGCAATTGTAGCCACTGCGGAAATAGCGATTGGAACTACGACCGGAGCAATCATTGTAACCGAAGATAGTATTATTCCAGCAGCAGTGATTACTCCTGACACCGAGTACACGGTGATATCAACTGTGGTTATTCTTCGTTTGTATTTTTTGATTTTTATTTGATATTCTTCACAGAGAGAACTGAGTTTAGTTTGAAACTCTCTGACTTGATCATAGCGATACTGATTCGATGATGGAGTCATTTTATTTTAAAAGCGTTAGCATTTTCAATTACAAATTACTTTGTAATTTTGAATCGTGAAAGAATTTTTAAATTAATTTAATTGTTTACTTAAATCCGCTACGAATTCTACGTACCACGTTACTGAAACCTTGACTAGATTTTTATCTGTATTCGTTATCGTGAATTGTTCGGTTGTATTCTTGTCGATTATCGTTGATATTGTATTATTGACTCCAGATGAACTACTTGATGATATATTGAATTGAGTCGGTGATACTATTGTTAATCGATAAATACCCTTGACTGCTGCGGTTATGTTTAAAATGTTATCTGTAGGTGTCCACGTATATGATCCGTGTTGAATCGTGTATACTACGTTGATGATAGATTTATCATGAGGAATTTTTACTTTTTCAACAACGTTTATCATTCTCTTTGCATCACCCTCTATTGCGATGTTGAATGTTTTAAGTTCATCGATGGATTTTTTAATATCGGGAAGTGTTATTTCAATTTTATCAAATGGGCTCCCAATAAACTTGTCCATGAGGTTTTTACGAAACGTCATAAATAGTTTCGTGTGTTTTTCATATTCGGATTGAAGAGTTGCTAGTTCCAATATAGAATCTTTTATTGTGGTGAGTTTTGGTGTGGTTACTGGTGGATTTCCAAAAAATTCTAGCAGGGGTTTGTCAATTTTGTCAACTATATTTCTTTGTAATGCAGTAAACTGATCAAATGCAACTATATGATCGTCATACTTATCATTAAGCGATTTTAATGAATTCACCGTGTTATCGTATGTTGTTAATTTATCCGTAATTGTTGAAACAAGTACACCTGGTTTGAGTTTACCCTCATCAGAAAATAACGCGATAGTATCCTCTGCTGCGTCTCGTTGTTTAACCAAAATATCATTAAGAGAGATATTACTACTTTTCAATTTACCCTGACGATCTTGAAATACAACTATTTCACCAGGATCAACATTTGCTAGGTTTAATATTTCGGATATTTCATCTTCGATTAGTTTTTTAATATCCTTGTTATCAACGGTTTCAACTCCACTATCAGGTTTTTTCAGCGATGATAAAGGTCGTCCCCAAATATCAATCATTATTATAGAAATATTTTCATCGTTTAAATCCGATGGATTTTCAATCAAAAATTCGTAGAATTTTCAAAGATTTTTAAGGAGATTTGCCGCTAGTATACTCATTTACTACTATATGAGGTGGTTTCGAAAATCTTTTGGATATAGCATCAAGTACGTTTAATACTTCATTACCACATATTGGTGGATCAAGCATTGTTTGTGTTGGTAACGTAGAATACCAAGTCTTCATTGGAAGGGTTTTAATATAACGCATAAATTCTTTCGGCGGCGCTAATCCATATGAGTCAAAATAAATAATCCCACGTGGATCAATTGCGTAACAAACCCAGTGAGTTCCAGGTCCGGAGCTGTTATCTAAATTAATAATACCGGTTTCAACATCATTTGGTTGTGCCGGTAACTGATCTCTCATAAAAACCCCTCTGAAATTTTTTATTTTTAATTTTTTAGCTGTATCAATTAAATCAAAATTGGACATAGGAACTATATCGTTCCTGGAATTCGAAGACCCTTTCCGCTGTACCATGAACTCGGGGTTCCTGGTAGTCTTAGACCCTTTCCTTTTTTTTTATACCCTTTTCCAGTTGCCTTTTTCAATGCCATTCCTGCCGCGGTACCAATAGCTCCTAATGCTGCTGCCTTCGCTACCGCTGGGGCTGCTGCGGCAATCAACCCTGGAATCAACCCTAACAACGGGAATATACCACCAGTCTTTTCCATATTACGGATCGCACTTGTAGAAAGAGTAACCTGAACTCCTTTTTTTTCTTTCAGCGCTTTATTAAAATGATTAGTTTGAGTTTTCGTCAGCGATAGTTTATTTCCTCCGCCATTCATTTGATTAGGTTTCAGCGTTATTGTGGTTCCACATTGCTTAGCTGATTTGGATTGTAATTTTTTTAGCTGACCAGGTGTCAATGTGACATTGATATTACTATACGACATTATACAAAACAGGTTGATTCTAAATCGCGAGTCATTTTTAAAGAATTTTGGATTAAGAAAATCTTACAGATTTTCCACTGGTGCATCTACTAGTCTCATTCGTCCACCAACACCTTCGAGTATCATTGATTTATCACTAAGAATAACAGCAACTGCTCTGTAATTAACAACATCACCAGCAACAGCACCAGGAGGAGGAGCAGCAGGGTGAACACCAGGATGTACACGAGCTCGGAAGTGTATATCAACTACGGACTGTTTCATCAAGTCAAGATGTTCTAGGGAAAAGTAATAAATCGGATACAGACCTTTAAAATCCAATTGTGATATTTGTAGACCAGTATCTACATTTTGATCACGTCCCATAAATGATAGCAATCGATGATAAACTCGTGCAATGTGGTTATTTTCATAGTTAAGTTGTATATCCTCTGCTGGTTCTTGTTGTCCGTTTATTTTCAGCGAGACTTCACTACACCCAAGTTGATCAAATATCATATGACTTCTTTCTTGATTGTTTAATCTCGTAATATCCTGTAGAGCAACAAATATATGCCGTGGAGCTGAAACACCCTGTCGTGCTGCCAAATGCCATGTAAATGTACCATCAATATTAGAATCCATGGTATCTGTGGACGTTGTCAACCAGCTTAATAATCTCTTTCCCCCTTGATCCATAAATGATAGCAACCGCGGTTCTACTGACAATGATGGAGTCAACACTGGCATCCACAGTGATAGTTTTGATAAAATTACTTTACCATCAGCACCGCCAATACGCCAGATTGCATTATTATCATCACCCTTTCTCACTAGTGCTACAGTATGCTTTACTCCATAAATAACTTTTCTGACGTTTCTACAAAATCCAAATATGTGATGGAGCGGAATCGCACATGAAAATCGTCGACGCTCTCCTTGTAATGTTGCTATTCTTGTTGCAGCTCCTAGATTGAAATTCTCATCATTATTTATAATCATATCCTCGATACCACCAGCAGCACCAGCACCAGGACCAGCAAAAGCAGCAGCAGCAGCACCAACACCACGATCATTTGGTCTTCTTATAACAAATGGATTTTTACCCGCTGTATTTTTAACATCCTTTGCAAACATCATAGATGGACCGGCCGATCTTGTATAATCGTCAGAGTATCTTGCTAGCCCTAGTATTGTTGTTGCTACATCAACTTCACGTTCAATAGATTCGATTTCTTTTCCATCAATGAGATATCTAGCACTTTCAAATAATGCCATGATACCATTATTGACAAAACCAACTTGGATATTAGCTGCATATGGTGTATTAGCTACAACATCTGTTACAAGTTCACCTTCGACTTCAATAAAGGCTTCAGCGGGTAAAAAGTATTTACTGGTATCATGAACCTGGAGTTCAATTCTTCCACGAAGATCAGGTTGTACTGCGTGATAAGCAAAAAATTGATAATCACGTACAGAAGTATCTTTAAGCACTGGGGCTTCCATGTCAAATGCAACATCAGGGTTTTGTTTGAACATTTTTATTATATATCCGATGGTCTAAATCAAAAATTCTGAAGAATTTTGAAATTATTTTAAAATAGTTTCATATGAAAACCCAAGGAATTCATTTAGAGAAAATCGATTTTCATGAAATTTTGTCGACGGATTAGCCAAAAAACAATACAAAATCAATAAAAAAAACATCGAAAATTCGATGACAACAACATATTTTAGCCTCACAGGATAAAAAATCTGATCAAAATCGATTTTCTCTAAATGAATTCCTGGGGTTTTCATCCTCGATTTTCATGAAATTTTGTCGATGAATTGCATAAAAACACTAGAAAAATGAGTAAAAACACTAGAAAAATGAGTAAAAAAAGTAAAAAATCTAACAAAATTAGCAAATTATAAATAATTTATAATATAAAAATTCTAAAGAATTTTGAAAAGAATTTTTAAAATAATTATTTAGTTGGGTGTATTTTAATAATGATGATGAAAATATCTGATAATGAAGATAGCGTTAGTAGAATCACAAGTGATTCTGACACAAGTGATTCTGACATTAATGATTCTGACACAAATATTAGAAACACTAGTGTTTCTACAATAACCATAACAACTGAGCATCCTATTCAAATAAATAGAATCACAAGTGATTCTGACACAAATATTTCTAATGCTAGTATTAGAAACACTAGTATTTCTACAATAACTAT
Source organism: Unio delphinus (assembly GCA_029339505.1). Lineage (NCBI taxonomy): Eukaryota > Metazoa > Mollusca > Bivalvia > Unionida > Unionidae > Unio > Unio delphinus. Next base: position 3,202,762 of record JAQISU010000048.1, on the reverse strand, counting down.
CATAATTGGAAATCCTGTTCAAATAAATATTTCTAACGTTTCCGGCGAATCTTCTTAAAACCACTTCCCGAAAGCCCACTTCCGGCTATCATATTTGCTGTTATGTTATCCTGGGCGTTAGTCATTAACGACTGTAGTTTTTTATCCACGGCGTTATTTATTATTTTACTAACCTGTGTAGGCATTACTGCAGTAGATGGTAGTGAAGTCATTCCAGAAACACTAGTGTTTCTAATGCTAGCATTTCCAGGTTTTGAAGAATTTCTACGAAAATCACTTCGTGATTTCACTAGCGCTGTTAGTTTATCCCGAGCGGCTGAAAATGCCTTACTAGCAAGATCACCAACAGTGTTAATACCCTTATCTCGGATAACATCAATTGCTTTCATTGCTGCCTGTTTTGCAAATGGAGCCACTTTTGGAGCCATTCTTGAAAATAATCCCATTATAGTATTACCGAGACCATCTCCATAGTATACTCGGTATTTTGGTAATCGTGAGTTTACCACGTAGACGTTAGTTGGTTTATCATGGTTGTAGTGTATGATCATTCTCTATATACAGAATCACTTTTGATTCTACAAATGCTTTAGCATTTCCAATATCTAATCGCTATGATAACCGTAGAAATTCGAAGAATTTTCGGCTAACTCTTCAATGAAATCTCTATATGTTGCAATATCCATGATACCACCTTGAAATAACCTCCTACAGATATCAGCTGCTTCATTGATTATTTCTGGTGAGTTATTCCCGGCTCGTTTTCCACCTACAAGTACTTCTAATCGTGCTATATCACCGAGAATATTACCAGGACAAGAAATACTTGTATTTCCACTCGAAGAGTTTCTAACATTAGAGTTTCCAACTAAGCCACTGCCTGTTTTTTCAGTTGTACCAGTTGCACCTTGTGTAGAAGATCTCTCATCTAGAAGGATTTTTAAAAGATCATCATCATCATCATCTATTTTTGAACCGGGTTTTGATTTTTTAGGTGAGAAGGATATTTTCTTCGAGGGATGTTTCCGCCGCTGTAATTTTTGTGGTTTTTGTTGTTGTTTTAGTTCTTCATATTGATTGTATACACTACCCACTATTTCCATATATTTAATGTATGATGCACTATCTGTTTTAATTTGACTTTTCCCAGTTTTTATTTTGTAAATCACATCAGCGTAATGTTGTAAATCCTTAATATACTTATGATACTCTTTTTTCAACAGTTTTTTTCTGTTTTCATAACTCGTAACAACAAACGCAGGAATTTTATCTGGTTTAGTGTTATCAATTTCTGCTATCCCCTCCTCGTTAAATCTCTCCCGTAAACCCTCTACTGTTCTTTTTGATTCAAGTGGCAATTCATCATCGACATAAATACCACTTTGTCGTTGTATTTCCATCTGAGTTGCCATATCACCTGAAAGTTTTTGTACAGCCTGTTTTGTTTGTCCAGTTTCGATTGCTATTTTTTCAAGTTCACTAAGAAGAGGTCTCTCTACTCGTTTTCCTTCTTTAGGGACATCTCCGTATATCGCCCGTTCAGTTGCTGTTTTCACACCCTCAGTTGCACTAACAATAGGTTTGAAGAGTTGTTCTGTATCCTCTGTGAAGTCGGTGGCCATTGATTGCCGTTGTTGAAGTTTTTCACGGATTCTATCACGAAGGGGTAATATTTTCTTAAGAGCTTCAAGTCTTTCTTTAGTGTTCCGTGTAGTTAATGATTGTCCTATCATTATTAAAAGAGTATCACTAATTGTCAAATGCAAAGCATTTCTTTGCAAAGCATTTCATCGCAAATCATTTCGAAAGAAATCACTAACTAAAAAATGTAAATCATTTTAATACTTCCTTGTTGTTACACACATAATTTTACTTCCTCATACCGTACTGGTTATACAAACAAAGGAGGCTCTCTACGCGTGGGGCTCATCACCTTCAGAGTTTTCCATTAACATTTTTAATTGTCTCACTTTACAATTAATAAGTCTCTTTTGTTCATATTCTAATCCTAATTGCTTACGTACACGTTCAACGATGCTACATAATGGTACGAAGACATTAACATCTTCAGTATTTACTAAACTCTCACGTATAAGCTTTTGGATATTTTTGATTAAAAAATATTTCTTAGATAGAACATATTTTCCTGTCTGTTCTGCAAATTGTATATCCTCGAAATTGGTCATAATTTGATCACAATCCAAACCTGAACATAATTTTACATTTTGATCCTTCAACTTATTGATTTCAATAATAATCAATTTGAGATTTTCAAGATTCATATATATATAAAAATATATTTGTTTAAATGCAAAATATTTTAAATACAAAGTATGAAAATTCTTTAAAAGTATTAAAAATACAAAGTATTTCAAAATGAATTCTGGATACACTAAGGTGTTGATCATCTTAGTATACCCAGAAGCTTAATGCGATTATAGGTGATTATGATTATATATAATGAATGACGACGGCACATTTACCGTTTTAAACCCCCTTGGTGTTTTATACATCAAGCAGCGCGCTCAACGGTTAACCGACAAACACATAACAATAGATTATAGGTGAACAATGAATGAATTGATTTCAATGACAATGACGACGGTACAACAATAGATTATAGGTGAACAATGGAATGAATTGATTTCAATGACAATGACGACGGTACAACAATAGATTATAGGTGAACAATGAATTGATTTCAATGACAATGGATGACGCGGGCTATTCTACATTCAAGTGTAAACAAAACCGCAAAATCGAAACTTTGGTTTTGAATGTCAATAATAACGTTAGAAACACTAGTGTTTCTTTACCACGTGTGACGGTGTGGTTTTGTTTACACTTGAATTTCGGCTAATGCCCAATTATAATAAAGACGAATTTGTATATATACACTCATTACGACGAGGTGATATAAAATAGGTGTAGTGATTGTAATTATTTGTTTGTTTATTAGCGATCACTGACAACGTTGAAAACACATATAATACTTGAAACAGACATTAAAAAAAATGTTTAAATACGACGTGTTTATAAAACAGTTCTTGAAATTCGAAGAATTTTAGACTTGAAAAAGACAAAATTGATTATGTTTTGTTCAGATTTATTTAATTATAACAGCCAATGAAAAATCGAAGATTTTCCAATCAATGTTAGAAACATTAATATTTCCATGTTTAAAATCCGTAACTCTGTCATTGATGATTTGTCACACGAGTTATACCTAACGGAGTTATCTCCCGTAAAATCCGTAGGATTTCTATTTACGTATTATACATAAATAAACCGAATTTTATTTTTAAAACGCTTTGAAAAAGCGGTCTTGGTTTTATTCTCAGCAACGCATTGAATAGAATACGGATAAATATCGAAATACCTACCAGCTTCTGTCATTGATTGAAATACCATCTCCGTGTTATCTTCAGTATTAAACGATCTTACAGGTCTTTTCCCAATTGATTTATAAGTACCAGTATTTCCAGATGCAGTATTCTCACTTTGTGTAACAGCTCGTAAATTATTCAAAGAATTATTAGTCCTAATACCATCAATATGATCAATAACAAGACCATCCTTGATTAATCCATTATACACTTCGAAGACGAAACGGTGATTATAATACTTCTTCCCTCCAGTAGTAAACGTCAAATACCCCATACCATTATCCCACCCAATAGATTTCCTATTTTTACAATGTCTAACAACACCATCACGAGAAGCTTCGTAGTTTTCAATAACAGAATGTCTTTGAAATTCTTGGTTCATTATATATAATATATCTATTTGTCTAATTCATTAATTGGCTGAATTATAACATTGGAAAATCTGCCTAAGTAATCTTGAGCAGTTTTTATGATTTTGTCATTGACGTCGTCAGGATTTTTGATTCTTCGCTTGTCATAATAACGTTTTAACTCTCTATAACGCTTACCCCCGCAATTAATACATAACTGCGACTTGCCTCTTACACCTACCCCACAATGCAAGCATGGTAGAGGTCCCTCCGAACCGTTTCTCACACTCTGCATATGATACCCACAGAATTCATTTCTACATGATTTGTTACACGGAGTCTTTGATCCAATCATAAGCCATTTGCAATGATTCATTATATAAAAATTTTCTATTTAAATACTTGTTTTAATTATTAATATGAAAGGATTCAAGAGATTATCGAAAATTAAGCCTTGGAAAAATGTTAGATTTAATCTCGATAGAATCTCTGATATACCTAAAAGTCTAGTAGATGATAAACCACTATTGAGTAAAATCAGCGACTGTTTTAATGAGTTTAAGCGTGATGGAGCATCTCATACGTGGTCGACATTTCGAATTATTGATGAAGATGTCAATGTACCTGTAATTGATGCTACTATGAATGATATAAGAGCAGCTGAGATACTTTCACACCTTGGCGGGAAATCTCTACTGAAGTATTTTTTTAGAATAAAATTCATTATCGAAGAGGAAGGTGAATGGATTATCAGAGATAAATTTGACCCAATCCTTAAGGATAAAAAAACTGTTATTGTGAGTAGAGATTCCAAACCAGGAATTCTAACTGGAATTGACAAACCATACTATGAGAAATCTTACCCTGTAACAGCAGTTGTGTATGGGTTATATCCAATAAATAATAATCCAAGTATTGCAAAACTAGCTCCAATGTTTTCATCATCAGTGGCTTTGCCACTTAATTGTGTAGCAACACGGTTAATAGAACACTTCAAAAATGCATCCCGGGGAAACAAATTAACTGATCTACGAAGAAAAAAAATAACCGAATGGGAATTGACAGTGAAACAGCGCGGGGCAACGATTTCTGATATAGCTAAATTAGAAGCATTATTAAAATTTCCAATATCGGTAGCGACAATAACCGGAGAAGTATTATACGAACCGAAATATCAATCGCGAGGAGCTCCAATTGAAATTATTGATCATAACAAACACGCGTGGACACCCGCGGTAAATATATTTCCACGAGAAAGAACTGTTCGATATATCCCTAAAGAATTTTCTAGGGATGATTTCTATGAAGAGAAATTATTTGATGCTATTCACGCGTTAACCAAAGACGACCCTGTGTCAGTATGGTTACTCAGGAGTAATGAGGATCCGGAAATAGGATTTGATCAGTTTGTAAAACCAAATGGTGAATTATATCGAACTGAAGAATTAGATACTAGAATGAGAAAAATCGCTAATGAGTATTTAGAAAATTCTAAAGAATTTTCAGAGGGAAACACTAGCATTTCTACAGAAAAACTACTTACGGATAGTTTTACTATTCCATCAGTGGTAGCTCACTTCGCACGAGAAAAGAATTCATGGCGTCCAACACGAAGTGATTTTCTGGAGGACGTGAAGTTGAGTTGCGTCGAATTTGGTCATGGAGGATTGTGGAATACGAAATACTCACGTGATGGTATGATTTCAATTGATATATCCGCGTGTTATCCTGGAAGTTTTCTCGGATATGGAGAATGCTCTGAATATTTTAAACGATTTGGACATCCTACACATGAAATGACTCGTGTTGCGATTAATGGTCCATTGCCTGATTTTGATTTAACCGGGTTCGCTCGTGTGATATCATTCGAATTAGCTACAGGGTTACATCCGTGTAGTTATCTTTGGCTTGGTAGACATATGTATGAAAAAGCGTGGATGCCAATTGTGCTATTGCGGTATATGATCGATTGTGGTATGCTAATATCGTTAATTGTCAGTGAAGCGATTATTTGTTATAACGCTCAGAAAGATGTTTGGTTACCAAAACCCGATCTAGAAAAAATAATTAACGAACAACGAAAACAATTGGGAGATTGTGAAACACTTATGGATTGGTCTAAGAAATTATTCGAAGGTAGTAATAGAGAGGCTAAAGATCTCGGACGAAAAATAATCGGTAAATTCACTCAAGGTGGAAGATTTGATAATGCAAAATACTCTTCGAGATTAATCATAGACGATGAAGAATACAATTTCATAATATCTGATTTAATAAAAAAAGGGAAATTTGTAACCCGTAAGAATGCTTTTCTATCAGGGGAATTAGATGAGGAAGCTTACAAATCTGCGAGCGGAACTAATAATGTTTGGGTAGATGATGTCCTTCGAAATGGTAAGAAATTAGGTACGGTTGTTACCTACTGTGATGGAAAAAGTTGTCAGTACACACATTTGAGAAGTTCTATGCTAGCCTATTCTTGTATTAATCTATTCTCGATGATAAATAGATTTCCTAATACCGCGGTTAGAGTAGCTACTGATTCGATGTATATCCATGAGAAATACAAATCAGATGTAGCTAAATTCACAGATCCTAAGGAAGCGTGGGGGAATTGGAGGTTTAAAAAAGAAACACTACATGAGTATTGTAAATCCGCAGACGTTGCTATGGATGATAAATACTTGAAAAGTAACCATAATATCTCAGAGATTCAATCAGAATTTTCTACTGCACCGCCCGTATCCGATCCGATTTGTAGATACAAGACAGTTTATTTAAACGGCTGTGGTGGATCAGGAAAGACAACTCGTGCAATCGAATTATTTCGTAATAGAAACACAAATGTTTCTAACATGATTGTGTTAACACCAACTCACAGACTCGCCAGAGAGATGATAGCGCGTGGAGTAAAAGCTTGTACTTATCATAGCTTCTTTCGATGGAAAGGCGATACATGGACTCCTGATCGAATGGGCGATAAATTTATTCCTGAAATAATAATCTGGGATGAAATATGCACGGTATCATTGACAGTATTACAGATATTTCTTGAATGGTTGTTATTGAAAAATACAAAAGTCGTCATGTGCGGGGATCACGGCCAACCGCAGCCATTTGTTGGTGAATCTCCACATGAATGGTTAAAAGGATTTGTAGATTATTATGAAGAGATTAATACCGACCATAGATCACTTGATGAACAATTACGAGAATTCAAAGCGCTAATTAGATTACAACCGGATAAAATCCAATGTGAAATAGCGCGTGAAATAATTTCAGAAACTCCCATGAATGATTTTTGGGAAATGTGGAAGCCAAATGATTTAATAATCGCGAGTAGAAAAATAGTCAGAGACGCACTTCAGATGAAGTTGTTTGCGCTACATAAAGAAAAATTTGCAACACTTCCAGTACCACTCTGTTATAGACCTAAGGATACACGAAAGCAGAATATCGACGTTGACATTCCTGGACAACAACAAAAGCAGAATTTAGTATTAAATGATATTGTGCTGGTTGATATCAGCGTCGTTAAAGATGCATTAGGTGCTGATAAATCCCCATGGACGTTAGGTTATGCAGCAACAATACACTCTTCACAGGGATTGACTATATCCGATACAACTCTTTGGATAGTAGATAATCATATTGAGTGGTCAAATTTAGTTTATCTCGCAGTATCCAGAGTACGGCGAATAAACCAACTTCGAAGAATTGTTGTTGACGATGAAATCATTGGTAACGATATTATCACTGGTGATTTTATCACTGGTGATATAATCAGAAAAAAACTCTCTGGCTATAAACAACAGGATAAAAAAAATAAAAGAGAATTTGACATTGATGCTGAATTAATTAAGACACTAAAGCAACAACAAAATAATCACTGCGCGAGTTGCAATTGTATAATGCGTTGGCAGTATTCGGATAAAGATCCTCGCCAATTCACCGTAGATAGAAAAGATAACAATCTCGGTCATGTCAGAAACAATGTGAGGTTGACTTGTCTTGAGTGCAACAGACGCCGGGGTGACAACACCTTAGGTGCTAGTTAAGACCACGCGGTGGTAATTGAGTATCCTCGGGAATCACTTGTAATTGTTCGCGTGTAAATCCTCGCTGAGGAGCAGTTGAATCCAGTCTATAGATTGGAGGTCTACCAGTTGATCGTGTTATGCCGGATATCCTATGCGTAGTGACACTCCAAATAGGATCGGTAGCTCTTTTTTTACCACCCTCAAGCTCTCCTGGTTCGTATAAGTACCTTACAATGACATTACTACCAAGAATTGGTTCTTTTTGTGAAATTCCTTGGATTTCCATTTTGATAGACGCCTTCTTAATAGCGTTGACAGGTTTCATATTAATTGTTCTAGTAATCTCATTATTGATTGCGGTAATCACAGCTGGTAATCTCTTGACCCATTCACGGGATCGTTTATCCTGGATGAATTCTTTTGCGTATTGATATCCGAATAACCGCTCAGCAAGGGTTTTATTAAACCGTTCAACAATTGCCTGATCGCGATGTAGCGCAGTGTGTCCTCGTCTGATGGCGACATTATGATGTTTCATCGTAGATGTAACAACACCTTGAAATTCCTTGCCAGGATCAACTTGTAACAGATTTGGCCAGCGCAGAGGACCTCGTCGATAAATCCTCTCAAATGCAGAAGCTACTTCAGTAGATGATTTTGTTTTTAACGGTTCTGCTTCTTTGTATCGACTTGCAATATCAACTAACGTTAACGCGTATTTGTAACCGTTGTCATGCGGCAGAAATAGTATATCAGCTTGATGAACTTCATTAGGTGTTGTAACATCAAAATGCGAATAGTTAATTTGTTTAGGCGCTGGTAGATAAATTTGCCATATTGCCTGTTTAGATAACCAGTTTGCCGCTGTAGTTTTTTTCACCTTTGATGCGCTAGCGAGTTTATTAATTGCTGCGTAACCTCTCCAGTATCCTCTCGGAGAATAATAAATAGATTCCATATTAAAATGCTAGCATTTTCAATTACCAGCACCTAACATCAATTTACCCTTCATAGCAGATTTTACCAACCACGAAGCCAATTTTTCTTTGAAGGATTTATCAGGAATAGCATTTAACGCATGAATTAATTTTACATCTGCGAGATGTCTATGTTGAAGATTGCTGCTTTTATAAGCGACATCATGAGCATGACACGCCTTATCAATAGCGTTTATTGGATACTCGCCGGGTCGGGGCTGATTTTGATCATCAAGTCTGATATCTAATCGTGTTCCCGGTCCACAGTAGCTATATCCTGGAAGGTGCTTTTCTCCTGGATACTTTGCCCACGGTGTTCCTGGGAGTTTTGTCAATTTGGCTGCAATATCACCTCCTCGTTTTTTTTTAAAGCCTTGGTTGCACCAAGGGAAGTAAATCTAAATTTTTTCGTACTACATTGTACGCATTTACCAGAAAGCGCTGATCGATTATTTTTCGTTGTAATAGTCGTCAAGTCATTTGTGCCAGTACGCGTCCTACATTTCACACAATATAAATCCATAATTATATTATATAACGGCATGAATGTAATTGATTATTCAGCTACTCGACGACGGGAACCTATTAGACACCATGCAATGTTACCAAATTCTATTCGCGCGATTATCATCGGACCATCTGGAAGTGGTAAAACACAATTGCTACTTAATTTGATAACGAGATGGATGAAGTGGGATAAATTGTACATGATTGCTCCGAGTGTAGACGATCAACGATGTTATGAAGTATTAAAGGATTTTAATGATGCCGCGCAAGAAATTAACGGCGATGGTGTTATTGAGTTTATAACCGATATCGAAGAGGCACCGAATATTGATGATATTGATGGAAGTATTAACAATTTAGTCGTATATGATGATATTATGTTAGATAATCAAAAGAATCCTGCTAGAATATTTTCCAGAGGCAGACATAAAAACACCGATGTGATATATATCACTCAACGTTACACTCAAATACCAAAAGTGATCAGAGATAACTGCAATATGCTGTGTGTATTTAACGGAGTTGATACTCATACTCTTAGAAATATTTGGCAAACTTGGTGCGGTGGTGATATGGATCATAATCGATTTAGAAATTTCTTTAGCCACGCTCAGTCAATCCCACACGGATTTGTGACGATAAATTTATCAGACCCTCGGACAAGATATCGTATCGGACTTGATCAAATATTTAGTTAGCGCATTAGCAGCCGAGGAGGTGAACGTCAACTAAATGGCGTCTTTTTTTTTACCCGAAAACTCCACGAATTTTCCAAGCATCGTAGCAGCAAAGGGGATGGTGACAACAAAAATGACGTCGTTTTTTTTTTAATTTTATTTTGATGAATGGAGGCTTATATTAAGCATTTTCGAGAAAGCCTCAGTTTGCTAAATCGACGCCTGTAAAAGTTGGTCTGTTCACATTCTCTGCATTTTGTTAGATATTTTCGGTTTCCGTAGAAGCCTTATTTTTGCTTGAAAACTTGGTCTGTTCACCTCCTCTGCTGCTTACTGCCTTCCTCTTGGGATGAATTTGATGTATTTATCAGCACCAGAAAAGGCTTCATCAATAATATAACCACCTTGAAGAATCTCCTTGTTGATTTTCTTTTTTCGTCGTAAAATTGTTATCCGGTCTGTTAATTCTGCTAATTGTTGATTACTCCTAGGCCAGTCTGGTTTTGTTTTAGTGAGTTCATAGTATTCATTGACAAGTTCCCTCGCAACTATATGGCGTGGTCTTTTTAATGGCTGGATCGTTTTCAGATCCATCATTTCTATTATATCTATCATATCTCTAATTCACTTTTTATTATATGTTTGAAGCAAAATATAAACGATATGCAAAATTACCGTTTTGTTAAAGCAAAAATTATCGCATTGTTAAAGCAAAAATTATCACATTATTAAAGCAAAAATTATCACCTTGTTAAAGCAAAAATTATCACATTATTAAAGCAAAAATTATCACATTGTTAAATATGAATTAAAGAAATAGTTAAGTAATTATATATAGCATGTACAAATTAAGTTCATGCCAATGGTTGTTGAAAAACTCTAATAATCGATGTGGAAAGCCCTGTTATGGAGAGCACTGTGGAGTTCATGCATATTTGTTACGAAATAGTTCCCGTGCTGGTACTAATCCCTGTGTCGGTTGTGGTGTTGGGGTTATGGGAAAAATCCATCTTTGTGACAAATGTGGGAAAAATGCCTATCGAGCTATTTTGACCTATTACAAAAACCGAGCAAATAAGCATCATATTTTAGTTGAAAATCCTCCTACGATAGAAGAATTCATTTCTGGGTACCGACCAAGAGGCAGAAAAATAACACTGGAACCCAGCGATAGAAGCGTTATTCTAACAAACTGAGTCAAGGGGTGTTTGCCAAAATGGTATCCCCTTATTTTTTTTTTATTTTTCGTAAGTCTCTATTTGGCAATCTGACACCTAAATTGGTACCCTTTTGTGATTTTTTTCGTAAGGCTCTATTTGCTAATCTGGCACTTAATTATTAAAAATAGACTGGTCCAGGGGTGTAGAAGCGTTATTTTGGCAATTTAGTACCTAAAATGGTACCCCTTTGTGATTTTTTTCATAAGGCTCTATTTGCTAATCTGGCACTTAATTATTAAAAATAGACTGGTCCAGGGTGTAGAAGCGTTATTTTGGCAATCTGACACCTAAATTGGTACCCCTTTGCGATTTTTTTCGTAAGGCTCTATTTGCTAATCTGGCACTTAATTATTAAAAATAGACTGGTCCAGGGTGTAGAAGCGTTATTTTGGCAATCTGACACCTAAATTGGTACCCCTTTGCGATTTTTTTCGTAAGGCTCTATTTGCTAATCTGGCACTTAATTATTAAAAATAGACTGGTCCAGGGGTGTAGAAGCGTTATTTTGGAAATCTGAGACTAAAACTAAAAAACAGACTGAGCCAGTAGCGAAGATTCTATTCAGCAAATAGAAGCTTCTATGGATCAATTTATTTTTAAGTGTTAGATTGGTAAATAGAGAGTTCTATGATGTTTTATTTTTTAGTTTATTCTGCGATAGAAGCGTTATTTTGACAATCTGGAGTCTTTTTGGTACCCCCCTTTTTTCATGTTTTTAAGCAAAAAAGAAAGTGTCAGAAAGGCAAAAGGAGAAATCACTTCCCATAGGAAATACATTAAAGTGGTCCAGAACCGGGCTTCTTCTATACTACTCTGACAATTAACGATTGTAACATCCCACAATCAATCATATATCTCAATAGCACTATTGGTATCCAGTGTTTTTCAGCATGTGTCTACCAATCGAAAGATAACTGCACGGATGAAGTCCTGTAGCCAATTCAAATGATACTACACGAGAAAATCCGGTTAAATCAAAATGTGGCAGCGGACCATTAATCGCAAAACGAGCCATTTCGTGTGTGGGGTGTCCAAATCGTTTGAAGTATTCGCTACATTCTCCATACCCGAGAAACTCCCTGGATAACACGCAATCATATCAACGGAAATAACGGTTTCAGTGTCATATTTTGTTTTCCATAATCCACCATGGCTATATTCAAGACAGCTCAATCTGACAACTGATAGAAACTCACTTCGCGTTGTTTTCCACGCGTTTTTCTTCCTAGCGAAATGTGCTGCAACCGAGGGAAGTGTAAAACAGTTTGTTAGTAATTGTTCGTCGTTGAAATCTTCGCTTCCTCCTAGAGGAAACTCGCTAGCTAGTTTTTTCATTTGATTATGCAGCTCTTCAGTACGGTACAATTCTCCGTTGGGTCTTACAAACTGATCGAATCCACATGCATCGTCTGCAGCACTGTGAAATAGCCACATCGACACAGGATCTTTTTTACTCAAATTGTAAATAGCATCAAATAATTTCTGCTCGGAAAAACACTCTCCAAGTCCAAACAGGGTTTGGGGTATATATTTTACAGTTCTATCCCGTGGAAATATTGCTACTGCAGATGACCACGCGTGTTCGTTATGATCAATAATTTGTATTGGCGTTCCTTTTTTTGATTGATATTTCGGTTCGTGTAATACTTCTCCGGTTATTGTCGTTACTGATATTTCAAATCTCAATGATGTTTCTAATTTAACTATATCCTGAATTGTTGCCCCATGCTGTTTCACCGTTAATTCCCATTCTTTTTTTTTTTTCGTCTTAGATCAGTCAATTTATTTCCCCGGGATGCATTTGTGAAGTGTTCTATTATTCGTTCTGCTACACAATTCAACGTTGAATCCGACGAAGAATATTTCATTGGTGCTAGTTTTGCAATATCAGGTTTGTCATTTAACGGATATATCCCATAAACAATTGCTGTTACAGGATAAGATCTCTCGTAGTATGGTTTGTCAATTCCAGTCAAAATTCCTCGTTTGGAATCTTGATTCACAGTGATAGTTTTTTATCCTTTAGAATTGGTTCAAATTTATTCCTGATGATCCAATCTCCAGTGTCGTCACGGATAATGAATTTTATTCTAAAAAAAATACCTTTTTCGAAGATGTGAGATTATCACTGCTGCTTTTTCATCATTCATGGTAACATCGATATTAGGGACAATTCGAAATGTTGACCAACAGTGAGATGCTCCATAACGCTTAAATTCATTAAAACAATCTCTGATTTTACTAATCATGGTTCTATCAAGAATTTTATTCTTTGGTGTATCATAAACTCTATCAAGATTGAATTTAGCATTTTTCCAGGGCGCAATTTTCGATAATCTCTCAAACTCCTTCATACTATAATTAAAACAAGCATTTAAATGAAAGATTTATGTATAATGAATCATTGCAAATGGCTCATGATTGGATCAGTGACCCCTTGTAACAAATCATGCAGAAATGAGTTCTGTGGGTATCATATGCAACGTTTTCGACGTGGAAGCCTTGGTCCGTTACCTTGTATTCGATGTGGGGTTGGGGTTAAGGGAAAATCGCAGTTGTGTCTGAATTGCAGTGGCAAACGTTATAGAGAGTTGAAGCGTTATTATGACAAAAGAATAAAAAAATTCTGACTCCGTCCTTGACAAAGTCAGCGACAAAATCATAAGAACTCCTCAAGACTATATTGAAAGATTTTCCAGTGATGTTATTATTAGACCAAACAATGAATTAGACAAATAGTATTTGTATACAAATGAACCAAGAATTCAGACAGCATGCTGTGATTACAAATTATGAAGCATCCAGTGATGGTACTGTCAGAAACCGTAGACTGAAGAAGCCAGTTGGGTGGGATAATGGTGTGGGGTATTTGAAGTTTGGCGCTGGAAAGAAAAAATATTACTGCCATCGTTTCATCTTTGAGGTGTTTAATGGATTGATCAAGGATGGTTTTGTTATCAATCACATTGATTCCAATCCTCAAAGTAACAAATTGGATAATCTAGAAGTTGTTACACAAAGTGAGAATTCCAACGAGGTGGGACTGGGAAATACTCGAAAAATGCTAGACCGATAAAATCATTTAATACAATAACTAACGAAGAAAAAATATTCCAATCAATGAATGAAGCCGGTAAGTATTTCGATATTTGTATATCCTCAGTACGAAAAGTAGCAGAGAATAGAACCAAGACAGCGATTTCAAAAAAGACCGGATAAAAAATTAAATTCATTTATGTCTGATGCGTCCATCTCTGGAAATATATTTTTTATTTAGAAGTATATAATTAATAATAATATGAATTCTGAAAATGTGAATAGCATTATTGCTGAAATTTCAAAATCGAAAAGTCAGGATATTAAACTATCTGACAATTTGAATCCTTATCAAATTATGTCTGACTTTCAGGATATAGAATATGGTGTTTTGAATAACAAGTATATGCTACCAAAGAAATATGCGTTAATCAAAAAATTCAGAACTCTATTCGGGACTCTCTTGCATTTTCCAGTGACGTAAGTGTGTTTGTCCCGTTATTTACTACCGTGGAAGGAATACGAAAAGATCTGGGTAGGGATTATGAATCGAAAAAGGATGTTAATTCTTAAATCAGGAATATACGATCGTTAATTCAAGAAAATGAACGATTTGACAAATAGTCTACGAGAAATCGACTACTTGACCGCAAAATCTCACAGAGATTTTCAACTGAAATTATTGATGATTTTTGGTTGTTTTTGTCATTTTTTTAGCATTTTTTGATTGAAATTGGTCAAAAATTATCAAAAATGAATCCTAGCAGAATAGACCATTTGACTGTAAAATCTCAAAGGAAAAACACCAAAACTGTCAAAGAATCAGTGAAAAAAACCAGTGAAAAACAGGCAAAAATGCATTGATAACGGTGAATAAAAAATATTTCACAGCAAAAAAAAATATTTCACAGTGAATAAAAAATATTTCGCAGCAATAAAAAATATTTCACACCGAATAAAAAATATTTCACAGCAATAAAAAATATTTCACAGCAATAAAATATATCTCACAGCAATAAAAAATATTTCACAGTGAATAAAAAATATTTCACAGCAATATAAAAATATTTCACACTGAATAAAAAATATTTCACAGTGAGTAAAAAATCGATAATTTCACACTGAATAAAAAATCGATAATTTCTCACTGAATAAAAAATTTGTGACACTGAATAAAATATATTTCACAGTGAATAAAAAATCGATAATTTCACACTGAATAAAAAATCGATAATTTCTCACTGAATAAAAAATTTGTCACACTGAATAAAATATATTTCACAGTGAGTACAAAATCGATAATTTCACACTGAATAAAAAATCGATAATTTCTCACTGAATAAAAAATTTGTCACACTGAATAAAATATATTTCACAGTGAATAAAAAGTCGATAATTTCACACTGAATAAAAAATCTTTCACAGTGAATAAAAAATATTTCACAAAGAATAAAAAATATTTCACGCTGAATAAAAAATCTTTCACACTGAATAAAAATATTTCACACTGAATAAAACATATTTCACACTGAATAAAAAATATTTCACAGTGAACACAAAATCGATAATTTCACAGTGAATAAAAAATATTTCACAGTGAATAAAAAACATTTCACACTGAATAAAAGATATTTCACGCTGAATAAAAAATATTTCACACTGAATAAAAATATTTCAAACTGAATAAAAAATATTTCACAGTGAATAAAAAATATTTCACACTGAATAAAAAATATTTCACACTGAATAAAAAATATTTCACAGTGAATAAAAAAATATTTCACACTGAATAAAAAATCGATAACTTCACACTGAATAAAAAATATTTCACAGTGAATAAAAAATATTTCACAGCAATAAAAAATATTTCACAGCAATAAAAAATATTTCACACTGAATAAAAAATATTTCATAGTGAATAAAAAATATTTCACACTGATTAAAAAATCGATAATTTCACAGTAAATAAAAAATATTTCACACTGAATAAAAAATATTTCATACTGAATAAAACATATTTCACAGTGACTAAAAAATATTTCACAGTGAATAAAAAATCGATAATTTCATGTTTGGACCGTTAATGGAATGGTTCCGATTAGTTCAATGAAAAAGTGGATCAAGTCACAGTATTAGCAATTATGTGACTATAACGCCCTTAAAATGTCAAAATAAGACTTCCACGATGGTGTTAAAATTGTCTGTTAGGTCGGGTTTGGGGATTCAAATTGAAAAATTGTTTACAATTTCAAATAATGGTGAATGAAGCATTAACGACCTGATTGGCTCGTGAGCGACTAGATTCAATTAAGAGATTTATACCAATTCGCGACTCTGTAAGAAATAAACTGCAAGCTAGACAGAGTTTACAAACTGATTTTGCTGCAGGATCTGAAGAGTTGTTTAAACCAGTAACCACAGCAACGAAGGGGGTAGAGCGTGCTATATGGGGAGATACGGGAAAACCTCTTATTGTTGAACTTGAAAAAATAGCAGCGGAAACTGAACAAACAAAACAAGCTGTAGAAAAACTCCACGGTGATATGGAAATTGATATTGTATCTAAAACGCCTGAATCAAAAAGAACAGTAGATGACCTACGCGCGAGATTTAACGAGGAAGTGTTAGCAGTAATTGATAAGTCCGATCCAGTAAAAATTCCTGCGCTTGTTGTTGAGACTTATAAAAACAGAAAAAAAATGTTGAAACCAGAACATTATAAATATGTTAGAAATATAACTCACTGGGCTGATATATTCTAGAAAATCAAAACTAAAACAAGTCAAATTGACACAAGAATATATCAAGATGGTGGATAACGTGTATAATCAATATCAAGAGTTTAAACGACAACAAAAACCGCAAAAATTGCAAGGAAAGCGGCAGCAACCTGCAAAGAAAATATCCTTCTCGCCTAAAATACAACAACAACTACCACCTGATCGAGATGATGATGATACTCTTGATTATTTACAACCCATGGATACAGAAAAGCTGGATGAAGCAACTGGTTATAGCGGGAAAGGATTTGCCCAGAAATTGTCAGCAATTTCCAAAGATTCCAGTGGAATTTCAATTCAATGTCCTGGTAATGTTCTCAGTGATATATCACGA
Source organism: Unio delphinus (assembly GCA_029339505.1). Taxonomy (NCBI): domain Eukaryota; kingdom Metazoa; phylum Mollusca; class Bivalvia; order Unionida; family Unionidae; genus Unio; species Unio delphinus. The sequence continues at coordinate 3,185,455 of JAQISU010000048.1, read as the reverse complement.
TTATAAGTTCTCATCGAAGGTAAACGGGCTGGAAATAACTCACCGGAAATAATTAATGAAGCAGCTGATATCTGTAGACGGTTATTTCAAGGTGGTATCATGGATATCAGCACATATCGAGATTTCATTGGCGAGTTAGTGGAAAGTGGGTATCATAGTGACTGAAATGATCAATTCAACGCTAGTGATTTATAATTGAAAAATTGTTTACAATTTCAAATAATGATCATACACTACAATCATGATAAACCAACCAGCGTCTATGTAGTTAATTCATGGTTCCAGTTTATAGCGCGTACTATGGTGATGTTTTCGGTGATACCATTGCGGGGTTATTTGCAAGAATGGCTCCAAAAGTGGCGCCGTTAGCTAAACAATTAGAAATGAAAGTAATTGATGTTATTCGTGATAAGGGTATTAGTGCTGTTGGAGATCTTGCCGGGAAAGCGTTTTCAGCCGAGAAGAATAAATTAACAGCGCTAGTTCGGCGGAGAAAGAAACCGGGACCACTGCCATCTACAGCGGAAATGCCTCCGAGTGTTAGTAAAATTATAAATAACGCAGTGGAAGAAAAATTAGCATTATTAGTGGCTACACCGGTGACTCCATCACTTGATGTACAAAATAGCGCTATCATAAACGCGATAACAGGAAGTGGTTTGAAACCAAAAAGAAATTCGAAAACTTTTCAACGACGATGATGATTACAAAGAGTTTCACAATTTAAAACACTAGTGTTTTATAATAATAATGTTCAAAAAACAGCTGATCCGACGTTTGATTTAGATGCCCCAGTGCGCAAAGATCATTCTCTCCGCGATTATCAATACTATTCATATCATGCTATACAACCCAGCCTAAGATCGCGAATTGAAATTCAAGTTCAATATACCAGTAAATACTTTTTACCGTGTGAGGCGTTTATTGAAACTGAGGGAGAACCCGTAACAAATGTTGCAGCTGATACACATATGCAGATGACCCAAATATCCGAGTTGGTTTCGTCAACAATGGCATCATGGCGCTATTTGAAAGTGCAAGATATCTCATTGATGGAAATGAAATTGAATCAATAGACCGTAAGGTTGATGTTGCAACAACAATAATCGGGCTAGCAAGATATTCTGATGATTATACAAGGTCGGCTGGCCCGTCTATATAATGTTTGCAAAAGATATTAATAATCACGCTGATCATATTAATCATACTAGGGTAAAAGCAACACTAGATAGCGCAGTTGATCCAGGAGCAGCCGGATATACTAGACCGGCTGGTACCTTTGATGTCGTAGATATTAATCTCAATTTCAATTTAGGGTTTGCAACACGAGTAGCAACGTTGCAAGGACAGCGTCGACAATTTTCATGCTCAATTCCACTGCATCATATGTTTGGATTCTGCAGAAATGTTAGAAAAGTTATTTACGGAGCTAAACACACAATCGTGTTAGTGCGAAAAGGCAATGACAATGATGCAATCTGGCGTGCTAATGGTGTTGCTGATGGTAAAGTTGTTTTAACTAAATTGGTATTGTGGATGCCAGTAATGACCCCATCAATTACCACGGAAGAGCGGCTACTTTCATTTATGGACACAGGTGGCAAATCATTGATAAGTTGGCTAACAACAACAACTGATGCCAAAGAGGATAATGTTGCTGATACATTTACATGGCACCTGGCATCAAAACAAGGCGTTTCAGCTCCACGTCATATATTTATAGCGCTGCAGAATCGAAATCGATTAGGTTGCCAAGAACGCAGTCATATGATATTTGATCGGTTAGGAGTCAAGGAGGTTTCACTGAGAATAAACGGACAAGAACCATCTGAGGATATACAGCTTGATTACTACACTAACCATATAGCACGTGTATATCATCGGATGCTGTCATATATGGATCGTGATCAAAATGTTGATACTGGTTTACAAATATCGCAACTTGATTTTAAAAGCCTCTATCCGATTTATTACTTTTCGCTGGAACATCTTGATTTAACAAGGCAATCCGTCGTTGACATACATTTTAGGGCTCGTATAGCTCCTGGTGGTGTTGATTATAGAGCGGTTGCTGTCATTCTCAGTGATAAATCGATGTTGTTAGAAGGAGTTGGCGGACGAATGAGACTTATTGATGCACCAGTGGAAAATATGTAGTGTTTTCCTAAAACATGTAATTGAAATCCTTCGGATTTTTCCATTAGAATCAATATGTTATTGTAGAATGTCATACAGTGTTATTAATGTTGCGTTAACTCCTGGACAAGTCAAGAAATTGCAATCGGAATCAGCTAAAAAATGTGGAACCACTATCACGCTGAAACCCAATCAAATGACTGGCAGGGCGAATAAGTTGTCGCTGACAACTCGTCAAGTGAAACACTTCAATGATGCTTTGAAGGATAAAAAAGGCGTTCAGATCACTCTCTCTGCGGCTGCTATCAAAAATATGATTAAAACCGGCGGTATATTCCCGTTGTTAGCTGCGATTCCGGCCTTGATTGCTAAAAAAATTGGCGATTAAAAATTTCAGAGGTGTTTTTATGAAAGATCAGTTACCGGCACAACCAAACCGCGTTGAAGCCGGTATTATTAATTTCGATAACAGCACCGAACCTGGAACTCACTGGGTTGCATACGCTATTGATCCACGTGGGATTGTTTATTTCGATTCATATGGATTAGCCCAGCCGAAGGAATTTATGCGTTATATAAATCGCTTAAAAACTTTTCCGAAAATCAAAGATTTCCCAATGAAGACATGGTATTCTACGCTACCAACACAACAAATGAATGATCCACCAATATGTGGCAGCGAAGTATTAAATGTCCTTGACTCTATTTCAACATCTGGAAAACCACCACATGTTGTCGTAAATGAATACACCAGTAATCGCTTTGGAAATCGAAGATTTTAGAGAGAGAAAGAGTTTTACAATAGCAATGACTGATATTTGGGGAAGATCTTTATCAGCGATGAAGAAACCCGGTGTCGATGGCACTGCAGGAATGTCTGCAACCGGTGATATAAAAAAAAATAATCGAAGATGAAATAGCTGAGACGTTGAATCTAGCAAGTGTTGACCCCGGGGAAATAGCTGTATTTCAAGATCGTCAGGGTAAATTGAAAACTAGTAATGTGTCGTTGGATGATATTTTGGTTAAACAACGAAACGCAATCGAGGATACTATCGCGTTATTTTCCGATCAGGGTAAACTCAAACCGGGTGTACTTATTTCGACGATTACAGATAGATTAAAAACTCTCAACGATGAGTTAAAAAATTTTGTGCTGTAACTAGCAACACTTCAATCTAAAACTGAAGAACACGGAAAACAGTTTTCAAATTTTCGTAGAAACATCGTGGATAAATTTATCGGAACCACGTTGGATAAAATTGAAATCATACTCCCTGATATTAAAAAATCCATCGATGAGACGAAAAACTTCATCGAAGCAATCAAAGGTGATGAAACTAGGATGATAACAATCATTGAAGAAACAAAAACTCCTCATGAGAAAACCAACAACGTAGTATACACGATCCAACACGGATCATTTGCATGGACACCTACAAACAACAAATTAGATATCACTGCAACCGTTAAAGGTATTTATCGATTAACACTAGTGACAACGACTCAATTTAATATTTCATCGTCGAGTTCATCCGGGGTCAACAATACGATTTCAACAATCATCGACAAGGATACAACTGAAAAGTTCACGATAACATCTACTGATAAAAATTTGGTTAGGGTTTCAACCATGTGGTATTTGGAATTCGTAGCGGATTTAAGTAAATAACGGTTTCAATTGAAATCGTAAACGATTTAAAAATAAAATGTCATCACAAATGACATCGCCGACGGTACCTTCGGTATCTCAATATCGCTATGATCAGGTCAGAGAATTTCAAACTAGACTCAAAACCCTCGCCGAGGAGTATCAAATAAAAAAAAAAATACCGACGAAGAATCACCGCAGCTGATGTTACCATGTACTCGGTGTCAGGCGTTCTCGCTGGCGCCGGAATAATACTTGCATTGGTTACAATGATTGCCCCGGTCGTAGTTCCAATTTGCATTTCTGCGGCGGCTACAATCGCGGGTATATCAACCGGGATAACAAAAAAAATATCATCATGCAGCCAGAGTAAACTGCAAGATTACTTAATTCAATTTCATGTTGTATCAACCACATACTCGCAATTATCCTTGATGATATTTGTAACAGAATTGTTACCGAGAGGAGGGTGGATTAAATGAACAATACAAACACAATTTGTGAAAGAAAATATAAATTTATGTAATAAATTATAAATGAAAAAAATACAGATGTATTAACACAATAACTCACGCGCTCAACCCACAATTACACTCACAACCATTCACAATACATGAATAAATTAAATAACAATACAAAAGGAATCTCAGATGTAAAGGAATCTCTTGGATTATACACAGATCCAAGAATCCTTTACGAAAGTTAAATAAATGCAAGTATGATTTACGAAAAAAATAAACACAAACGACAAACTATCTATCGCACGATGGATTGCGATAACTAGCACGATCATATACTTGTATTCAATCAAGTTGCTAGCTTTTATTGATATCTATGTGATCACTTGAAATATTATTGCGATCTGACATAAACATGCAAATACAACAATGTATTAAATTATATCACAATTTCAATACACCTATGTGTCTCCCCTGTATAACCGCACGATTCAGCAACAGTTGAATCGTCTCCCAGTTTCCCCGAGAACCGAGGGTTGACCAATACTATTATCGGACGTTTCCCTACACGGATCCACCACAGTTATACGTTCAGACAGCATACAACATCTACCCGAACCAACGGTTCCTCACTCCCCTAGATGTCGACCCGGACGTTTTACAACTCTAAGACAGCTCCGACACTCGGACTTCTAGCTTTCCGGATATTTACATGTTACACAGATGTTGACGAACAGACAGTTCGACACACAGACAGATACTTCAATTCCGTTTGCACAAATTAACGGCACAAGCACATTCAGATATTTATACAGAGATGTTCCAGAACAAACAATAGATGTCCCACAACAAATCAGACGATATCAAAGACGTTTATCAAAAGATGGTATCAGAAGTGTTAACAGCTACGGTATCAACGATGTTATTAGCAGCTACGGTATCAACGATGTTATTAGCAGCTACGGTATCAGATACATTGTAATAACTACGTTAGCAGCTACGGTATCAGAGACGGTATCAACGATGTTATTAGATGCGCTATCAGTGATGTACTTCTACGGTATCAACGACGGAATCAGCTATAATAAACAAAACCAGACTAATAATAGTTGTCTCAAAAATAATCTAAGCCGTAGATTACGATATTGTATTTAAAGTCTAAAAGTGACTAGTAATTCCAAATATTCCACGTTTAATTGCAATAAAAGCATCATTATACGAAATGATAATCTGAATAAAATTCACAATAAAACGAAATGTAAATTTAACACTCACCCCTTTGGCTGGAGATTTGCAAGACGAGGTTATCTATCCTTTGATTAGATATTTGGGTTCCCGTAAATAATTATGATAAATACTTCGCCTTATATACTCTCAATAGGTGAACATAAATCACATCGAGCTTGCCATGCACCACGCAAAACGAGTATTTCGGATTTCATGTAAATTACAAATTGGCACATGCAAATCGTTACACGCCACTTAATCACCCCAGGTAATGCGTGTACGACGAAATCAAGAAAATGGTGAGTTTCGTTTGCAATTCAAGTACAACAAAAATCAGTTCAAATTTTCGCCTAATTCTGTGACAATACCTCCCCCCTAAGAATAAAAATGTACACATTTTTAAAACTAACACAGAATAGAAGAAAAATAACTACTGATGATATCTTACAACATTTACACTGGTTATACTACAAACTGGATTTTATTACTGGGCAAATTCATACAAATTTCCCATCACGCCCTACTCAAGTAGTCTGCGCCTATATTTTCAACTCCCCTTATTGACATTGTCGCTCTGTCTCTTGATGTACAACTTGAGCATATTCGCATGGAATGTTTTTACAATACCGTCCATGTCAATTTTATAGTCCATGTCACCTTTTACTTCTTTAACTTCATATGGACCTTTCCACTGGACTAATAACTTATTCGAACTCGTTGGAAGAAGCAATAGCACCTGATCTCCCACAAGAAATTTCCTATTACGCGCTCTGCGGTTGTAATACTTGGCATATCTGCGCCCCGATTTAATCAATTCGTCACGTGCCATCTGGCATGTACTCTCAAGTTTGTTTCTTAGATCTAACACGTACTGGTAAGTCGTTTTTATTTCCTCGTTCACGACATCACCAGTCCATAGTTCGCGTAGTATCCGCATCGGGCCTCGAACTGTTCTACCATACAACAGTTCAAAGGGCGAGAACCCTAAACTTTCCTGCGGTACTTCACGGTACGCGAACAGAACAGCGTTTAAATAACGGTCCCAGTCTTGCGGACGTTCCGCGCACATCTTCCTCAGCATGCTTTTCAGGGTACCATTAAACTTCTCTACCAGTCCATTGCACATCGGATGGTATGGGGTAGTGTTTAGCTGTTTGATGGACAACAGCCTACTTATTTCACCCATGAGGTCAGAGGTGAATTGGGCACCACAATCAGTGAGGATTTCCTCTGGCACCCCTACCCTACTGAAGATATCAACTAATGCTTCAGCTACCCTTTCCGTTTCAATAGTTGGTAACGCTACGGCTTCGGGGTATCTGGTTGCGTAATCAACCAGAGTAAGTATGTACCGATTCTTTCTTTCGGTAACCGGGTGTATTGGTCCTACAATATCTACTGCCACTCTTTTAAACGGTGTATCTATTAATGGCATTTGTCCTAAGGGCACCCTTGTGACCCTTCCCTTACAAACGGTTTTCTGACATACGTCGCACGACCTACAGAACCGTGTGACATCGCCATTAACACCGGGCCAGTAGAATTCAGCGACTACCCTGCTAGTGGTCTTAGCCTTACCTAGGTGTCCTGCCATGCTTGACTCATGCGCCACCCTACGTACTTGAGATCTATATCTCTGGGGTACGACCACTTGCCAATACTTCTTACCCTCCCGAGCGCTAAACTCCCTATGAATTAATCCGTTCTTGCGTACGAATCTAGAGCTACCCCCACGCTTGCAATGTTTAATCGCGCCGGACGTGATTTTCTCAACAATTGTTCTGATGGATTCATCACGTTCTTGCTCTTGTTTGAAATCATCACGGGAAATTCCTGAGATCGATTCAGGGACTATTAATTTATGAAACGCGGATTTCTCTCGCCGTGTTTGCGCTCGCGTTTCGACTGCCTGGGCCAAAGGTATTTTAAAATCGGCCATGGTTGGAAGACGGGAACCTTCAACATTACCGATCGTCAGATCGTAAATAGGATTGTCCATACAAAGGGCATCAACAGTTCCCGTTAAGAAAGGTGTTTTTACTGTGATCCTTGCTACGGGAATGCGACCCATCGTCTGATCAAGCAACATACATGGGGATTCCCACCCGAGCATTTGGTTATCCTGCACGAGACTACGTTTGATCACTACGCCCGTACAACCAGTATCACGCAATACCACGACTTCTCGACCGTTGACAAACCCTCTCGCGGTTGGTACACGCGCTTCAGGAAATAAACACGTGCCAAGTGAATGAATACAAGGTTCTACATGTACGTTGTTATCGGATATACCTTTACTTTGTATAGCCACTGCTACCTTATGTATAAGTGCCTTTCTTTTAGGACAGTCTTTTTGAACATGACCCAATGCATTACACAAGAAACACCGCACACGCTGAAAAACTGGATTCCCAACTGACCTTTTTACCTCAGCTGATTTTACAGGCTCCCTAGGCATAGGTCTTACAGACTGGTTTCCAGACTTAAAATCTTTTAAAACCACGTTCTGGGTTCCCCCATGAGCTTCGGCAAATAAATCGGCTTGCTTAGCCATATCTTTTACGTTTGTGAAGACTTTCTCCTTCAGAAATTGATCTAATTCTCGCCCAACTGTATTAAATAATTGATCTCTGAGCACGAAATCAGTCAACCCTTCAAACGTTTTCACCGCTTTGCCGCATTCAATCCACCGCTCAAAATAGTTCGCAATTCTGACGGTGAACTGACCAAAGGTTTCTCCCTTATCGGGCTTGCTATACCTGAACTTTTTTCGAAAACCTTGTTCAGTGAGCTCGTACCTTTTGAGAAGTGCTTCCTTTAGGACGTCGTACTTAAACACATCGTCCCTAGGAAGTCGCGAGTATACATCCAGTGCTTTACCTTTTAATAAAGCACTCAGATGCAGCGCCCAGTCATTTTGACTCCACTTCTGGTTTTCGGCATACCGCTCAAACCGATGAAGATAACTATCTATGTTATCTTTTTCATCGTCAAAGGGAGGTAATTTGGGGCCCCTTAATTTGCTAAAGGCAGAATCGTGTTCTCTTCCAGATGTCGCTAATTCTACCTTACGCTCATGATCCCGTTGTTTTGCTCTTTCTTCTAACTCTATTCGCTTTTGCTCCGCTTCCATTTCCCATCCTATCCTATCCTTTTCGACCTGCTTCTCTAATTCTATCTTTTCCTTCTCTAATCCTATCTTTTCCCTCTCAAAGGCCCATTTCCTATCTTCGGATTCCCTTTCTAATTCCCGTTTCCTTTCTTCGGCTTCCCCTTTTTCCCTTTCTAATTCCCTTTCTAATTCCCTTGCCCTTACCCTTTCTTCCCTTTCCCGGGCATGTTCTTCCTGAATAAATTTCCTTAAGCTTTCACCTTCATAACCAAATTCTTTGCCTAAGGCAACCAAGTCCTTAAGGGATGACATGACAATTGTAATATGAATATAGATATATAACCAAACCAATACTTTAAACACGTTTATACTGGACACACGGACCTAGGTAAACTAAACAAAGATAAACTCCAACTAGAGTATTATCTTAACAGAAGGTCACGCTCAAATATAAACATTAAATGTATACCTTCACAAAAATGATTGACAGTTCACTTAATCCAACGATCCCACTTCTGACACCATTGTAACAGAATTGTTACCGAGAGGAGGGTGGATTAAATGAACAATACAAACACAATTTGTGAAAGAAAATATAAATTTATGTAATAAATTATAAATGAAAAAAATACAGATGTATTAACACAATAACTCACGCGCTCAACCCACAATTACACTCACAACCATTCACAATACATGAATAAATTAAATAACAATACAAAAGGAATCTCAGATGTAAAGGAATCTCTTGGATTATACACAGATCCAAGAATCCTTTACGAAAGTTAAATAAATGCAAGTATGATTTACGAAAAAAATAAACACAAACGACAAACTATCTATCGCACGATGGATTGCGATAACTAGCACGATCATATACTTGTATTCAATCAAGTTGCTAGCTTTTATTGATATCTATGTGATCACTTGAACTATTATTGCGATCTGACATAAACATGCAAATACAACAATGTATTAAATTATATCACAATTTCAATACACCTATGTGTCTCCCCTGTATAACCGCACGATTCAGCAACAGTTGAATCGTCTCCCAGTTTCCCCGAGAACCGAGGGTTGACCAATACTATTATCGGACGTTTCCCTACACGGATCCACCACAGTTATACGTTCAGACAGCATACAACATCTACCCGAACCAACGGTTCCTCACTCCCCTAGATGTCGACCCGGACGTTTTACAACTCTAAGACAGCTCCGACACTCGGACTTCTAGCTTTCCGGATATTTACATGTTACACAGATGTTGACGAACAGACAGTTCGACACACAGACAGATACTTCAATTCCGTTTGCACAAATTAACGGCACAAGCACATTCAGATATTTATACAGAGATGTTCCAGAACAAACAATAGATGTCCCACAACAAATCAGACGATATCAAAGACGTTTATCAAAAGATGGTATCAGAAGTGTTAACAGCTACGGTATCAACGATGTTATTAGCAGCTACGGTATCAACGATGTTATTAGTAGCTACGGTATCAGATACATTGTAATAACTACGTTAGCAGCTACGGTATCAGAGACGGTATCAACGATGTTATTAGATGCGCTATCAGTGATGTACTTCTACGGTATCAACGACGGAATCAGCTATAATAAACAAAACCAGACTAATAATAGTTGTCTCAAAAATAATCTAAGCCGTAGATTACGATATTGTATTTAAAGTCTAAAAGTGACTAGTAATTCCAAATATTCCACGTTTAATTGCAATAAAAGCATCATTATACGAAATGATAATCTGAATAAAATTCACAATAAAACGAAATGTAAATTTAACACTCACCCCTTTGGCTGGAGATTTGCAAGACGAGGTTATCTATCCTTTGATTAGATATTTGGGTTCCCGTAAATAATTATGATAAATACTTCGCCTTATATACTCTCAATAGGTGAACATAAATCACATCGAGCTTGCCATGCACCACGTAAAACGAGTATTTCGGATTTCATGTAAATTACAAATTGGCACATGCAAATCGTTACACGCCACTTAATCACCCCAGGTAATGCGTGTACGACGAAATCAAGAAAATGGTGAGTTTCGTTTGCAATTCAAGTACAACAAAAATCAGTTCAAATTTTCGCCTAATTCTGTGACAATACCTCCCCCCTAAGAATAAAAATGTACACATTTTTAAAACTAACACAGAATAGAAGAAAAATAACTACTGATGATATCTTACAACATTTACACTGGTTATACTACAAACTGGATTTTATTACTGGGCAAATTCATACAAATTTCCCATCACGCCCTACTCAAGTAGTCTGCGCCTATATTTTCAACTCCCCTTATTGACATTGTCGCTCTGTCTCTTGATGTACAACTTGAGCATATTCGCATGGAATGTTTTTACAATACCGTCCATGTCAATTTTATAGTCCATGTCACCTTTTACTTCTTTAACTTCATATGGACCTTTCCACTGGACTAATAACTTATTCGAACTCGTTGGAAGAAGCAATAGCACCTGATCTCCCACAAGAAATTTCCTATTACGCGCTCTGCGGTTGTAATACTTGGCATATCTGCGCCCCGATTTAATCAATTCGTCACGTGCCATCTGGCATGTACTCTCAAGTTTGTTTCTTAGATCTAACACGTACTGGTAAGTCGTTTTTATTTCCTCGTTCACGACATCACCAGTCCATAGTTCGCGTAGTATCCGCATCGGGCCTCGAACTGTTCTACCATACAACAGTTCAAAGGGCGAGAACCCTAAACTTTCCTGCGGTACTTCACGGTACGCGAACAGAACAGCGTTTAAATAACGGTCCCAGTCTTGCGGACGTTCCGCGCACATCTTCCTCAGCATGCTTTTCAGGGTACCATTAAACTTCTCTACCAGTCCATTGCACATCGGATGGTATGGAGTAGTGTTTAGCTGTTTGATGGACAACAGCCTACTTATTTCACCCATGAGGTCAGAGGTGAATTGGGCACCACAATCAGTGAGGATTTCCTCTGGCACCCCTACCCTACTGAAGATATCAACTAATGCTTCAGCTACCCTTTCCGTTTCAATAGTTGGTAACGCTACGGCTTCGGGGTATCTGGTTGCGTAATCAACCAGAGTAAGTATGTACCGATTCTTTCTTTCGGTAACCGGGTGTATTGGTCCTACAATATCTACTGCCACTCTTTTAAACGGTGTATCTATTAATGGCATTTGTCCTAAGGGCACCCTTGTGACCCTTCCCTTACAAACGGTTTTCTGACATACGTGCTCAATTCCACTGCATCATATGTTTGGATTCTGCAGAAATGTTAGAAAAGTTATTTACGGAGCTAAACACACAATCGTGTTTGTGCGAAAAGGCAATGACAATGATGCAATCTGGCGTGCTAATGATGTTGCTGATGGTAAAGTTGTTTTAACTAAATTGGTATTGTGGATGCCAGTAATGACCCCATCAATTACCACGGAAGAGCGGCTACTTTCATTTATGGACACAGGTGGCAAATCATTGATAAGTTGGCTAACAACAACAACTGACGCCAAAGAGGATAATGTTGCTGATACATTTACATGGCACCTGGCATCAAAACAAGGCGTTTCAGCTCCACGTCATATATTTATAGCGCCTTAGAATCGAAATCGATTAGGTTGCCAAGAACGCAGTCATATGATATTTGATCGGTTAGGAGTCAAGGAGGTTTCACTGAGAATAAACGGACAAGAACCATCTGAGGATATACAGCTTGATTACTACACTAACCATATAGCACGTGTATATCATCGGATGCTGTCATATATGGATCGTGATCAAAATGTTGATACTGGTTTACAAATATCGCAACTTGATTTTAAAAGCCTCTATCCGATTTATTACTTTTCGCTGGAACATCTTGATTTAACAAGGCAATCCGTCGTTGACATACATTTTAGGGCTCGTATAGCTCCTGGTGGTGTTGATTATAGAGCGGTTGCTGTCATTCTCAGTGATAAATCGATGTTGTTAGAAGGAGTTGGCGGACGAATGAGACTTATTGATGCACCAGTGGAAAATATGTAGTGTTTTCCTAAAACATGTAATTGAAATCCTTCGGATTTTTCCATTAGAATCAATATGTTATTGTAGAATGTCATACAGTGTTATTAATGTTGCGTTAACTCCTGGACAAGTCAAGAAATTGCAATCGGAATCAGCTAAAAAATGTGGAACCACTATCACGCTGAAACCCAATCAAATGACTGGCAGGGCGAATAAGTTGTCGCTGACAACTCGTCAAGTGAAACACTTCAATGATGCTTTGAAGGATAAAAAAGGCGTTCAGATCACTCTCTCTGCGGCTGCTATCAAAAATATGATTAAAACCGGCGGTATATTCCCGTTGTTAGCTGCGATTCCAGCCTTGATTGCAGCAGTAGCCCCAGCCGTGGCTAAAGCAGCGGCGTTAGGAGCCGTACTGCAGCAGGAATGGCACTAACAAAGGCAACTGGACAGGGATATAAAAAATAGGTAAAGGGTCTAAGACTACCAGGAACCCCGTATTCATGGTACAGCGGAAAGGGTCTAAGACTAGGACCGGTTTACTAACTCGGGAATCTTCGATTGAGGAACCGATCGTTCCTATGTCCAATTTTGATTTACTCGATGATGCTAAAAAAATTGGCGATTAAAAATTTCAGAGGTGTTTTTATGAAAGATCAGTTACCGGCACAACCAAACCGCGTTGAAGCCGGTATTATTAATTTCGATAACAGCACCGAACCTGGAACTCACTGGGTTGCATACGCTATTGATCCACGTGGGATTGTTTATTTCGATTCATATGGATTAGCCCAGCCGAAGGAATTTATGCGTTATATAAATCGCTTAAAAACTTTTCCGAAAATCAAAGATTTCCCAATGAAGACATGGTATTCTACGCTACCAACACAACAAATGAATGATCCACCAATATGCGGCAGCGAAGTATTAAATGTCCTTGACTCTATTTCAACATCTGGAAAACCACCACATGTTGTCGTAAATGAATACACCAGTAATCGCTTTGGAAATCGAAGATTTTAGAGAGAGAAAGAGTTTTACAATAGCAATGACTGATATTTGGGGAATATCTTTATCAGCGATGAAGAAACCCGGTGTCGATGGCACTGCAGGAATGTCTGCAACCGGTGATATAAAAAAAAATAATCGAAGATGAAATAGCTGAGACGTTGAATCTAGCAAGTGTTGACCCCGGGGAAATAGCTGTATTTCAAGATCGTCAGGGTAAATTGAAAACTAGTAATGTGTCGTTGGATGATATTTTGGTTAAACAACGAAACGCAATCGAGGATACTATCGCGTTATTTTCCGATCAGGGTAAACTCAAACCGGGTGTACTTATTTCGACGATTACAGATAGATTAAAAACTCTCAACGATGAGTTAAAAAATTTTGTGCTGTAACTAGCAACACTTCAATCTAAAACTGAAGAACACGGAAAACAGTTTTCAAATTTTCGTAGAAACATCGTGGATAAATTTATTGGAACCACGTTGGATAAAATTGAAATCATACTCCCTGATATTAAAAAATCCATCGATGAGACGAAAAACTTCATCGAAGCAATCAAAGGTGATGAAACTAGGATGATAACAATCATTGAAGAAACAAAAACTCCTCATGAGAAAACCAACAACGTAGTATACACGATCCAACACGGATCATTTGCATGGACACCTACAAACAACAAATTAGATATCACTGCAACCGTTAAAGGTATTTATCGATTAACACTAGTGACAACGACTCAATTTAATATTTCATCGTCGAGTTCATCCGGGGTCAACAATACGATTTCAACAATCATCGACAAGGATACAACTGAAAAGTTCACGATAACATCTACTGATAAAAATTTGGTTAGGGTTTCAACCATGTGGTATTTGGAATTCGTAGCGGATTTAAGTAAATAACGGTTTCAATTGAAATCGTAAACGATTTAAAAATAAAATGTCATCACAAATGACATCGCCGACGGTACCTTCGGTATCTCAATATCGCTATGATCAGGTCAGAGAATTTCAAACTAGACTCAAAACCCTCGCCGAGGAGTATCAAATAAAAAAAAAAATACCGACGAAGGATCACCGCAGCTGATGTTACCATGTACTCGGTGTCAGGCGTTCTCGCTGGCGCCGGAATAATACTTGCATCGGTTACAATGATTGCCCCGGTCGTAGTTCCAATTTGCATTTCTGCGGCGGCTACAATCGTGGGTATATCAACCGGGATAACAAAAAAAATATCATCATGCAGCCATGCAAGATTACTTAATTCAATTTCATGTTGTATCAACCACATACTCGCAATTATCCTTGATGATATTGTCATCGCTCGATGATACAATTATATCAGATAGTGAGTTCTCAGCGATGGTCAGTATTCATGATTCCGCGATATCAAAATTAGAAATACAACAACAGTATAATAACAATGACAACACCGCAGGAATTACTTCAACGAATAGTGGAGAACACAAACCCAGTACAAACAAGCATGATCTCAATAACATCAACGAATCGAGAATTCAGTGTGAATTTCCCTATCCCAGTCCCCGTGAAGGAAATCGCGTTAGCAAAACTACGAGTGTATCACAGTTGGCCTAATATCAGATCAAAATCATTTGGTGGTCAACAACCCAATAATTCACTGGTGTTCTCGTATAAGAATAAAGACGACGGTACCCCAGACTGGAACGTTGTTTCGATATCAACCGGATCATACCAAATTGAACAAATCAATGTTGAATTGCAACGTAGAATAAAATCGATTACTGGAAAAGAATCAAAAATCGCTATAACGGTTCATGAGCCGACGTTATCATCTGCAATTGAAATAAGCACAGAGGGATACGTCGTAGAGATCTATCAGAGTTCTATAAGGACAATACTGGGATGGCCTGAAATCCCACCTCAACGAGAACCCGTTAATTTACCACCTGAACCACAAAAATCTGATTATGTCACAGACAGGAGAAAATCTGACAATCCAGTAAAAAGCTATGACGATTACAATAAATTGAATTTTTTCACTGAAAAAGATGAGGGGGTAAATATTACATAACTCGACAGGATAAAATCACTGAAAATTTCACAGCGTTCAATAACGATATTTCGTTGTTGTTAATATTCCTTAAATCCGGTACTCTCACCCGAGATGAATTTATCAGCGTCGTAGAAACATGTAACAAAATCATCAGTGACATGGATATATTTAATGTGCAAATCATTCAAGAGGTATTATTTGACAGAAATCCTAATACGAAAATAGAATTTGTAACGAAGTATAATATACGTAGAGAAGATATTTCCACATTCGATCTACCAGGATATAATATCTCAGAACTACAAAAATCTCTCAATGATGCCATCGATATTGGTTTCAAAAAAATCCATGACGCATGGAAAAAAATTAACAAAACCACAAACAACTATCCTGACACATAATAATGACCCAGATGGTGGCGGCAGGCATATTGCTCCTCAAAATGTGAATATATCATCGGTGATAGCGCTCAATTTAGTATGTGATGTTATCGAAGGAAGCTATCAAATAAATCTCGAACGATCAAATCAAGCTCAACATGGATATATTATGTATTCATTTGCACCAACAGCTCCTCCAGGATTTCTAATTATTGAGTCTCCGGTTAATCCAGTCTACATGCGATGTCATAATAATTCATTAACGAGAATCAATTTTAAACTCACTGACCAGTCCAATAATCTAATTGATCTACAAGGTGACGTTTTACAAATTAGTATGTTTGTAAAGTCCTAAGGACTTTCGTCGTGAAAATTCTTCGAATTTCATCCTAAAAAGATTGTTTGAGTGTCCATCGTGTGTTTTACCCAATGGAGGCATTTCGAGGTCTGGATTCACCCCCCTGCAAGATCGTGTTTCAGACAAAATAACTAAGGCTCCATTTGCCAAACAGAGACTTTCTTTTTTTTTGTTGGTTAAAACATGAAATTTCGTAGGAAGGCTCTATTTGTTGTTTTGACGGTTAAAATCGATTTTTGTTTGAAAAGTTGTCCGGCTCACCCTCTCTGCTGCTACACATACATTAATAATAACCTAACCTACCCAGTGCCAAGAGTTATTGAGACGAAACATCTAATTAACTAAGAGGGTCGGCACGTTCTAGTGCATATATATATGTACGGCTGTTAAAATATAATATTATGGTGATGTGTGATGGCCGTGTTAGCATGAGTGCTGAAACGTGTGGGCTGGTGATTAAGTTCAACCGGGATCTATACTACTCCAGCTGACTTCACATTCTTCAAGGCTCTTATTGCTGACCCCACCTCTTCTTTGAGAATAGGGAAATCATTTGTTGGGCGTGGAACCTCAAGTACATCTGTGTCTCATGTGGACGGATGGTTGTAGAGTTCTATACAATACTCCGTCCATCTTTCCGGAATGCCACATGCTTCTGAGAGGCATTTTCCATTTTTCGTCTTGTTTTGGTACTAACTCTTGGTTTCTTCTTTTTGGTGAGGTCTTTCACAATTTGGAATACCTATTTGCTGTTATTCTTTAACATATCGCTCTTTATTTCTGTGCAGTTTTGTCCAATCTAATCTTCTTTTGCTTTCTTCAAGTATTTTTCTGATATAGTTGTTTATTTCTCAGTACTTCATTGCCCCTGTTTTATGTTCGGTGTTTTAGGCCTCTTCGGACATCACACATACTCAGAAACTCTTCTGTAGCACAGGGTTTTTTCTTTGGGCGATGGAAGCCAATTATGTCATTGACTGTGTTGAAATTGTCTGTCATCACCTTTACATTAACATTTATCACAAGAAGTGGAGCAATTTTTTTTTACTGCAATCGTGACTTGGAATGACTTGCATATACTAGGGACCTTTACTTGTTCAATGTTGAATCTGAACCTGAACTTCTTTGGCTTGTTAATTTTCTTCAGCATCACTCGTACGTTCGTAATCACAAGGTCGTGATCACTCACAACATCAGCACCAGGGCAAGTTCTTTGCCAAGTACCAGTAGCACACAAGTTACCTTAGTTCTGGTGAACAACGGCAGGCGAGATCCTTGTTGCCCCCGGACGACAACCGATCCTATATGGTAACTTCAGATTTGTCCAGCATTCTCAGTGTTGTCTTGGGCAAAAGCCGTCTGACGGAGCAAATACCTCTCCAGACCAAGGAGTTGCCAGAAGGGGTTGTAGTACATCGTCCAACTACCTTAGGGTTACCTCTCCGGATTTTCTTTTAAGGTTTACTCCCTAAGTCTCTGGCTAACCAAATCCGACCTGCATAGCATAGGACTGCATTCGAAATCGAACAAGCAAAATCTGTTTATCACCAATATAAATTAAAATGGGCAAAACAACATCGGTTAACTCTTATCTGTCAGTGTTTTCATTCTAGTAAGTATGTATGTCGGGGGCAGAATTAACATCGGTTTTGGATGATCAATGATATTGGTGTTCCTCGGCAATTTTGTAAGCAATGCATAGATACAGCACCACCTCAACGCTCTTTTGGCAGTCCTGCACTGTTAAAGCTGGTACACAATGTGTTTCATTTGGATTTTGTTTGCTTTATTAAAACACTATCTTGTACTGAAGTATTTTACGCTATTCGCAATGTAATTAAGACAATGCATAACATCCCCACCCCCAATACATTGCACAATACGTGTTATATAATCGTTATATAATCAATTTGCACTCACCATATTCATAGAGAATGAATTATTTAGATACAGCATATGTAAATAATTAACTATGAACATAATGTAGTCTGGATTTCGGTTGGACAACACATACAATTCCAAGCCTTTAAACCTTTTTGCAACGGTTAAATTATCACGACTAGCAAGCCATTTATATTAAACTGCATTAATTTAAGGAATCTATTCTACTGTAACATCCAATAGTCCTGGTGTCTACTATATGTTTCTTTTTAAGCTGTATTGCCTCATATATCTTTAAATATATGTACATTTTTAGTACCATTGCGGCACGTATACATGATGGAGAACAAACTTGGAAAAATCCGGGAAAGTGCCACCGATTCACGAATAGCTACTGGCAAGCATTCTCACATACTCACATTGGGCGAACTCGAGACTCGAACCCACGCAGACAATGGTGAGATGGCAATGATCATCAACGGTGAGCGGTTTCGACCACTTGGCAACTAGGTGACTACGACTTTCACCATGTTAATGTTTATCTCCTTGTCTACTTAATGATTGAACTGTCTTAACATATGTGGAAACACCGACACCACTTCCAAGTTATGAATGCTGATGTAAGTATCGATCTTTGTGCAAACTTCAGATATAGACGGAGACGAAAGCACACGCTAAAAAGGCTAGGATCATTGTTTGTGCGACTCCAAATATTAATTGATTTTAATGCAGTGAATGAATGCAAAAGGATGAATGCAACATAAAGTGATACAAAACAGGTGAATATGTATTTTATATTGACCAGAAAGTATATAACTCAACAAATAACTTCATTTGATAAAAAAGCTATTAATAAGTCAACGAATACAGACGTACAGTGAAACTATCAACCTAGAACCTAAAACTATCTAATTTGCAAACTACTGGTCAACAGATAATCAGAAAGATAGACAGAACATTTGATGTTATTTTGCCTAAACACCTATCAAATAAAGTACAATGTGGCAATTCGCTCTAATGTTTCAGTACATATTGCCCATCGGTTAATTTAATGCATATAAGTTAAAGGGAATAAACTGAAATCCGTATCCGTAATGGTGTCATTGCTTATTTCCCCTGATAAGCAGATGGTTGTACTATTATGAATTATGAATCTAAGCGACACACAATGACATGACAGTAAACCAAGCCCTTGTTAAAACAAACACAAATAGCTATTCTTTTCTGGCGTATCAATATTATTTGTTTTTGTGCACTACAGATAATATATGCAACTGAAAGTGAACAATCTGTATAAGAAGCATAAGGGATATTTGCTTTATGGAAATATGTACAAAGCCAAACAATAATGCCAGGGTCAAGTTTTGTTATCAAAGCAAATGATAGAATTGAAATATAAGAGCGGCCACTTGGCGTGTATTTGTCGAATTTTTGTATTGTCTGGGGTTGTGACCCTTGCATTGTGGTCCTCACATGGTTCAGAAGTTTTAGTTGATGATGCAGAAAGACCTGATAATAATCCAGTCAACTCCTCCAGAGTATTCTTGGTTATAGAGACATAACATTTACATTTTATTTGTTGCTAAACTAAACCTAACTCGAAGGGCCTCAGATCACGTCGGCAATCGGTGAGAAGACTGTGGTCAAGTTAGAGAAGATAACGGTTCTTCCGTCTCTCAAAGCCTTTCTTCTACGAGGTTCATAATGATTGACATGTATACTTGTGCAGTATTTGTGAGTAGTAACTCCTACTTAGAAAAGTCTCACTTCTTCAATGTAGCGTGCTGCTTCCGGAATACCAGTCATTTTGTCAGCATTGATCATATGCTCCGTCACACTGAAAATCAGGCTATGACACGTTGTAGAACTGTATGAGTTATGTTGTAACCTAAATGACCAAAACTATTAGCAGCATAATAATATATGTATATAGCGTGTGCTGTTGCACTGATCTTCAAAGTAACCAAGTGTTACAGTCTGTATCCATGGGATTATCCAGAGCGCCAAAAGTACATTAATGTTTAGGAGTCTTATAAGTTATTTTCCACATTTGACGTGTATTAAAACTGCCAGACAAAAGAGCATCCGTAATCACTTTCAGGATTATTATACTCTTAAGTTGCAGTTATATCGATATACCTTTTCTATATATTATTGAGTAAGTACTTCCAATGGGATATGTGTCAGTTAGTCAGCCTCTGATTATACTATCTTAAAGTAACCATATACTATACTTTCGTAAATTGACAATCTGTACGATAGCCTGAGGGCCTTGTGATGCGTGATTTAATAAAACAATCATTCTGTCTTGGTTCTACAGATTTACTAAGCAAATTTCAGATTGTAAGGTTGCTTCTTTCTATATACTTGATAGTTTGTGGTAAAAATGCGCTGTTTTTGTTTTGTTAATGTACACTGCTGCGACACTGTTTCTCACATAGTAGTGACTAAAACTCTCTCCATTAGTCTGTAGAGTTTCCCTCTACACTCCTCACTGACTAATGAAATGGTTCACGAAGAAAATGAACATTAAAAGGTCTTATTAGATCTTAATTTTGATCGTCTATGTCCATTTCTTGAAATAGTTTAAAATGGATCACATGTACCAACTGAACAATATAAAGATTATCTCCCTTTGTTTAGGTACGAACTGCATATATATTGATAAGATACCAAGATATCTATATATATATATATATATATATATATATATATATATATATAATCATAATCATCTATTGGTGACGTTTAGAAACTCCGTTATTTATGCGTATAAACATCGCATCTAAAGCAGTGTATTCTGGAAGATGCGTCAGCGTTATCATTGACCCTTTCACGCCAAAATTCGATAAAGAAATCAGAAGTTCTCTCCCGTTCTCGGTATTTGGGTTTCGTAATTCTTAAATCGCATCACCCAGCCAAATGTAGTATGACTGGAAACCTGTCTGAATATGCTAATGCATAATTAGTAAGGGAAATGATTGCCTACTTTAATTATGGATCCAATTTTTAGTTGTGATATAAGATTGCCGCCATTCTAGTGAATGACTCTGCTAATGTTCCATTACTAAATGTTGTACTTCCATGTCTTTGTACAAAAGAGAGAAAGTATCCCTTGATTATTATACAAGACGTATGTCGTATATAAGATGAATCTTTCCCTGGGAGAATGGACTCCTTCCGAAAGAACTATCCGTAGGGAGGAGGTAATCACTGCAGGTATCAGAATTGGTCATTGATACATAACCCACTCCCACATACTGAAAGGTGCAGAACCACCATAATTCGTCTCTTGCAATGAAACATTCACTGTTAACTACACTATGACCGAGTGTTCCGACCTGCAACCAACACGTGATAAGTACTATAATGTACATGACATGAAGGAACTTTTTGATACTATATCTGTCACTTGTATTTTAGATTTCCTGAAGAAAGTAAATCTTTATTTTAACTTTAAATTGTATGCCATCACCTAGTGTATTTCTATCTAATGCAAATACCGCCCCTTATTTTTCAACATCTTTCTATCAAAATACACCATTTACATCTCCCGTTGATTTGGAAGCTTCATATTTTACCGTTACCAACATATTACCATTTTACTTTGAACTATTTGGTTTCCTATGTCGCTGGTTGATATAAAACCTTTTAGTATTTTAAACATGTACAAGTTCAACCTATTGTATGGCGCTACATAGCCTAAGTGTGCTGGTGCGCCGTTAAAAATCAAACAAACAAACTTTAATATTGTACGTACCATATTCGGGGCTTCGTGTGGCCGAGTGGTCTAAAGCGATCTCCGTTAGGGATCACTGCCATCTCACCTGTCGAGTCTCAGATTCGGCTAATTTGGATATGTGAGAAAGCTTGCCAGTAGCTTATCGTGAGTCGGTGGTTCTTTCCGGGGTTTCTCCCCAGGTTCTTCAACCACCATTAATACTGGCCGCCATGTATAGCCTATCGTGTGCTGCAAAATGGCGTTAAATCATACAACAACGTATCATATTGATGAGATATTCGTAAATTAATATGTCGACACATTTCCGTGCGATTTATGACACATTTCTAAATATTTCGATTTTAAAAAATGTATTACTACAATTTGATTTACTCTCTTGCATGTTTTGTTTTCATCTTTGTCCATTTATAAGAATATGACTCCTTGCAAAGACCTGATAACATTTGTTTGAAACAGGACTTATTAAAATAATATCGTACTATTTGACTAAGGGTAATGCAAATATGAAGTCACTAGGAGAGTCACTAGTGACAAAATCATTAACGTAAAACGTTAAAGTAATTATGCAATTTGTCCGTCTGACAATAATTGCATAAAAGCTCAGTGGCATTTCATGACCAGTGTTTGTTTTGTTTAATTTGTCGCAGTTCAATTAATACGGCAATTAATACATTATCAACTGAGATAACTCTAACATTGTAAATTCACTGATTTTAACTTATATTGCTTAGTTCTTTGTAAAACTTGTATTCAACTCTTTCAGTGAGTTTTGGTGGTGGTTTTTATTGAACAAGACAAATTATTAAAAGATGTTCAATCCCTAAAGTAAATGATCCATGTCTCATTCTTTCTTAACTGACATACTATCTTTGATATATTTAGTTGTTTGATATTGTGTAATAATTTCTGAACTCTTTTGACAGGTCGGATAAATTATTTTGATGTAGAATTAGTTTATCTGGAGCTAAGGGTTATTCATGATATTATCGTCTAAGTGCAATGAAATCTCCTTCTAATTTGTTCTTCACTTACCCATCTAATTTTGTGCTGACATTTTTGATTACTTAATTGAGACAGCCACAACTAATAACGATTCCTTTAAGTTGGCATGTAATGAATTGCCTAGACCCGGACCTGCTGTGGGCATCATTAGTTACTAGTTTTAATTAATCGTGACAGCATCATATTTTCCATTATTTACAAATTCATCAATATCTTACCTCCAGCGTGACATTTAATCGTTTTGAAATGTGCAGTCTGTATTAATTAACTTTCCTAATTGATATATTTCAACTGTCATCATGTGGAATGTACAGTGTTAGTTTTCAATTAGCGCAGAAACATAATGATCATCAAGGAGCCCGACTGCACCTTCCGCACGTAATACATTTAGAATTTTGATTGTTGTGACGTTAAATGTTCCTTAACATCCCGATATATGTGTACTCATTATTTTCTACACTTGAAGCGGTAATAGATGAATAAATGATATATTTCCATTGTCCCTCTTTTATTACACACGTTTATGATATTCATGTTTTAATCTTCAAATGTTTAGGTATAGTATGTTTCAAACAACTTCATGGTTTCTGTAGATTGGCATAATAACGATTTTCTGCCTAGTTTCGGAGACCTTAACATGACTCGAACATTGTCGAGAAACCTGTGTGTGTGCTCTTGGTTCCTACTTTCATGAACCAATCAACAATAAGAACTTTGCTGAAGTAAATTATTTTTATCGCTTCATGATCGTTCTATAATTTCGATTAAATCATTATTTTACAACGATATTGACTGTAAGCGACAGCTATGATTGAACAATGTATGACATCAGAATATGTGTGTATTGTGTGTACATATAATCAACGTTACATTTCCTGTGTCCTGAACCGTTTTATCTACATTACGACTAATCGTGATTACATACCTTTTCTTATAATAATGTAGGTCTTGTGTACGCAGCATTTATCAATATTTCTCTCAACATATTCTTTTTCAGACAAATGTTTTGATCTTCCTCGTAGACCATGATTGAAATTTTGTCAATAATTCTTCATACTCTAGTTTGCAGCTGCGCACATCTTACCGGAAACTATTCAGGTTTGGCTATTCTTAAAATGTAGGATATTTGCTTAGTGATTTATATACTAATTTTAAAGAAAAGTTTGTTCTTCTGGCACAACACAGTTGCCATATATATATATATATATATATATATATATATATATATATATATATATATATATATATATATACATACTGTTAAGCGCTTCTAAATATGACAATACAACCTTCTTCATTAATTATATGATTCAAACAGGTTTTAACCACATTTAGTACCAAAATGTTGGTATATAACTGAAATTATAACATGTACTATTCTTACTGTTTCAGGTATTACAGCTACTATCATGCGGTTACTATCAGATGTGGTGTGCTTCCATATGGCAGACTTTCAGCTATACAGGACATGGGCACCAGTACCGTTTTCTTCATCCTTTCAATATTTAAAACACCTTATTAAAATATAATAATTTGATTTTCAGATTGCATAATGTTCATTATTTTAACCAGGCAGTATAGAACAAGAGACCACATCTATTCATATAGTAATTTGATGGTATGTATAAATGACCATGTGTGTGTTTAAAATAAATCACACAACACAGAGTAACATCTACTGTCTTTTGTTCTGTATCTTATTACATGTTGTTTTAACCCATGTTCATATATGACTTTCATCTTATCTCCGAATATCGTTGGACTTGATCTATATTCAGTTTTATGAAACATATTTCTTTGTTTTTGTTGTTGTTTTTTTACTGCTCAAACGTAGTATGAAGTATTTGTTTTTCGATAGCTAATTGAATTTATCTCTATTCAATATTCATTAGTAGTATGAAGTATTTCAGTTTTTCGATAGCTAATTGAATTCATCTCTATTCTATATTCATTAGTAGTATGAAGTATTTAAGGTTTTTGATAGCTAATTGAATTCATCTCTATTCTATATTCATTAGTAGTATGAAGTACTTCAGGTTTTTGATAGCTAATTGAATTTATCTCTATTCAATATTCATTAGTAGTATGAAGTATTTCAGTTTTTCGATAGCTAATTGAATTCATCTCTATTCTATATTCATTAGTAGTATGAAGTATTTAAGGTTTTTGATAGCTAATTGAATTTATCTCTATTCAATATTCATTAGTAGTATGAAGTATTTCAGTTTTTCGATAGCTAATTGAATTCATCTCTATTCTATATTCATTAGTAGTATGAAGTATTTAAGGTTTTTGATAGCTAATTGAATTTATCTCTATTCAATATTCATTAGTAGTATGAAGTATTTCAGTTTTTCGATAGCTAATTGAATTCATCTCTATTCAATATTCATTAGTAGTATGAAGTATTTCAGTTTTTGATAGCTAATTGAATTCATCTCTATTCTATATTCATTAGTAGTATGAAGTATTTAAGGTTTTTGATAGCTAATTGAATTCATCTCTATTCTATATTCATTAGTAGTATGAAGTATTTCAGGTTTTTGATAGCTAATTGAATTTATCTCTATTCTATATTCATTAGTAGTATGAAGTATTTAAGGTTTTTGATAGCTAATTGAATTCATCTCTATTCTATATTCATTAGTAGTATGAAGTATTTCAGGTTTTTGATAGCTAATTGAATTTATCTCTATTCTATATTCATTAGTAGTATGAAGTATTTCAGTTTTTGATAGCTAATTGAATTCATCTCTATTCTATATTCATTAGTAGTATGAAGTATTTCAGGTTTTTGATAGCTAATTGAATTCATCTCTATTCTATATTCATTAGTAGTATGAAGTATTTAAGGTTTTTGATAGCTAATTGAATTCATCTCTATTCAATATTCATTAGTAGTATGAAGTATTTCAGTTTTTGATAGCTAATTGAATTCATCTCTATTCAATATTCATTAGTAGTATGAAGTATTTCAGTTTTTGATAGCTAATTGAATTCATCTCTATTCAATATTCATTAGTAGTATGAAGTATTTAAGGTTTTTGATAGCTAATTGAATTCATCTCTTTTCTATATTTATTAGTAGTATGAAGTATTTCAGTTTTTGATAGCTAATTGAATTCATCTCTATTCTATATTCATTAGTAGTATGAAGTATTTCAGGTTTTTGATAGCTAATTGAATTCATCTCTATTCTATATTCATTAGTAGTATGAAGTATTTCAGTTTTTCGATAGCTAATTGAATTCATATATATTCAATATTCATTAGTAGTATGAAGTATTTCAGTTTTTGATAGCTAATTTAATTCATCTCTATTCAATATTCATTAGTAGTATGAAGTATTTAAGGTTTTTGATAGCTAATTTAATTCATCTCTATTCAATATTCATTAGTAGTATGAAGTATTTAAGGTTTTTGATAGCTAATTTAATTCATCTCTATTCAATATTCATTAGTAGTATGAAGTATTTAAGGTTTTTGATAGCTAATTGAATTCATCTCTATTATATATTCATTAGTAGTATGAAGTATTTCAGTTTTTGATAGCTAATTGAATTCATCTCTATTCTATATTCATTAGTAGTATGAAGTATTTCAGTTTTTCGATAGCTAATTGAATTCATCTCTATTCTATATTCATTAGTAGTATGAAGTATTTAAGGTTTTTGATAGCTAATTGAATTCATCTCTATTCTATATTCATTAGTAGTATGAAGTATTTAAGGTTTTTGATAGCTAATTGAATTCATCTCTATTCTATATTCATTAGTAGTAGGAAGTATTTCAGTTTTTGATAGCTAATTGAATTCATCTCTATTCTATATTCATTAGTAGTATGAAGTATTTCAGTTTTTCGATAGCTAATTGAATTCATCTCTATTCAATATTCATTAGTAGTATGAAGTATTTAAGGTTTTTGATAGCTAATTGAATTCATCTCTATTCTATATTCATTAGTAGTATGAAGTATTTCAGTTTTTCGATAGCTAATTGAATTCATATATATTCAATATTCATTAGTAGTATGAAGTATTTCAGTTTTTGATAGCTAATTGAATTCATCTCTATTCTATATTCATTAGTAGTATGAAGTATTTCAGTTTTTCGATAGCTAATTGAATTTATATATATTCAATATACCTTAGTTTAGGGCTCTTGTTATGTGCTAACAATAGCAATATTTGACTTATTTTCCTTCTCTTCAAAGGTTCTACATTTTGTCAGTGGATAACATCCCATCATTATATTTGATGTTGCATCAAATGAACTGAAATAATTAAACTTTGAATCGATTGTCCTCATTAATTTTGATTCACTATCAATGCCAGATTATTCATAATCTTGTTTTGCGCCAGCGCCACATGTGTTTTCATTTAACGATTAACAACATTAATAATTCGGTTTTGTCTGCGCTATGTAGTTGTTAACATTTTTGCATTCACACGTCTTAAATCTTTCCTATCTCAAATACCTAACCGAGAGAGTTCTAATGTTTTTATTACATTTATATAATTTTGCTGGTTTTAACAAGTAAAGTATAGATGTATTCCGTTTCTTGATGTACCTGTATACATGCTGCTGCTTTTAAATACTTGCATTTCAAGAGGAACTTTGGCTATGCACAACCATTTTAGTCCTTTAAATAGTTGGCATAATGCTGATTTTTCAAACAAAAACAACCTATTTAACATTTGTTAAAAGAATGAAGTTTACATTGTTTTTGGCGTTCGCATTGGAAAGCGCAAATAACGATGACCTTTATAGAGGTCATTATACTATTGCTGATTTATGTACGAAAGATGTAATATTTATAAGTCAGAAATGGAGCCATTACTATTAAGATGAGACATGGATTATGTCTGATATTCATCCTAAGGATAAATTTTATCTAGGAGTTATTTAGGTTGGAATTACATATGCACGATATAAAAGTAAGATTTAGATGCAGTTTAGCTGGACTCAGACACGGTACTATATAAATAACAATTCTATAACTCTTAAACTATCCATACATTAGGTCTATTATACTGAATAAATCAGCAAAGTCATCCACTTAGGTTATCTGTAATGGAATCAATAGGTTAATAACTCTATTTTCCCAACGTTTCCTGACTCAACGTGAATCAAAGTGTCATATTTTGACAATTGCATTGTGTATATCGATTTTTAACCCAAGGCAGTGACCTATTTGGCACTTTTTGATTTCAGGTGTCTGACAATTAAGCTTTATTGCACACAAAATTCAAACGGATTTAGCTAAATTAGATTTTATCCCAAGAAGTCGCTTGAAATTCTTAAAGTTAAAGATACTAAAGAAATGTTTGCAATTCTGCGTATTCGAGTATACATTTATATTTGCATTGGTATAGCATATTAAGGCTACCCTGTTCTAGCAACATCAACAATATAGGAAGAGATGTTGTGAAAGACGCAGTTTTAGTAATAGTAATAGTAAGAACATTAGAAGAAGTAGTAACTAGTAGTCGTTGGTGCTACTGTTGTTGTTGTTGTTTTAATGTTAGCGGTAACACTATTGGTCGTACAATGTAGCATCATTCTTACAGACAGTACCTTTGGCATATATGTTTTAGTTTACATTATAAATGAGAAGAAAGTGAAATACTTCAGTACAATACCAATATCACATGCGGTTATATATATATATATATATATATATATATATATATATATATATATATATATATATATATATATATATATATATATATATGGCCACTTTAATTTTTAACTTTTCTATGACAATTTCTTAAGCATGCACTGCTAAAAGTTATATTATTTTAATGGAGAATTTGTAGATCATGGCCCAGTTGATGCATACTTATAGTTTAATTACAAAGCTTCACTTGACAGTTGACGAGTAATAGTGTCTATCAGGTATAGCCGATTTAAGTCGAAATACAACTGTCGCGCGGTAAAAAGGATCTATTTCAATCAGATCCCAGCTGGAAAAAGAAATTGCATGCGTTTATAGAGAGTGCCAATTTTAGACCGTGTTTCAAAACCATTTACTTGAAAGAAAAAAAGGACCGATCGGCTAAACACAATCTGATAAGTCAGTAAATCACACACACACACACACACACACACACACACACACACACACATTGCTATGAATGATACATTTAATCCAAATGGAATATAAAGCTTCAACATGTGACTAAAGAGTTTGAAATGTTGACATTATTGGCATTCTTTAAATATTAGTGTTAAGAGTATTACAATTTCTCGTTGTGTTACTTTGCTGAAAGCTTTGATTCCGCTTACGGATATTATATTGAAATATATAATTCATTCGTCAATAAGATAATCTGGCAATCATCAAGTAAAGTAAACTTAATAAGGTCTTGATAAGTCTTACCAGGATTTGTAATTTCTAACTCGATATCAACAGAGACAGCGATCTTTATAGAGAGGTAGATATACATCTATAATCTGACATGAAAAGTTCGTAATCGTCCAATTGCATACCTTATACATGCACTGTACTTTTTACGTTTTAAAGACAGGATAAAACAAATTAAGATTGTCCATATTAAACAGTAAATACTTATTCAAAATTGAATCGAACCATATATAAATATTAAAGGTACAACAATTAAACATAACTTGTATTGATATTAAGTATGCTTTTCATCGATAATATATATATATATCTATATATATATATATATATATATATATATATATATATATATATATATATATATATATATATATCGTGCCAACGAAAGTCATGTGCCCAGCTTTGACACACATCAGTAGCCATTCAGGACTGTTGTCAATGCGGGGATCAAACCAGATCCCTTGTAAGGAAGACTTCAACGCTTTTCCACTAAGCCGTCTAAGTATAAACATAAAAAGTTTTCCTGTACTGATGTCATTCCATCGAATAGATGAAAATGAGATTGTAATACCTTTACTTGGTGGAAAATTAACCTTAACTGGAGTCATGAATTAATATTTTCAAAATCATTTGTTATAGTGTGATGTCACACTTGTCAACAACATATGCCATCATCACTGAATAATATGTACGTGAGATGCATAATCTCTACTTCGTGATCATTTGATCTGAAATATAAAACTTTTCAATAATATAATAAACCCATCGCTGGAGTCAGTTCGTGTTAGAAATTGTCAAACACATTTCACAAATATCGTTTAAAAGATAAACTTATGGCCGTCTATTTATTGCACATTGAATGATGTCAAATCATGATTGGAAAATCGAACAATAAAAGGAATCGTGTAATATTACTTTATATTTTGTTACAAACTCTTGAAAAGTCCTGTTTAAAGAAAAATAAAATTCACGTAAATTTGCTACCATATAATTCAGCAATTCTTACCTTTTGTAATCTAATGGAAACGTGTATGTTTTGCCTAAAATGCAAAATAGTTTATTCATAATAAATTTCCATTTCTGAAGGATTTCCAAATTACTTTATATATCCACGTTCATGTTAAACTATTCATATGCCAGGTTTCTATCGTAGACAATTTCTAAGCTAAAAAACAGTTGAGCAAACAACTTTTATATATCCGTCCGTCCGTCTGTCTTTCTGTATGTGTCTGTGTGTTTGTATGTTTGTCTGTATGTGTATCTGTCTGGATATATATATATATATATATATATATATATATATATATATATATATATATATATATATATATATATGTCAGTCTCTGTATCAATATGTATGTGTATATATGCATCTGTGTTTTTATCTGTGTATATATGTATTTGCTTGTGTGTGTGTGTGTGTGTGTGTGTGTGTGTGTGTGTGTGTGTGTTCGATTGTTAATTGAATGAAATAAAATGTTTTCAATTACTTTTTCTTTATGTTACTTTAACACACGCAGTTCTTAATTATCGGAAAAAATTAAGCGAAAAAAAAATAGACAGAATATATTCATTTTGACACATGGTTATTAGTCAATCTAGAAATGAAACGTTTCTACATGGTTTAATCAAATTATCTAAACAATAGCTTTAATGAATCCGTCAAAAATTACAAAATTATTGAAGTATTACAAATTACGCATCTTTCGGCAATGTGTCTAAAATGAAGTAAATTTCAAAGAAAAGAGATGATCGTTTCTTTTGCATCATTTTACTTCAATCGAGCCATCATAATTAAATCAAATGGATTTCAACTCTTATATAATATCACAACGCTTGTGATTCAAATCCAGACTGCGGTCGTCATGATGAACTTGTCACTCTTTGGCAACCGTTATTTATCAATATGTATGGACTATGTAACCTTTTCTGCAATATGAGACGCAAATACCAAAGATATGTTCTTTATTTGATATGGCGTTTTATGCTTAATTCCTTTGGTCCTTTATAAATTTGAAATTAAGTAATTCAGAAATCACTTTTAATCAATTTACTGTGGAATACTAACTGCCAAAATCTCTTTGGGTAAAGATTTAAAAGATGATGGAAAATAAAATGAAACATGTGGGGTTGTGCATAATTTATTCTTGTTTTCTTTGTGGTTTTATTTTAACAAGCAATTTAATTAAGACTGGGACAATTGGCCAGTACTAAAAATGGAAAATGATACGATACTTCATATCTTGAAAAGCGACATGTAACGTACTTGTTTACATTTATTGAATGCCCGCACCTGTTTCCTTTGAACACGTACTGCCCGCATTAAATACAATGTAAACACGATCTGTTTATATTCAATGCGATTGTTAGATCTGCTTGTATGCATGTCATTGTTTGGCGGGTGGTACTATGGAATACACAATTCACAGAGTCGTTTCCTTTGTCATTTCAAGGTTTGCAAAGCTTAAAAAGGATGACCATTAAAACCAGTACGATAATTTGCAATGATTTTTATATTTAAACAGTAGGGCATATGCATAACATTACCTATGGATTTAGCGGCCCCGAGTGGTCAAAAAGTCTCTTTTTCGGATCACTGCCATCTCAACCCTGTCTGAGTGGGTTAGTGTCTCAGGTTCAGCCAATGTGGGTATATGAGAGAGCGTGCCAGATCGTGGATCGGTGGTTCTTTCCGTTTTTATTCCCCTCCCTCATTAATACTGGCCGCCATGTAAAGCCTATGGTGTGCTGCACAAAATGGCGTTAAACAATACAACAACAAAAACCTATGGATTTAATAAATATCAGGAATTTCATGCCTAACAAGAACAATTTCACTTAGACTGGTTTGCGTCTGTAGTCTATGTTAATCACATCTATGCTAATGGTGACGTAATTGCAACAAAAAAAACCTAGAAATTATGACTGACCAAATATTAATAACTCCACGTACAACCAAAGGTGATTAAAATGAATTTCATTGCTACTGACTATCTGACTTTTTGCGAATATGACACCTTGTAAAGGAATCAATAGGACTTAGCCCGTCTACTTGAACCCACCAGCCGTTGAGAAAGTACTCGAAATCTGCCAACATGTGTTATTATTATTATTATTATTATTATTATTATTAAAGATCGCAAACACCTGCAATAGCAACTATTTATCGATCCTTCTAAATCTACACTCTTAATATTTTATAAGAGATTTATATACCCGTTTACAATATTTAACTACCTAATATCTTGATTATAGATGAACATTACAATTTACAGTAATGAACAAACAATTATAAATTATGTAGGCACAACTATATACTCAACGTTACGGAGAATATATATATGCATACTATAATTCAAATATTTAGTATTATAAAGCATTTTTTAATGTACAGGTTAGTGAAAATCAGAGAAATGATAGGGCTATGCAGTTACATATACATTTGGGAGAAAAGGTTTCTGTTTGATATCATTACTTAACATGCATTCCGTTTTGAAGAAATATCACTCATTGTGATGTACTGATAAGGACATATTATAAAGAGAAACAAATTGAAGATGAGGGTGTTACTGTCTGGGATTGCAAGATAGAGTGTCTGTCACGAAAGATAATTTAGAGGGTTCATATGCAGCTCCTTACTAAAAATGATATTACTGAAAGTAAAGTTCTGGCTGGTTTTAGAAAAGGAACACTAAAGATTAGCACTCGATATAAATATGACACTATTGTTTTTGTTTTCAAGCACAGTTAAGAGAAGTTCCTTCAGTTAAGTATGATGTGAATAACCTCGATTAGGTAAAAAAATTAAATCTTGTAAGGTTTGTCATTAACAACTATCCCAAGCGAAATATACGTTTGACACATGAGAAAAAGCTATCTGCGTACTAAATAGATGGAATGAAATCGTTAGACGAGAATGTAGGCAATGTTCAGACCCTACATAAAAATACAGTAGATGAATGCTGGTTTAGGTAATGGACATAGTCGTGAACACAATGGATCAAATAAATACCATATCATAGTAAAACGGCTTTGGGGGATTACATTGGCCTGTGTCGATGTAATTTATTAAACATTGATGGAACATTTCAGATCCAAACTGGTAATGGTCAATTATACCTAAGCTATGCTAAAATAAATATAAAGCCCATGCTGATAGATAAATAATCCAAGAGAACTGTGTCATCTCTTATATACATTTGTGGCATTGAGGCAACATTCTTTGTTCTGAGTGTCTCCATGATGGTTAATACCTTCCAGACATTCAACAATCCCTTATCAAACAAACAAGACTTATAGAGTAGTTCTGATTGAAATGGTGTATTGTTATGGAAATTATCTACCGTATCTAGGATATACTGAGGCAGACATTTGGGTTCCCTCCCTTAATCTAGTCTCTGTATGTTCCGTCTTCGGTTTATCAAGTGCGTTGCATCACATATCTGTTCCTGCTATAGTAGTCGGCACAAACGTAATTCGGGAATTTGTTTGTTTGTTTTTATCTCTTTTGGAGAAAGACACCGTCGTATGTTTTAGACCATTTTTGATTTGTTTTTCCAGAAATATTACCATTAATGTAAGACAAGGAAGGAACGTTTCAGTTTGCAGTCACAAGACGCTAGGCCAGGTGAATCAACGAATATTTATGGTATCGGAAAAAAGTAAACGCTACAGTGTCATCAGTGACAAACGATTCCAATACTACACTATCTTGTAGTCTCGGTGTCTTCTCTGGTGTGGAAAATCTGAAATCACATGGTTAAACATGTTTTCAGTCTGCATTTGTACCTTGTCGGCTCGATCGTGAAAAGGTATCATCTGTTTACCATCCAGCAAAAATTAATTTTCGAATATCAGACAATTAAATCAATCTTCAATTAGTGTTTTGAGAAAGCCACGAATGCCAACATGAATGCCGAATATATTTTTTTTGAAAGTTACTCTGATCACATCAAACATTTGGTAAAACCATCCAAATAGAAATTGGAATAAATATCATTTCGGTTTTTTACGTTCCATCGTAATAATAATAATAATAATAATAATAATAATAATAATAATAATAATAATGACGACTTCATATAGCGCCTAATCTGTAGAAGCTCTAAGCGCATTACAACATCTATGATGATATCAATACAAAAAACAAAAAAGCAAAAAAATACACCATGAAATTGAAAAACAAAAATGCTGAAAATAGTTAAAGAAGGAAATATTATTAGGTCTGTTCGTATTAAGTGTTTTCTTGCACTCGCAAATGATGAGTTTTAAGGGCACTCCTGAAAGGGATCACTGTGTATTAGTGTCTAATTTAAATGAGCAATTCATTCCAAGTTGCTGTGCCCTGGTATGCAAACGAACCTTGTCTATATTACTTAGTTTTCATAGTGGGAATAATGAGTAAACGATGGCCAGAAGAGGACCGTAAGTATCTTGATTGTGTGTACTCATGGGTGAGGCTGGGTAGGTATAACTGAACCATAGTCCGTCAGTGAAACGTAGAACAGAGAATAAATTTTATATTTAATTCTGGATCGAATGGATAGCCAGTGTATAGTACAGAGCAGCGGGAATGTGTGCTCCGATCGTGGTACTCTAACTACGGTCCAATCAGCTGATTTGTAAACGTGTGGAAATTGCTGGAGTAGATATTGATGTGAACCAGACAGAATCGAGTTATAATAGTACAGTCTTGAACGTACTAACGAACACAATTGTTAGGTGGTATCAACGGAAAGTTATTTACGAATGGAGCATCTCAGCTCAAGATATGCAGCGTTGCTAGTTCATGACATGTTGTTGCAATGTGAGAGTATTGTCTAGAGTAACACATAGGCTTCGTACTGACTGTCTGCATCTAATGCTGGTGTGGCTTATATGTATTGCTTGAGGTAAAGGATGTGAATGCGAAAGTCTTGGTGTTGTGATCAGAATGGCCTCAGTTTTATCATCATTCATCTGCAGTTTGTTACATGTCATCCATGATTTCACATCCGAAATGCACTTTTCCGCTCATTGGATGGTAGCATCAACTGCAGTTAGGTGGCTACATTTGTATATTTGAGTGGCATTAACGTAAATTGATGAGCCACTGGGTGATGATTGATGACACTTTTGAGCGGCGGAGTGTATAGATTAAATAGCTCCATTGTTAGAACAGACTCCTGTAAAACACCACAACATAGATCAATTGGGCTGGAGTGTATTCCATGTGTAGAAACAAACAATTTGTGTCCTGTTGACTAAGTGGGGCTTGGACCACAGTAAGGCTGTATTGTGAATGCCAAATACATGCTGGAGACGTTGAAGTAATATATCGAGCTATATTGTGTCAATGCTGCAAACAAAACAAGGACGGCAAGGTCTAATCATCCCGCGATCTAAAGCAGAGAGAATGTCATTATCTATTTTCAGAAGAGTAGTTTCAGTACTGTGGCAGTGGCGATATGCAGACTGTACATTGCTAAAAAGACTGTTTGAATTCAAAAGAGATACATATTGGGTTAGAACAACGTTTTAGGATTCTTTATTAGAACGGGAGATAAAAGAACTGGGCGATAGTTTTTTAATTCGTTATGATCAAGTGTTGGTTTCGTCAGTAGAGGCTTTACAACAACAGTTTTTAAAACTGATGGGAATTGCACAGATAAAAGAGAGATATATATTAATAAAATCAGTTAGTGAAGGCAATATTGGGTCTAAGCACTGAAACAGCCATGAGGTTGGAATTCGATCAAGTTCACATAATTTTGGCGGATTCGTCAAAACGATTGTCCGCACTAAATCCATATAGACAGGTTCAACTGATCCTTTACGATGTCGCTAAAATTCTGTATCGAAACAGTATGGTGAAGACGAGTCAATGAAATTGTGATGTCAAGCTTATCTTTAATGGTTTCCACCTGGTCACAGAAGGAATATGCAAAGATGTCCTGAAGAAATACAGAAGAGAAGGGTTGGAAGTGGTGTTCAATTGTTCCTTGACATTAGTTTCTTAGTTATCTTGAAGAGCTCTTTGGAGCTGGAATTCTCCATGATCTTAGTACTGTAGTTGGATAATTTGGCTAAATGGACTATATTTATGACGTTCCTTGTAGTGGAGTCATGGATTTATTTATGAATAGTGCGTCGGGAAGTGATCCAAAGCCTCTCTGCTTTACGGCGGTCTCTTTTCAGAGTGCAAAGCTGGTCGTTAGCACTGCTATGCCACAGATAACACTTTTGAGTTAATATGCTTCGCTTGGTGGCTGGGGCATGTTCTTCAAACAACGAACGCAGGTAGTTATCTAGTTATTTTGCTGTACTAGGTACGAAAGTTGTTATGTTTCCTTAGATGTCATGCAGTAGTTTTGTTCTATTTATCTTACGGAGGTTTCTCTTAGCAAATATATTTGGAGGGTAAGGGACTGATACGTCGAGATGACATATAATGCGGAAGTGATCTGATGCATCAGGTTTATGAAGAATCCAGTATAAAATATGAAGATGTTTATGGTTGGGTTGGCTTACTTACTGTTTAAGGTTTAAAACATGAATGAATTCCAGAAGGTTTGAGGTGTATGAGTTTCCAGGATAGTCAAAGTGAAAGTTGAAATCTCCAAGAATAATCAGATTGGCAACTATCGAATTTCCATACTCCAGGATATTGGAAACTGCTCCGAAAAGAAAAATTGAGTCAGCTTGTGTTTCTACTGGGAGGATGGCGGTAAAGGCAGTGTGAGTCTTGTTTTGTCTAGTTCAAAAGATGTGTGGTAGAAGACGAAGGTTGTGTTGTATGTAAGACATTATATCATGGAACTCTTTGTGATGTCAGCAGTTCTACCATTGTGATAATGGCGGGGGAACAACTTAATGCAGTTGCCGGTGAGTGTTATATCCGGGCACTTGGACTCATCGCCTGATGTTTTCAGCCTTGTTCTGTACGGAAGAAAA
Organism: Unio delphinus; assembly: GCA_029339505.1. Taxonomy (NCBI): domain Eukaryota; kingdom Metazoa; phylum Mollusca; class Bivalvia; order Unionida; family Unionidae; genus Unio; species Unio delphinus. The sequence goes on along the minus strand of JAQISU010000048.1, from coordinate 3,148,132 downwards.
CGTCGATATTTTGATCGTTGATAATATTAGTTATTTATGTGCGCTTTCCGGTGGTCCAACTGACTGGGCGTTAAATAATGCATTACGCAGCGGTATCACTGGGACAGTTGATTCAACGGTTGACGATTTAAGATTGATTGTAACTAGGTTATCAACATTAACGACCGAATTTTTTAATTGTTCAGCTGGAAATAGCGAAAGGGAGATAACTGTAAAATTTTTGCTTTTCTACGCCTGCCAGCTTTGAAACAACGTTTATTCTTTTCGCTTCGATTTACATTAAAGTAATGATGACTGTAGTCCCAGTTCGTTTAGTCTTGAGCAGAATGTAAGTATGAAGAGCCAAGGAGTGGTCATTTAAAGCAATTAATGATGGTCCTTCATAGCATTAATGGGTGATGGCGGTTTATTCAAGAACAAAGGTCGCCGTTTCATTAAAGCAAGACAACTGGGAAAAATTATAATCGTAAGGCCACTTCCCATTATTTGATTTACATAAGAGTAGTTGTTTCCTGTACCCGAAATTTCTAATCCACCACATATTTCATCGCCGCTTAAGGCAGTGCGTGTTATGTTTGCTATTCATATCTGATAATATTCTTTATCATACGTTATAATCCCACTTTCCATCGCTGATTATTTCCATAGTATAGCTTGTAAACTGTTTGCTGATTCAAGACTTTTCTTTTTTTGAATAAACTCTCTCATGTTAGCTCAATGTCTTCTTCAGGGTCTAAGCTATAGTATAAGCTTAATAATATCACTTGAGTTTTCAGATGTCTATGGCAAAATCATCTACCAAACGTTATATGCATGTTATCTTGGTTGGGTAGTCTGATATTTACTTTCCAGCCTAGATAGTTTTTGTTCCTTTCATCAATCAATTCGTTGTAAACGCTATAATGGATATATTTGTACCTGTTTTATATTTCTACAGTTGGCCATTTAAAAATAAACGAATCATATTCCCGGGATCGAGACCAAAATGACCTCCAAATATTATCCATCAAGAGTAATTCTCCTTACGCCCGTGCACAGAGTAATGAAGATTACTGTACTTTAAACACATATACTAATAATAATCTAATCTGCCCAGTACCATGGTTTCTTGAGACGAAATATCTAATTAGCTAGTTCTAGTACGTATGTGTACGGCTGTTAAAACATTATTTTATGGTGATGTGAAATGGCCGTGTTAGCATGAGTGCTGGAACGTGTGGGTTGGTGATTAAGGTGCCTTAACTTAGCATGTTGGGTCCCGGGATCGATACCAAAATGACCTCCAGAGATTATACATGAAGAGTAATTCTCCTTACGCCCGTGCACAGAGTAATGCCGATTAATGTACTTTAAACACATATTAATAATAACCTAGCCCGCATGCCCTAACTAAAGAATGTTTAACCAAAACGAAAACCAGCGGAATGTTATGGATATTTACTGATATCACATATTTTTACAGAATAGTAAACATTTAATAGCGCCAAAGTTACTCCAAAACTGTGTTGCTGTACATTAAATTTTAATTTAAAGAATTATATATTAAGTACGTGTATGTTTCACGAAAATACTTCTTCAGGACAATAATGATATTTTTTAAACCATGTTTTATTTCAGTTAACGAAAAATGTACAAATGATTATTATTACTATATTTTTTTGGATGAAACTAATAGTTTTTCTCAGTATGTAACATTTAACTGATTTCAGTTTTTAACAGTTCTAATTTAATATAAAATTCTCACTGCAACGCATTCGGGTATGGATATTACATAATATATACTATTTATAGTGTGGTTCGTTTTGGATACGTATGGGAATTCAGTCGGTGAGCCATATTCATGGGTTGTTGATGTTTTGAACTTATGTGCAATCTGTACCTGCTGCAAGTGAGGTATATGTTTCATATAAATTCTATAGGTGTCATTAGTAAAGTACTTACGTTACATTTATAACGCTGATAGTCGTTACTTTGTTTCTTTATCTAAGTCTTGAATACCATCGAAAAATGCGATACTCGTCGTTTGGTTTCCTTATAGGAATATATTTGTGTCTCTACGCGCTTGCGCGTTTCATTGTTATATGCCCTATCGAATGATGCTTCATCGTTAGATTATTGGAATAAAACTGAGCTACAAGAGTGAGAACCTCCGCAAAACTGAAACGGATAGCTACCATGGATTTTGTTTTACAAGAGTGTTATGTTTATTTAAAAACACTAATCAGTTTCTTAAATTTCTGGATTCTGTTTAAAAACTAATCAGTGTCTTTACTTTCTGGATTTTGTTTCATCTATCTGAGATATGGAACGTATTAATAAGAACTTATGCGACTAATAATATAAAGCGTACATTAATATGTCTGGTTATGAAAGGATTTTGTGATAGTCCTTTACTGCATATATTGTCAAGCAATCAAGATTTTGCCTTTATTTCATTTTGATATCGTACACAATTTGATGGAATTAGACACAAATAACAATATTCTAAATCACATTTAGCGTATATTTGATATGTCTGGTGAGTTGGTTAGGGCCCTTGGCTCCATTTTGGATTTGGACATGTTCTATCTCTAACAGAAAAGTCTACCATAATTATCAGAAAATGCTACTACGCTATTGCAATATCCGTTTCACAATTGTATTGATTCATCGAGTGCCACATCTAATTAACGGAACAAAATAAATGTTCGTGTTAGTGGCAGAAAGAATATGCAAATCTTTAGAAATGAGGCAAAATATATATTGCCTATTGGTATTTATTAAAATCAGTAAATTAAGTAATAGCACAATGATGAGAACTTAAAGCTAGCTGCGTGTTTGTTTTGTTCCTTATGTTTATTGTTTAGCACGTATGGTTTAAAAAAAACTATGTTTGATAAGAATATGCTGCGATCATATGATATTTGATTATATCTTTGTTTATTTTATACATTATTGACTTCATAAACGCATTTGAACGACCGATCAAATTTTTACAAATCTGACAAGTACTCCTTCGGTTTGCAATATAATTTCGTTGAATTGTTTAAAGTAACAAAATATAAATGTAGTCTGCATCAAAGTGGAGGTCGTTTGATTTGATATCTGATTTCTAAAGCAAACGATAGAGCGAAAACCTTTTTTCTATAAACTTGTTTACCTGATCTGTAAAGAAACAATCGATCTTTCAAATGGCATTTAACAACATCTAAAGTACTTTCGAGAATCGAAGAGCGCAACAGTGGAATTAGACACAAATAACAATATTCTAAATCACATTTAGCGTATATTTGATATGTCTGGTGAGTTGGTTAGGGCCCTTGGCTCCATTTTGGATTTGGACATGTTCTATCTCTAACAGAAAAGTCTACCATAATTATCAGAAAATGCTACTACGCTATTGCAATATCCGTTTCACAATTGTATTGATTCATCGAGTGCCACATCTAATTAACGGAACAAAATAAATGTTCGTGTTGGTGGCAGAAAGAATATGCAAATCTTTAGAAATGAGGCAAAATATATATTGTCTATTGGTATTTATTAAAATCAGTAAATTAAGTAATAGCACAATGATGAGAACTTAAAGCTAGCTGCGTGTTTGTTTTGTTCCTTATGTTTATTGTTTAGCACGTATGGTTTAAAAAAAACTATGTTTGATAAGAATATGCTGCGATCATATGATATTTGATTATATCTTTGTTTATTTTATACATTATTGACTTCATAAACGCATTTGAACGACCGATCAAATTTTACAAATCTGACAAGTACTCCTTCGGTTTGCAATATAATTTCGTTGAATTGTTTAAAGTAACAAAATATAAATGTAGTCTGCATCAAAGTGGAGGTCGTTTGATTTGATATCTGATTTCTAAAGCAAACGATAGAGCGAAAACCTTTTTTCTATAAACTTGTTTACCTGATCTGTAAAGAAACAATCGATCTTTCAAATGGCATTTAACAACATCTAAAGTACTTTCGAGAATCGAAGAGCGCAACAGTCAGTGGGTGATTGTAACATGACGAATAAATGTGTTGGCAATGCAAAACGTGTCAGTCTGTAAGTTCATCATAGACAAGATATCGCGACCGTTACATGTTTCGGATCAGTATGCAAATATTTATTTTATGAATAGCTATAATTTATTGCAAGATATCACGCACACTCAGTTTTAAATAATTAGTTATTTATTCACACTGGAATTGGCTGAAGGGTTTTGTTACTGTATCTCTGGCATCTGTATATGAATATTATTTACATACAATAGCCGCCTGACGTTGCAATAAATTTACATATTTATTAAGTCGTATTACTCTATTGGCGGTTACGTCTTCCATATGCACTTTCTCTAATATATTCAACTAGGTACATACGAACTCAATAATCAATATACACGAATGAACATTGTCATAATAATATCGCGCTCTGATTATAATATTATACATACATGCAAATGCTAATTACGGGGATATTTTCCTCACAAATTTGTAATTTTTGCCTTCATTCTCTCCATCCCAAAAATTTGAAGTGAAAATGATGTTATCCTAAGCAATCAATATATGAGTGTTTCTCTCTGATTAGTTAGCATTCCTTCTATCATTTGGTTTCTTCCGTCACTTTATCTGGCTCGCTCGTGGCTTTAGTAGTGTGATAATAGGGCTTTTTTGACTGCAATTACGTTTGATATAGGTCTCGGCCTTATCTCCACCACGATATTTCTGTACAGTGGTAAGAAGTGAGTTGTGTGTCAGTAATCTTCAGATTATTATCCTTGAAAGTGATCAATACGCTACTACACTAGAGTCAGTTATGGATTACAGAAGGATATGTCCTAAATTCAAATTGGTTAAGCCCACATTTCGACATTGTTATACTAACACTAACGTCTCTGAGATCGTTTATCATCATAATGATCTGGAAGGTAAAGTGTTTAGTGAGGCCTCTGAAACTCCGTACTGCTATAATACACTCTTTTTGAACTGCTACATAAATATCGTCAATACTCGGCATTATTCAGATTGGATATTTTCTGTTTCAGATTATTATTTATATTCCGGGAAATATATTTTACTGCCAGAGATTAGTTTATATCAACTGTGAAGAAAATGTTTTATATTAAATAATTTCTATATTATGTAATAGCAGGACCGATTCACAGATAAATGTGTACAGCATTTTAAATGATTTGATGGTGATATGTGATATTGGCTTTAACCAGCCAGTGGACTGGAATGTACTAAATGTTTCCTTAAGAATTAAATCGTTAACATGCATCATTCAGTTTCCAAATAATGTTATGTACGCGTTCGAGTGCAAATTTCGGATCATATTGATATATGATTCGGAACATATTGATAAATCATTAAATTTATGAACACTACTGATACAAAAACTACGTTAATTAGGTCAATCATTTCAGATCAAGATCCGAAAATAATAATTCTGTATTGTCCAACAGTCACAAAAAAGCAAACATCAAAACGAGTTCACAAAACAAATGATGATGACGACAACCGCATTAAAAGAACGAGGGAATACAATACGAGTAGCTAAAATCACCAAAGGTAATCACATAGAGAATTTGTTCTGGATTAATATATCGAATTATAAAAGGCGTTTTTTTAAGAGAAGAAGAGTAAAAGGGAATATCGCAATGTTATGAGCTTTTTATCAGAGAACTTTATATAAAGATCACAAAACTCTGGAGACAATATACAAGCAGTGTGTTTAATTTGATTTCGTCGCATGTTGTTATACAATAGGTTCTAATTTACGCTCTGATACAATATTTCTTAATACATTACTACTGAAATAATGTAGTCAAGCACAATAATATATTCGTAAACAATCCTAAGCTGGCATTTAATTGCCCAAGAAATTCCTTAAAACATAGAGCAATTGCGTTGCGAATTATGTTTAAATGGGAAACGTATCGTGCAGCCGATGGTCGTATAATTAGATAGTATCCACTGAAAGTACTTGCATGATCCTTTACGTCTAATGAGGGACAAATCGCCAGGAGTTATGTACATCGTTTCACTGCTTCAAGGTCGTGATTTGAATCGCATGGAATTCATGAAGAACCATGAAGTACGATTAAGCCATAACATGGTATCACGTTTTGTAGTCTATAAAGGTGCAAAATGAAACTGAAAGTACCTTAGATCCTCGATGCTGACTTTGAATGCATTAACGTTCATCTAGGAAGTTCACGTTTAATCGCTATAACAAACGAAAATGCAAACGAATTTGCTAAACAGGTCAATGCGGATTTGAGCACACTTTGTTCAGATGCGATTGAAAATGGAATCACCAATATTATTTGTGGTAGTGATACCACTGAGGTTGGTATTTTTAATCAATTGAAGATAGAGTGTAATTAACTAGGCAACGATTCTACTCAGCGGATGACATGATTTTGACCAGTGAAGATTCGTTTGAATGTTCGGAGGACACTCAACCCTGCATCTGTGATAACGATTTAATGAAGCAGAAATATATACTAAAAGTGCTAGAAAAACACAATTCTCAAGAGATCGTTTCCAAAGGTCTTGTAACTGAGCAGACATGATTTCAATCTCAACAGTTTCAAAGTTGTAATCCAAACAATACTTGTCAGGTACAGATGGATTAACTACGACCTTACATCAAGCTAGATCATAGACTATCACGGGCCCTGAGATTATGTCTGATACAAATTAACACAACAGAGAGGACTTTTTACAAAGCCAAACTATAATCTGTAAATTGGAACTCTTCCACTAGACGAAAACTTAAGATAACGGCAAAGTACCTGATACATAAAGACATTGTAAACTCGTGAGTCACTTAGTAATTTAATAGGGATATCACAGGCAGAGTCACCAGTAATGGATATACATAAAAGATATAAAATCTTTCGATATTTTAGGTTCATAATTCTTACTATTAAAATGAAACCTGAGTTTTCTTAACCTATTAGATGTATTGTTCTCATTCTATGCCAGTGACCTTGGCCCTTTAGAAATTAAATCACTTGGAATAGCACTGTCTTTATAATGATGCATGCTTTGCAATCTCTCGGAATCAAATCTAGAGCGCACTGTCTTCGTACAATGAGTGCACGTACGATCAGATAAGGATTTCTGATAAGTCTTATCAGAAGAATGATTCCAAAATGCATGTTCCAGGCTGAGATTTGGAAGAACTAGTATGAAACTGATATGTATTGTTTTACAAAGAAATCCCTGCTGAGAGACAAACTTATTGACAAGTGAAACGTTGTCTGTAAACGATCATTGAACAATCTTTCATCTGTACAAGCAGCATTTTCTAAAGGTGCGACAGTTGACCCATCATGGCAGGTATTGGCGCCAATATGACGTAAGTTTTGAACTCCTGAACTAATATAAGCAATCGGATGTTTTCAGTCTTGACGAAAATTCTTCACTGAGCAACACCAACTGAGTATTATTCTACCAGTTCCATGTTGATAAACCTTAGGCTCAATTCCATAACTAGTCAAGATATATATTATAATCAGATGATAAGTTGCAGGTTGTTGTACTGACAGCAAATTGTCAACGTTACGAGGTTTGCCAATAACGTCCATAACCCGTCAAGATATACATCATAACAGATGATAAGTTGCAGGTTGTTGTACTGACAGCAAATTGTCAACGTCACGAGGTTTACCAATAACGTCCATAACCCGTCAAGATATATATCATACCAGATGATAAGTTGCAGGTTGTTGTACTGACAGCAGATTGTCAACGTCACGAGGTTTGCCAATAACTTCACCATTTAATATAAAACGTCCAGTGATATGTTGACCATTGCAAATGTGTATCAATTTCTGCAACATTAAGAAAACATATCTCTACTTCGTTCCTTTAAAGGTGTGTTAACGTCTGATATTTATGGAAATACTCAAATATGAACATATGCGTACACGTGTGTCTGTGTGTGTGTGATTTCCTCTTGACAGTTCTGAATCTTTTAATTTCAATTGCGATTAATTTTCTATTCTTAGCACCTGCCTCCCCTCGTTTGTCTTTGGTTTTTCTTGTTACTACAATAGATGACATTGATAATGCTTTTTTGTTTCACTCAATCTTTAGTAATCATGGTAACTTAAACTCTTTAACAGAAACAAGGATAATCCCGACATAAAATCAATTTCACTTTCAAAAGTGATTTTGCTTTCTGAAATATTTGAACGAAATTCGTGTTCATGATTAGCTACCAATTTTACGTCACGATTATATTTATCATCATATATCAAGTCTTAGTAAAGTGTAAAAATCCGAGTGCAGCATTACCAATTTAAAAGTGTTATCCGTGGTACAGAAGTGTTAGAGACCAGCTTCGCTCTGCACACTGCAAAGAGTGACCGCCTTAAAGCAGAGAGGGCGTGACTTTCAGCCAGACTCAATATTCAAAAATAAATCTATGTAGCCGCTAAGAAGAACGTCACAAATATAGTCCATTTAGCCAAATTATCCCACTAAAGTACTAAGATCACCAAGTGTTCCAGCTGAACAAAGCTCTTCGAGATAACTAATGTCAAGGAACACATTTTCAACACTTCTAACTACGTTCTCTACAGTAGACCTTCCGGACCTGTTGCATAGTTCGAACCAATTATAGATACGCTTAACAACACAATTTAATTGAGTCGTTGTCACCATACAGTTTCTATACATATTTCAGCGACAACCATTAGGAGCAACTGAAACTGTATCTATGGATTTAGTACAAACAATTGTGATAATGAATGTACCAAAGCCATGTAAATTTGATTCGATTTCAACATCTCTGCTGCTTGAAGCCTTAGATTCAATATTGCCTTCACTAACTGATGTTATTAATATCTCTCTCATCCAATAAATTCCCATCATTTTTTTTCTTCAAAACTGCAATTGTACAGCCTCTGCTGAAAAGGCCAACACTTGACCATAAAGATTAAAAGAACTATCGCTCAGTTTATAATCACCCGTTCATATAAAACATCTTAGAAAAAGTTATCCTAATCCAACATGTATCTCATTTGAATTTGAACAGTGTTTTTAGCAATGCCCTTGCCGCAGTACTAAAACTACTCTTCAGAATGTAGTTAATGACATTCTCTCTGATTTGGATAGGGGAAAGATTACAGTCCTTACCGTCCTTGATTTGTCCGCAGCACTGGACACAATAGACAATGGTATATTACTTCACAGTCTGCAACATGTATTTGGCATTCACAATACAGCTTTATTGTCAGTTCAAGTCCTACGTAGTCAACAGGACAGGCATTTCATCTGCAAATAGAATACACTCCAACCCAGTAAGTATATGTTGTGATATTCCATAGGGGTATCTTCTTGGACATGTTATCTTCATTCGATACACTCAGTTCTCTCAGGTGTTATAGATCATTATTCAGTGTATCACCAATTGTGCGCTGATAATACCCAAAAATACAAGTCTAGCCAACCGACTGAAATTGATGCTACCATCCAAGGAGTAGAGAAGTCCATTTCTTATGTGAAATCATGGATGACATGTAACAAGCTGCAGACGAATGATGATAAAACTGAGGCCATTCTGATCACAACACAAAGCTTTATCATTCAGATCCTTTACCTCAAGCAATAAATGTCAGAAACACCAACATTAAATTCACACAGTCAGTACAAAACATAGGTATTACTCTAGACAGTATTCTCATATTGCACCAACATGTCATGAACATATGCAAGGCTGCATATCTTGAGCTGGGACACATCAGCTCTATTCGCAAATATTTGTCAGTTGATGTCACTAATAAAAGTGTGTGCATTAGTACTTTCTAGACTGGATTATTGTAACTCAATTCTGTCTTGTTCGTCTCAATATATACTCCAGAAACTTCGAACAGTGCAACACACAGCTGCTTGGATTTTATTTAGATTACCACGATGAAAGCAGACAACCCAGCTGCTCTGTACCCTACACTGGCTGTCTATTCAATTTGGAATCAAAATCAAACTTTTCTCTGTGCTACGTTTCACCGACGGACTTCGGTCCTGCATACATAACGGGCTTCATATATGTGTATACACCAGCAAGATACTTACGCTCCTCTTTCGACAATCATATACTCATTATACCCACCATGAAAACGAAGTCATATGGACAACGTTCATTTGCATACCACTGCACAGCAACGTATAAAGAACTGCCCATTGAAATTAGAACCAACGACACAGTGATTCCTTTCAGGAGTGCTCTTAAAGCGGACCTTTTTCGACTGCTAGGACAAACGTAACGACCTCATATAATAATGTTTTCTACCTTTAATATCTTTAGCATCTTTATATAGTGTCCAATTGCATGGTGTTTGTTTTTGCTTTTTGTTTTCGTAGTCATATCAATATATGTTTTTTTTAGCGCTGAGATATTTTAAAGATTAGGCGCTATACAAAGACCTCATTATTATTATTCTAAGTCTCATTATTATTAGTAGTAGTAGTAGTAGTAGTAGTAGTCGTAGTATTAGTAGTATTATTTATATTGTAATCAAAGACCCATCAATTAAAATACCACACTACCGGAGCAAGAGCGCAAACGTTTAATGACAGACGTTATCTCATTCTTTCACAACTATACGAGGTTTCTGAATTCTACAGTTGATCAACAGGAGTTATTTACAATGTCACCCAGATGTTCGATTGTTCAGTAATGAGGTCTAGCGCTCCAGATGTATAATATCTTTACCACCATACACGTTGTCAATAAAGTTTACTTCGGAAAGAGAATGAATACTCAGGAAGTAATATCAGACACAACGTTAAAGGATGATTCGGAGAGATTCTTGTTCCAATCTTTCAACATACTGCCCATTCAGTCATGTCATGGACTTACATCAACCATGGCCATACATACAAAATAATGGATACTGCAGATAAAAACAAATCACTAATTGGACTTAAACAAACACCTGTAGTCCAATCCATTTCATCTTATTATTGTTTTTAATAATAATAATAATAATAATAATAATAATAATAATAATAATAATAATAATGAATAATAAGAAGAAGAAGAATAATACTGACAAGAAGAAGAGGAAGAAGATGATGATGAAAAAGTAGAAGAAAAAGAAAATTAGTATTATTGTTGTTATTTATGTATTCGATCCTATTATATTATCGTTCGATTATCAGGCATTTTATTTCATTTTTTAATTGATGGGATTTCATTAGTTTGATTTGGAGAATTTTAATTGTAAAATCTTTGGTAATTCCTAATATTTAAACATGTACCTTCTGGAGTTCGTCTTGCAGTACAATAATTTTAGGTTTGGGTAGAATAATTTATCTTCCGATGTTGTTTTTCTTTCTTTTAATTTATATCCTATAGCTTTAGTTAAATTGTCGTCATATGAACACTATGGAACGAGGTGCCGTTTGAATGGGATCACCTTCCAAAGTACACTTTTGTTTAATATTGTTGTATACCAGTGTCATATTTTGCAATCAATGATTTTGTTGTTCATTGTACTTCTTAGAACGTTTCCTTTAATCTGTATCTAAAGAACAATATTGTTCCGCCATGCCATTGGATTCTAGTACATATACACTTATTCTTTATAATGGCAATATTTAGGTTTAGTTTCGTCTGTAGCCTATACAAAACACGATATATTTGCAATGACGCAGTTGGCTAAGCAGCTAATTGGTTTGTGAAAACCTAGTTTGCCTTTTTATTAGACACTGTATCCTTCCTAAACTCATAAATATTTCAATATACTTTAAATTGCCCCCTTTATCGCTGATAGTTTGTATTCTCTGTACCTAGTTGTAAATAGTTATTGTTTAGCATGTACCACCTTTTTCATCTATTTATGTTTTTATCTTTGTTTGCCTCCAGTAATACTTTGCTTGTGCTAGAAAGGGAGGCAATGCTTTTTCTTCCCGACTTTGTGTCTCGAAGTGGACTACTTGGCGTTATTTCCAATCCATAGACGAGAGAGAGAGAGAGAGAGAGAGAGAGAGAGAGAGAGAGAGAGAGAGAGAGAGAGAGAGAGAGAGAGAGAGAGAGAATTACAAAACCGCAAGTTTTTTCAGGGATATATTTATACGTTAGGCCGAGATCATCTTTATCTTCAGGAATATGCAGCTTTATTAATACGTTATAGCACAAATGTAGACACAATACAATATTTATATAAGTGTGTAATTAAAAAACTCGTCCGTAACATGCATGAAAGAATTCCAACCATCACAGTACAGTGTTCATCTACTATTTTCGTACCAAATAATTAATTTGGGTCTAACCTCCATTTTCCATTTCTTCACAAGGTAGCCATTGAAAGGATGATTGCTGATCAGTCAAAGGAAGTGGAACATTACTGGATCAAAACTCTATTAGCGTTCGACCAATCCGCAATTGATGCAACATTATCTGCATTGAAAATAGATTAAAACAGCATGCATTTAATGAAAGTTGTTAGTATTTGGCTGTGTTACGTGCTAAGGCTCGAATAAACAGTAACATAGAAAGAGTGAAAATAACAAGCTTGTAAAAACTTAATAAACAATTTTTTGAGCACAAATATTTTCCAGAAAAGAAAAATAAACTTACAGTTTTAAGAATCAATTCCAAAATTAATCCAAAAAAAATTCAAAATATTATCCACTAGTGAAATTGCAAAGGTCCTGGTAATAAAATCTCCAAATGATTCCAACTTCGAATCTTAGTGAAGCAATTAAGATGGAAGACGATGTCACGTGATGAAGTCAGTTCTTGTTAATGAGATTCAATGAGCATAATTCTTTTCCAGATAAATAACAAAATAATTCCTCTAGATCCGAACGAATTGAAATAATTTCCAATACAAGGTAATTTAAAATAATTCAAAACGACACACAACTTAGTATTCTAACAGCCTAACTTCTACTAAATAGTTCGCTCCGAAACATAATTTATATACCTGTTTTTACGTAAACAAGAAAAGGGGTAAGATAATCTTCTAGAATCTTTTAGAACAAATTTACGTTCAAAAGATCACGTACACACCGTATGACCTAACTAAAATAGAAAGATGATTATAACAAAGCTCATAATGTCCTTGGAACCAACCAATCATTTTAAAAGCTTGTTTACAACTTTGAAGCCAGGTCAGAAATGAGGTCAACACCTGGTGCTTATTTGTAAAGTACAGGTCATCTCCCAATGAATAAATCTAAAATTTAAAATGTCAAATTTGAATCTGAAAAACAAACAATTAAAAAAATAATAAATGATCCAAATCAAATACACATAACACCTTTCCCCAGTTATTATTTGAATATGAGCACTTATTTACAGATGTTTCTACAAGAACAAACAAAATTGTTCATGACGTTGAAATTGTAAATTTGAAACCTGTCAAACAACATCCATACAGGAGGAATCAACTCAAACAGGAATACTTAATAAAGGAAATTCAGTATTTCCTGGATAATGCTTTCATTCACCATGCATACTTGTTCCAAAACCAGTTAAAACTTTCCGTATGTGCACTGATTATAGGAAGGTGAACAGTGTGACAAAAACAGATTCATTCCCATTACCATGAATTGACGATTGTATTGATAAAATCGGGAATGCCGAGTATGTCACCAAATTTGACCTTCTGAAAGGATTTTGGCAGATTCCACTAACGGAAAGAGCAAAGGAAATCTCGGCATTTGTGACTCCAAATGGACTTTACCAATATAAAGTAATGCCATTCGGGATGAAAGGGTCACCAAGTATATTTCAACGTCTCATGAATATGATCACCTCTGGTCTAGAAAAGTGTGATGCCTATATAGATGACGTCATCATCTACAACGTCACCTGGATAGAACATCTAGCAACAATTCGAAAATTCTTTGACAGACTCACTGCTGCATGTTTGGCAGTTAATTTATCTAAAAGTGAGTTCTGCCGTGCTAGTGTGACTTTCTTAAGACATATTGTGGGACATGGACAATTTAAACCAAAAGATTACTAAGGTGGAGTTTGTTATTGCAGGAATATAATCTTGACATCCGGCACATCAAGGGAAAAGATAATTTAATAGCAGACGCTCTTTCCAGTGTATAACAATATATGATATCATATACACTAAAATTTATACGAGTTATTTTAACCTCTGGTGTAAATTGGTTTGTGGTAAAAGGAAAGTATTATCATAGAAACCTTTCTTTTTATTTTATGGGGGAAATTGTTACGTATATTTGATTTAAGTCATTTATTTTTATTGTTTTGTCAGATTCAAATTTGACATTTTAAGTATAAGATGCATTCATTGTGAGATATTATTTTATAAAAAGTGGGATGACTTGTACTTTACAAATAAACACCAGGTGTTGACATCATTTCTGACCTACTGTGAATAGGTTTCGAAATTCCTTTTTATCGGTCTATGACATAATGCCCAAAGAAATATCCCGTTAGGTAGAACAACTGGCTCTTATGGAAATAAGCAAATCAAGAGATAGTGTGATGTTGGGACCTAATTTTCTTTACTTTACTTCAGACTTTTAACTGTTTTCTGAATTCAGCACTTGAGCACAAAGTACGTAATACATCACAATTAAAGGTTTGTTAAGATAATATTTTCCTTACAGCTGACCACATCGTTCACAAGCTCGTTATAATACACTTCACGTCGAAAGGAAACTAACACCCCCGATGCCTACGCGTACTGTTTTTGATTTTATGTATGAGTCCTCTCGTCGACATTAATGTCAATGGTGGCTTAAAGAAAAATATATTCTATTTATTATTTTTTAAGTTTTTACTTTAGAACTGAAGCCGGAGACTAGCGACAATAATTTTTAAATATATTTTGTTCTCTTTAGGGGCCGTGTATTGCTGTTTCATTTTGGTGTACAAAGAGTGAGTTAGATAAACAAACCTCGCTAACTGAATTACATATTCCGATCATCGAAAGTTACAGCAATGTTATAGCCTCAGTAAGCAATTAATAGTCATTGTGAGCTCCCTTTATACCTCTAGAGCTGCTTCAAGAAGTCTAATGTGCATTGGTTGAGACGCGTATGTCACAAATGAGATAGAACATTTCGTACATATGAAAGCACCGATTGGCAATTGGCGATTGTTTGTTGTAATGTATTGCAGCAAATAAAAGAATATGTGACCCAGAGGACTAATATTCAATAATTTGCATAAAAGTAATTTACAGACAATGGAACATGCAGATTGTAAAATATGTTTTCCATCTTCTTGCTGCAAAGCCCATGCCTATACAAGATAGCACAGACGACCTATAAAGGATGTCAGTGTTTTGAATCACACCTTATCTAATGGTACTAAAAGGAATAGTTTGTATCTATTCATTCAACTTCGAGACTCTAGTTTGAGTGTGCAATAATTTGATTAAACTAATATAGATGTTATGAAACCCTGACATTAAAGAAATAGGTTAGTGATTACTGTACACGTCTTAGGGAATATATTGATAATTGGGACGTATAATAGTTTATTCTTCAATGCACTTCATCGATCTATTTACCTATTTCGCTGAGAGACATAAGTGTACCCCGCGTAAGACACTTGGACAGAAAACCCAACATATCCGCCAAACCAACTAACACAAGGATGGATGAAGCATATGAAAATATGACTTGCAGACGGACCGACCGATCGAATGAGACACACACACACACACACACACACACACACACACACACACACACACAAGAGATGTATGGCGAATATTTTACTAAATATGACTGTTGTAGGTCACCCTCAGGCAGATGGTTATAGGACTACTGGAAACTGGACTGTAACACATCATGATTTTCATAATGCCATTGTGAACCAGAAATCGTACGCTATGATAGTGTTTGTCCCCGATTTCGCTGCAGTAGAACTGATGGATTTGATCTGCTTACATTTAGGCAACGTAGTTCCAGAGCACTTCGCAGTGGCCAAGAAAGTTTCAGTTATACCTCTTCAACCCATGTGTGAGCTCTTTCAGCTTTCAGATATCCCTAACGTTTCTAACGTTCCAGGTTGTTTTTTGTTTCTTCTTCCATCGATCTTGTTAGTGTGAGCACAAGAAGCATACTTGTCAACTCCGTCCTGGTGTGCATGAGAAGATGAAATCATTATTGGCCCAGCAAAGACCGATTTGGTATGGAAAGATGACTAAGTTTTTTCATGTATTGTGTCAAGGCCAATTTCTCTCCACACTGAACGACCAGCCAAATTCCTCCAAAGTACCACATTGTCCCACACACTTGTCCAGATCATGTGGTCGTGCAGTTCATGTTGGATATTTTCCACCAAGGCCTTTGACATCTTATAGGAAGACATCGACCTATTGATGCGTTGCTAATATCACACTTATTTACTATTGCTGGACGATTTACAGGAGGGTGGGTGGAGGCGAGGGCATCTTGTACTTCTACCACATCATTTTCAATGGATATATATTTACGCCTTTGTAAAAAAGCATCGTATTAATAATTTTTATTTTTTAATGATGCCAATAACATGAATATATGATCCTAAAGCATTATAATATAGTACACAATCAAGATAAGATTTTAAATTATGCAGGCGGAAGAGGAAAGACCATATAATCTTAGTTTCATAAACCTTACTCTGAAACACAAAAGCAAAAATTGAGGAACTAGGACTAGGACTTAATATATGCATTCGATAGATAATAGCAAATACTATTAGAAGTAATAATTGGAAGCAATATGGACAATATGCCAGAATAGCTGATGGAGTGAGGGACAGTCATTTTATTGAAACAATAGTATACTCCTTTGCGAAACAGACGAAATGATTTTACTTGTACATGAAGAATTGCAAAATATGTGATTATTTACATCTGTTTTTCTATGAAGAGAGGCAAAATGAATCCTGGACCTTTCCCTGCTTCGTAACAGCTATTGCTGTTAGCTAAAACCATTTTAGGCTTCTCACTAAAAGTAAAACTTTTTCTGTACTGAATGACATTGTTGTACAATATTAACTGAAATATAAGTGAACACATGTCAACTGAACTATCTAATTGTCGTTTATGTATGGTAACTGTCACTAAACAAATAATATTATTCATAAAATAAATTGTGATTATTCATATATTTTCTCTCGAATAGTTACCTCAAAATATGTTTAATAAGCTACTGTAACTCAATTCTGCACGAGGACTGTAACACAAAGATTTTCGCGATGTGTTTGTGAACAAGAAATCTGATGCCATGATTGTATTTTTCTCTTCTTTCACTGAAGTAGAGCTGATGCCATTCAATGTGTGCTCTAATGCGTTCAGTCTTCTTATCTCCAATTTTCTAATTCTATTCTTGTATTTCATATACCTATTCTCTCGAATTTGATTCGAAATCAGACTGTATAATCATTCATACTATCTGTCAATAGAATGGGTATAATATACATTGCTCTGGTCAGGTGATTTGGCTTCAATCTAGGTTTGGAAATGTTCTGTGATAGATACATATGCAATATTTGTCAGATAATCACCGACTGACTATCATAATATAAACGTTGTAATGTACTGATTCATATAGTCACAGGTCGAACTGATTGGAAAATAAAAAGATTCGTTCCTTTCAGAGGTATTACTAATATTTCATTTCCTTAGAAAATAGGAAAAAAATAATTACTTTATATATTTCATTCCTGGTGAAATGTTTGTTAATTTCCAGTCTGACTATGTAAAATTGCCAGCTTTATCATATTCGAATATACTGACAGCTATGTCAAGGTGTTTGTTGATATCAGCGGTCTTTCTGGGCTTTATTTTATTCATGTATGTTAACAACTATGCACGATTTGATGAGATAATCCTTCGTTGTGAAATGATTTGTTTTGAACCATGTGACGTATGAGCTAGGAATACAATCATCACCTTGATATGAGGTCTCTGCTGATAGGTTTCCTCCCTGGTTCATATTTGAAATGAAAGTCCAATTTCTGTTTTAGTTGTGTTACTTAGATCCTTGCAACAAACATATTGATGTTTAACAGCACCTTAAGAGCAAATCGCCGAGATCTTTTCTGAACATAGAATATATCTCCCGGATTCAAGTCTCACATTCTGACCTCTGGTCGTTCGTGCGAGACGTCAAGCCTGATAGTAATAGCGCTCAACGTTTCTATTTCTGTATTTCAGTTTGTATTATTTTCTACCTGCACTGATGGCGAACTAGTGATAGCTGTGGATGAATGAGTAAATGCATATCCCAGGTTTTCTCTTATTTTCTTAAATTCTGCCTTCCTTAAAGCATAAATGCTCACATTGAACAAAAAAAATATCAATTACAATCTTAAAAGTGTGCAAAATATTCCAAAAGGGAATTTTGTCTTGTTTGTTTTATAATTGCTGTTTGCGTATCACTTTACTTAAATTATTCAAAATGTTTATGTGCAGCAGTAAAGCAATTCCTCTTTATGATAAAATATTAAATCAATTGATTCAAAAACTGCTATAAGGTGTTGGACAGACTCTTTCGTTTTCTATTTATAAGCATGCAGACAGATATACGTCTTTTTGCCCATATCTTTCCAGTTTTATTTTTCTTCAAATCAACACGGAAACATACATTATGAGTGACAATTTGTCAAAGAAAGTTATCTTTACGTATCTTTCACCGGTGTACATGTGAATATGTGTTATTTCTAATTAATTTTATTTGCTGAAATAGACTATTCTAAAACTAGAAATGGACATACAACAGTCTATATGCTTGTTTACATTGGAATTTTCCATTTGCGTTGATTCTCTGTGAAGTCATCAGTGTTAAAGCACCCTTGGCAACAATCACGTTATAAATTACAAATCAGTGAATGAAATGAATATGTTCCATAATCACGTTATAAATTACAAATCAGTGAATGAAATGAATATGTTCCATGTTTTTGTGCATGTTTTATAGCCTTTATGCTTTTCGTTTCTAAAATCGGTAACGAGCATCAACCAAAATCGGGACATTGTGCAAACACTATAAAGATGTGTTCTTGCTTGAAAATCAGATCAATGCGTATGAGTGAAAATTATAATTTTATATTTCAAGCATTGAGTGCCCGCATACTGTATTTACATCGGATAACATTTCCCCTCGGTGTTGTATGCATTTTTCACTCACTTGGACATGACGTTTAACCTTTCCGTAAACATTAACTACAGGCTAAAAAGCAAACGCTTTGTGTTGATTTTATTCGAGGTAATAACATATGGCAAAGTGAGTGAAAATAAATTAAAGTTAAACATATACGCTGGGATTCTAAATATTTGTACGAGTCGACGAGCAAATCTGATATCGAGTCATGCTAACGATTTAAAACGTTTTCAAATGCATAAGCAAAGCAACAGTGCTCATTGTTGCCTATATGTGCACCAATTGTCGACTATGCGTAGAGACAGAGAGAAAGAGAGGTAGATAAGAGAGAGAGAGAGAGAGAGAGAGAGAGAGAGAGAGAGAGAGAGAGAGAGAGAGAGAGAGAGAGAGCAGAGCGAGAGAGAGAAAGAGAGAGAAGAGAGATAGAGAAAGAGGGAGAGAGAGGGAGAAAGAAAGAAAGAAAGAAAGAAAGAAAGAAAGAAAAAAAGAACGAAAGAAAGAGAAGAGAGAAGAAAAAGAGAGCACGAGAGAGAGAGAGAGATAGAGAGAAGAGAGAGAGAAGAGAGCACAGAGAGAGACATAAGGAAGACAGAGAAGAGCGAAAAGAAAGCGAGAAAGAGTAGAGAGAGAAAGAGCGGGAGAGAGAGTTAGAGAGAGAGAAGAGATGGAGAGAGAGAGAGAGAGAGAGAGAGAGAGAGAGAGAGAGGAAGAGAGAGAGGGAGATGGTGAGGTAGAGAGAGAGGAGAAAGAAAGAAAGAGAACGAAATAGAGAGAAGAGAGCACGTGAAGGAGAGCAAGAGAGGGAGAGAGCGAGATAGGTAAAGAAAGAAAGAGAGAAAGAAAGAAGAGAGAGAGAGAAGAGAGAAAGAGAGAGAGAGGGATAGAGAGAACGAGATAGAGAGAGCAAGAGCGTGAGACAGACAGACAGACAGACAGAAAGCGAAAGAGAGCGAGAAGAAGAGAGGGCAAGAGAGAGAGAAGAGAGAGCGAGAAGAGAAGATAGAGAGAGAGAGAGAGAGATAGAGAGAGAGAGAGGAAGAGAGAGAGAGGGAGATGGTGAGGTAGAGAGAGAGGAGAAAGAAAGAAAGAGAACGAAATAGAGAGAAGAGAGCACGTGAAGGAGAGCAAGAGAGGGAGAGAGCGAGATAGGTAAAGAAAGAAAGAAAGAAGAGAGAGAGAATAGAGAAAGAGAGAGAGAGAGGGATAGAGAGAACGAGATAGAGAGAGCAAGAGCGTGAGACAGACAGACAGACAGAAAGCGAAAGAGAGCGAGAAGAAGAGAGGGCAAGAGAGAGAGAAGAGAGAGCGAGAAGAGAAGATAGAGAGAGAGACAGACAGACAGACAGAGAGACAGACAGACAGTTCACGGGCGATATACCTCTTACTGTCAATTAGTTCTTCGAGAATCGAAAGCCAATACAAGAAACAAAGGATTCATTTTGCAGGGTTTTAAGAAATAACAAGCACGTATGTGAGTGCCAATGAAAATGTATTACACACTCACACTAACGAGTAGGAAACACGAGAATAACATAGACACAAAGGTACAATATAAATATAAAACAACTAGGTAATTGGATTTGACTACTATATCAAACTTATATAGTCAAATACTTGTTACAAACTTCATGTAGTCAGACACTAGAATTCATGTAGTCGAACACTACTGTCATTAGAATATTCATGTAGTCAAACACTAATGTTATTACTAGTCAAACACTACTGTTATAACAAAATTCATGTAAGTAGTATATGGGGCCCCATATACTACTCATGTAGTCAAACACTACTGTCATTACAAAATTCGTGTATGAAAGACTACCGTTCTCACAAAATTCGTGTAGTGAAACACTACTGTTACCACCAAATTCATGTAGTCAAACTACTGTTAAGCCCTACGTCGATATCATCACATTTGTATCTCAGTGCTGACTCGGCCGGCTTTCCGGCACGGTCACTCTACCCTCCAGACTTGTACCTAAACGTGGGCACTGAACTGGTGGTTTAACCTCGTAATGGTGCACCAGACATCCTCATATTCACATGCTCAGCCGGCCATTCATACTCATTAATCTCAAAATGGAAAAAAAAAACAACTTTCCAAATAGTCTGCTTTAATTGTAATTACTTTAAAATATACGACGGGTACGAATGGGTTAATATAACCCGACTGAAATATGACGTAGGAATGGTATGCCAATAAAATAGAAATACGATATACTAAAACATTAATACATACATAGTATGTTTCCAAAATTAGTCATAGTAGAGACCAGATACAATTTTCAACAAGGGTATACACATGTGTCCATATCCCTGTTAATAATCCGAGTCGTATCATCTCACTACATAGGTCATACCCTCTTAATAAATTGAATTACACGTACGATAAAATAATGCAACCACATAATACAAGATTGAACGTGTTTTACGAAACTGAATACTAGTTGTAAACAATGAAAAGAGTTGATTTAAAAAAACAACAACATACAACTGCTGTATGTAACCCAATCTTCGACGCCTTGTAGAACAACAGCTTTGTAGCCGCTGATCATTGTAACTCGTTAGAGACTGGGGTTGTGCCACAATCGTTTATGGAGTCTTCCGAAGGCGCTGTTTGCCTCTGCCAGTCTTTTCGTCTCTTTCGTTGTCGATTTCGGCATCAGAGATATCAAGCACCTCACGTCGATGAACTGGTGGAGTACATTCAGCTCTGTCTGGTTAATGAATATGTTTTGTGATCCGTACTCTTCATTGGGTGCAGGTTGGTGAAGTACCACAGTTTTCTTTAGGCTGACCTCACGATCAAAGAATTAGCAAGCTTCTGCAAGGCAGTATGTTACGTGCTGTAAGGCGACTTTGTGTAGGCAACAAGGTCACCGTTATCTGCAAAGAGACGTTTTCTAATCAGTTTTCTAATGAGTTGTTCTAAACAGTTTTTCCTGTACAAAATCGAATATAGATGCCATCGTCATCATTAAGGTCTTCTATTGCTTTTTGGAGTATAATGCTGACGACGATTGAGGACAGTGCGGGGACTTAAAGGCAACCCTGTGTCAAGCCATTTACAATGGGGAAGGTATGTGACAGGTTGTTATTGTTTCTTATCTGACCAAGCTGGTCTTCATGCAGTTGGATGATCATGGTAAGATACTTTGAAGGATAGCCGAATCTTTCATGGAATTTCCACATTTCACTTCTGCTCACCGTGTCCATTGCCTTCGACAGGTCCACAAATGGAACGTATAGTCCTTTGTTTTGTTCTCGAAATCTCTCATGGATCTGTCTTAGGACGAACACTATGTCTGTTGTGCCCCTATTGGATCTCAAGCTACGTTGACGATCTGGAGCATGTTCTTCTGCAAGGGTGGGCACCAGTCTGTTCAGCAACACTATATCACGGAGTTTCCTGCAATGGGGAGCAGAGGTATCCCACGGTGGTTTATCAGTCAGAGGTTTCGTTCTTATTGTTATATGATGTGATTGTTACTGCGTCTCGGTGGCCTTGTGGAAGTTTCCTTTGCTCTCAGCAGCGAACGAAGAAATCATGAAGTTTAGTGTATAATGTTGGGCCTCTACTTTTTTATATCTCTAATGGGATACCGTTTTTAACGCCAGCCTTTCCTGCCTTCAATTGTTATATGGCTTTTACAGTCTCTTGTGGTGTGGGTGCCTCAGCGAGTTCTATCCCTGGTGGATGTTATGGGATGTGATCCCACGCTACCTCCAGGACTGTACGGCTAGTGCTGAAGAGGGTGTAGAAGTGCTCTGATCAGCGGTTAAGGATAGTTTCCGCGAGTAGCTGCTTTCCATCTGCACTCTGTAGGGGGGTTTTATGTGTAATGAAGGACCATACACTGCTTTCAATGCTTCATAGAACCCTTTGTAGTCACCAGTTTCGGCGTACAGCTGGGTTCTTTATGCCAGGTTTGTCCACCATTCCTTTTGTATGTCTCAGAGCCTGCACTTGAGTGAGCTGCATATTAAGTGGAAGACTGCTTTCTTCTGTATTCAGGATGGTTGATTTGTTTGTTTGTTTGTTGGTTTGTTTGTTTGTTTGTTTGTTTGATTAGGATTTTTAACGTAGCTTTAACAATTTTTCAGTCATATCGCTACAATGTCTGCAGTGAGGCAGTTTATAGTGATGTATAGCACTGATACATCATGCCGCAGACATGTAGCATGAGGTCTCACCCAATCACATTATCCTGATACCAGGCCGACCAGTCCTAACACTAACCTCTTGATGCTGAGCGTCAAGCGAGGCAGCTTTTAGTACCATTTTTGTAAGTCTTTGGTATGACTCGGCCGGGGATCGAACCGACGACATCCCGCTTCCGGGGCGGACGCTCTAATCATTAGACCACCGGAGCGGTTCAGGATGGTTGAACGAAGTGTGTTTGGTAAACTAATCTCTTTATGGCAATCAGTTTCTTCTTTTTCTTTTTCTTTGCGGTGAATCCAAAAATGTCTTCATTCTAAATACATACATACATGCAAAATACATACATAGATACATACATGCATGCGTGCATACGTACGTACATACATACATCCATCCATCCATCCATACACACACACACACACACACACACACACACACACACACACACATACATACATACATACATACATACATACATACATACATACATACATACATACATACATACATACTTACTTACGTAAACGTACGTTGCTGATTAGCTGACAAGTTTACTTGTTTTTTCCTTTTTCTAGGTAAAACGTTTTTGATAAACCACGGGCAGTACATATCGTTTGTCAAATGTTGCGAATCATTTTCGCAAAGATAGCACGATACTTGAACATTACATATTGTTGTCTTGTTGATTTTATTAAGATTTAGTTACAAAGAACAACTAATTTATATTGTGGTCGCAAATATAAGTACTAGCTGTATATGTAATATATAACTAAAGCAATTTTTATTCGACGAGCAAGAATTAAAACGAATTGTTATGCTAACAACAAACCCTAAATCTAATGGGCTCCATTTGATAGAGCAATGCAAATACAATCGTATCTTCATATGGATGGTTGTGATAAAGACACTTTATGTAATGTGCATTAACTTATACATAACCACTTAATTTATCACGTTTTCCGCTTAACTACGTTCTTCGATAACTTCGATAACTTTTGTCCCAGGCATGTTTTTGTAATACATGAGTTAATATATGGTACAGAGCTAACCTAGTTGTCATTAGGAAGAGTGTATTTGATAATGGCAAAAAATGGTAATGGTACAAGCAAAACACAGAAGCACAACTTTCAGTCAAGAAGACATACCTTTATTCACCTGCTAGTTCTCTCGGTTTTGTTGCTTCTAAGTTAAGTTGCTATAGAATCATTTTGTATAACATTGTGGAGAAATATAAGGTATTTTATTTGTATGGGGTTAAAATATGGGAGAATGTACGAATATTCGTTGCTCCTGAGTTCGTTATAAATTAATTTCCGAGCATCTGGTTTAGTTAGCATTGCTTGGATGGTATTGTCTATAATTCGTATTATTGAAATATAAAACATGTTCAGAATGGTGTTCATCTGAGCGAGAAACGCGTTTCAGATTTATTTAGAGATAATATAAATCAGACATTTAATATATACATTTTACCGGTGCTTCTGAAACTGACAAAAATATTCTAACGGAAATCACCACTATTTGTAGGCCTACAATAACAATATAAACATTGTTCATGCACGATAAAGATCTCTATAATAATAATAATAATAATAATAATAATAATAATAATAAAAATAATAATAATAGTGTTCTCAAAGTATTATACGTCGTTTGTGTTGGCAGACATGAAACCATTCTTCGATTTGTCGGCCCATGAATGAATAAGTCAGGACTTTGCAATTTCATGTGATCTGTTCCATATTACTACGAAGAATCAACTTGATACGAAACTGAGTGCATTTAATCAGTGGCATATTTTACTTATCTTTCTAGGATTTATAGGTATTACTAATGATCACTGCACCAATCAAGGCTTAGACGTGTCAACCAATATTGTGAACAAAAGATTTATCTTAACATATTTTCAATTGAATTTTGCTACCAGGAATTGAAGCACTTTACAAATATATGACTCTTTATCAGTTTAGTGAAACGTCCTAGTTGAAATCAACAAGATTGCTTCACCATTGTCTGTCTGTTTTGAATGAAATCAGTAATTAAGTATCCGTCTAAAATTGCGGAATGGATTGGAGTGGGTCATACAGATTAAATTTAATCCATAATCAACATTACATATCGTCTACATATATATTTATTTTCATTTAAATTTAAGTTGCATAACTTTAAGTTTACAAAGAGTCGCATTAAATTGAATTGACTGGAAATGAACATCCATATTTTACATTGCGATAGTTTTCAATAGATTTACATGTCCTTGTGAACAATTGTCAAGACGTTGTTTAGTTGGTTTCACTTATATTTACCACAGATGTTTATTTTAGCAATATCAGGAATAAAATAAACAACAGAAATCATAATATCCAACATATTGTATCGCATTTCTTGCACTGCTTCTGACCTTCATATATTAATACATTACGTTATATTTATAGCAAGGAAACATTGCCATGTTCGTGTCAACTTCCTTCAACACATTTTACACTGTTCTCCACAGCAGAACATGGAATATAGCAAACGTTCTCTAAATTGCTGTATTGTAATTAATCATATGGATTATTTTATATAGTTTTGTATAGAATATCATAGAGTAAATTCTGATTTGAATTTGTAGTATTCTGATATCTTGTTTACACCATCGTTTCTTGTTCTCTAAACAACACGTCTCACTCAATTTACTATATATCACGGCTTCGCACTGTACAGGTATCGAGTTGTGATATTTCGTTGACAATTGGATGATATCTGTCCGGTTGTTTTGCAATTACTTTCCGATTTCAACCAAATATGTGATATTGATGGTATTAATTTGACAGCTTTGACAATGCATGCAGGATCGATATTTAACAGGAGTGAATAAGGACTGTAATAGTTGGCTACTGTATAAGCATAATTGATGATCAAGCGCTCGCTCGGAGACCTGTATTAGCGGACCGAATACTTTGTTTCTTCAAAGCAGTCAAAATGTTTACATAAATATTCAGACTCTTAAATTCGTGTGCTTGAATATGGAAACTCAAGCATTATTGAATGTAGGTACGATACATGAAAGCAGGAAATAAAGCTGTACATGACAGCGGCAACAATCGGACATAACGCTTAAAATAACATGCGTTTAAACCTTTCTAAAAAACACGATTTCCATCAGTGTCTAGCTGGTCATGAGGCCAATGATCCCGAAAATATATTGAAAGGTAAACGACCTTATTTAGTATGTTATTGCATCCATTGTTCTTTTCCCATATTATAAAGAACTTAATTTACGATAATGATAATGGGAACAGGTGCGTAGTATTTACTCTGATACCGTCAAGATAATTTTGGAAGAATATTTATATTACGATGAATTACCGCAATGCAATGAAATTAAGAATTATGGCGAATACCTAGTTTTGGCAGAAATAAGTGGAGATAAAAATCCAGAAGAAAAAACATGTTAATGGTTTCATTTTGTCACAACAATAAAGAAAAATGGAAAACCATCTAATCGACAATTTCCAAGGAAGTTGGAATGATCTTTTCAAAGTGATCATCTTGTCGCAAGACACTGAAAGGACAATTCTTATCGTAGGGGTAACATCCGACATCAATAATCTAAACTAAAATAAAAGGGCTCCGGATTCAATATGATTCAAATTCAGATTATAAAATGTAACACATACTTATATTACTCAAACAAATACCTCTTATTATTTCTTTATTGAGTTCACAACGCTTGTTGTTGTCTCATCACCGACAGATAGCTTAGAGTTTAATCCAGTCATGGTGAATTAACGTATAGGACGTCGACACGTGCACTCAAATACAAATGTCCTATAAGGACAATCGTGAAACATTACATATTAACCTAAGTTTTCTTTATCAATATCCATCTGTTACGATCAAAGATATAATCTTCTCCAAATACTAAGGAGATAAAGTTTCAATTCAATAATGCGTATGTCTAAGACATGCTAATATTTATTTAGTCATAAGCAATACAGCTGTGTACTTATAACTTAATTTGGTACCTCAAAAGTTACCTTCGTCACTTATTAAGGTACAATATCCATTATTTAAGTTAAAAACTACTCTGTCGGTATTGCTGATTGGGAGGCTCGTAGATTTACCCCTTCCTATTACTAATTTCACTTCATACAATATCTAGCCTGTGTGGGACTTTTGAATAATAGCTAGAAGCACTCAACTCCAGCCATAGCTGTAATACTTTCTTCACATTATGAAGACAACAAGATTTGAATAATCAGTGAGAAACAAAAGTTAATCAATAATAGCAGTAGACATGTATAATATTTGAAAACCATACTAGAAGGCAAATAATTTGAATTGCATCAAACTGTTTACAATACAATGTTTACCAGAAGTATGGTCCAGGGAGTGCAATGGGCAGTGGTGGCAAGAGTCAGAAATGTCCATATAACTTGCCAAAGCAGTTATAAAGTTGTGGTTTGGGTAAAATGTTATATGAACTGCTATATCCTATTCATGTCAAGGAAATAGTATTAGTATGCTTCAGTTTGATTACGCTATTTAAACATTTGGACAATTTATAACCTTACTTGTATATTTTATTTGTATGATTTGTTATATTATACAAATGGGTGCGGCAATAATTTGTGCATGATATACGTAACCGTTAAAACAGATATTTTTATTGGCGCAGTGAGCCACAACTGCTAAAATGTTATTCATGTAACTAATTTGTTGCATTAACCTCTTCCTTTTACTTTCCTTTTCCGACATAGCAATGTATGCTGCATTAAAAGAGCAATGGAAGGGAATGGAACTGCGACAATTAACGCTATTGTAGCACTATTTCAACGATGACAAATTAGCACAGTTTGGATTTAGCATACTGAAGAACAGGAACATAATGAGTATAACATCTTTGTGTTCCTTAGTTGCCTGTCACGTTCTGCCGTCATAATTCAATGAATAGTATTCATGTTTAGGTGCATATTAACTAAAGCAATTATATAACGCAGGATCATGCATTCTTCAATGTACTTTGACCCCGCCGGAACATATACACATGTGATAAATGTTCAATAAAGACTATATTATGGTGGAACAGTCTTGTAAATAATGTTGCATATGCCATTTTGTAGACGATACGTTTAAAGAGAAGAATTAAAGTTTCATCATATTGACTTACTTTTTACTATCAGTTCACATCAGAGATCTAAGTCTCCTAATTAAGCAATTTTATTTCTTTCGAGTGATATGAACTTTTCCTTGTACCCAAAACTCGACTTCTTCAAAGCCATTAAAAAGTACTGGTTTCGATAGCTAGCATGTAGATTGCAGAAAGATTGGACCATTTCTTATTTATATTATGCAATTATATATATATATATATATATATATATATATATATATATATATATATATATATATATATATATATATATATATATATATATATATATATATATATATATTTATTTATATATATATATATATATATATATATATATATATATATATATATATATATATATATATATATATATATATACCACTTTTACGACTACAGACACATAAAGACATATACTATTGTAAATTATTTGAAATATGACTGGTAATCAACCATAACTTTGCATATTTGGCCTTTTAGAACTCTTTTGGAATTAATTTACTATACTGGAAGTTCTTTTTAAATTCTCATATTGTATTCTAGTGAATATATAGTTTATTGCTTATCCCAATCTTCTATTATTTTGTTTAAGTCTATACTATAGCGTAGTAGCTAAATATACTTTTACTATATATATATATATATATATATATATATATATATATATATATATATATATATATATATATATATATATATATTGTGCGTATTGTAATAAACTTTGAGTATGTGCATTTGACAGCGCCCCGTCGTAAGGAATTTTTAGATCGGTGTGAATACTTGAGTGAATAATGGAATTATCCTTATCACGAAATAATTAGCAACTACTAGAAGGAAATGTCACGCAGTAAAGTGTTAGTGACTTTCCATGATGCCGTGGTTGACTAGTAGTGAAGTCAGGCCAAATCGAATGAATGTACCTGTTGTAACGTAATCCATATTAAAAGTAATTCGCTTACATTGGCGGTGTGAATGCAGCGGCGGGATTTACGGTTGGAACGTGGTGAATTACTCAAAGTAGTAAATAAGAAGGGACTCGGCAGATACAGTTTATATCCCCAGAATGGCAAATGTGGTGCAGTTATATTGGCGAAATGTGCCTGGAAAGCATACATTGACTGGCCTAATGGGGCTGAGTTAATAAAGTTCCTCTTTTAAAGTAGAGTTTTACAGTTTCTACTGTGTGAACCGCTGCCGGTATGGAAATGTGATGAAGAGAAACCATGCAGCAGTGCGATTTATAGATATTGAGCATCCAGAGATCTGTGGTCTTGCTTTGTTTAGAGTAAAATTTATGTATGGAACGGACATGTCGGGCTTTCTAAATTACAACCTAAGTTGTATAGAAGCATTGGAAATTTGGGGTAACCTTATGACTTCTAGCGGGAATCGCGCAAGGGTTTGACAACCACTTAGTCAAATAAGGACCCCTGGCTTGCAACGCTATATATATATATATATATATATATATATATATATATATATATATATATATATATATATATATATATATATATATATATATATATATATATTAGAGTTTATATGGGTTTTATTGTTATACCATGCATAACTCTTACTCTTCTGCATCAAGAAAGTTCTTGTTTATCAACACCGAAATATTATAATGTGTACCCCATATGCTTGTCATTAAGTACAATATATCCAGATAAACTGGTCCATGTTGTTTAGAAGTCGTCTGCTTCAGAGGTAAAATGTACGTTTTTGTAAGGAGTTTGTTGTGCTGAATTATATTATGACAACTTTAGCAAATTGATGGCTACTGTTTCCAAGATATTAACGTTTCTTTATTTTACGCCTAGGTGTATTGTATAGATAGTATACGTCTGGTCATTAATTTTAAACCTGGATATTTTCACGTGTTTGTGATTGTTTTACATGATAAAATAACACCTGTCCTGTTTATATTACAGTTTGAAATTCAGCTAAAGGGTTATATATGTAACATTTATTATGAAACAAAAGACTAAATACTGTATATATATATATATATATATATATATATATATATATATATATATATATATATATATATATATATATATTGTTATCTATTATATACTCGATACTGGGCGGTACTTGGCTTGTCTTTTGTATTCGTTGTTACTGTTCATCAGTAGTCTGCAAGCACTGATGGGCTCTGTTTGCATTAATAGCGTTTCTTCACTATTGTTGCATTGCTCTGGTAAAATCGCTCGCCGTGCTCGTCGCTCACTGCTCTGCAGTTAGGTGGGAAAAACCTAGTTGCGAGTGCATAAACATGTATCTTTAGTAGTATGATGCACTGAAGGTTTTGTATCCTATGAGGAGGATTTGCACCAGCTCCCTGTTGTGGTCTGTCTTTTTATCTAGATAACATTTGTTGAAAATAATTAGAACTAATCTGCACTATCAATCATCCCTTTCGTTCTCATTAACCCAGAATTAATTTTGTTTGACTGCTTTATATCTCAAGCATTTTGGCTGTAGACCAGCGATATCGCTACACATTTTAAATGGGCCTCGATTATTGGTTGATAAACTAGTACTGGTTATGTAAGTCAGACTCCCAGACCCTTTACTCAATGACATTGAAGTGAAACTTGGGTTTTTATACCTTGGTGGAGCTGATAAATTATTAAATAATACAACAAAACAACAGCACCTATTTCCGGAACGCAAAATCTGTCCATTTGTAGCAGATAATTAAATTTACCAAATGATCCATCCTGTACTAAGCATATCGATGGGAACTAGACTCAACAGAAGTAGAAAAGCTAAAACGCAATACAATTCAAAAGCAAAAGCAATAATATAAAATAATACACAATTTGGAAAACAGCATGGACACAAAACTAACAAAGTATTCCTTTCTCCACAATTAGGAACTTTTACCACTTTTACAAACACTTGCATATGTACAAGCAGACACAAGCAGACAGTACTGCTCGTGCCTTGCAGGTTAGATATGAAAAGAATCATCAAACAATTGGCTCCATGTTTCACTATTGAATAATTCTGGCCTGTATTAAGAACTATTTTATTATAATGACTCTCGTTTGGTAGTAGAGTTTATTTTGATTGCACTATATGATTATATAGACCGATTTTCAGTGCAATGTATTGGTTTGTTATTACACATGTTTGTTTCCATCCATGTGTAATCAATCTGTTTAGGCATCCCACTATATATAACGATTGTCTGGTAGATATTATGCCCTTCTTTCCCTCAGCAATGAATACAATTATGATCCTCTTTACACGTACAAACACTCAATGTATATCAACTATGCATTCTGGGTTTGCTGATTTAGAGAAGACACAATATGTAACTGTAACTCTTCATGCAAATGATGTGTTCACAAAACATCACGCCAAATGTAGAACTTGACGCCTTGTTTTTGAGAAAGTGACGCAACCTTTATGCATTTCGATTATCATATCAAAACTATATTATCATCGCAAAACAAATTTGAAGTGTATATGACATAAAATTTACCACCTTGTTTTAATGTCATGTTAAGTTAAGACTTTCTTTTAAAAATAATTCTCCCTAAGTTAAGATTGAGTACAATATTCCTAACCTGAATACACAAGACATCAGACTGATTTATTTCGCATGCAAGTATTATGTGCATGTTTTGTGTGTTGTTTTGTTCGGTTGCTTGTTTAATTTACCTACGAACGAATATGTTGAAGAATGGAAAAATATATGTATTAGAATCCTAATGAGCTTTATTTGTTTGTTTGTTTGATTAGGATTTTAAACTTAGCTTTAAACTCTTTTTAGTCATATCGCTACGATTGCTACAGTTAGGCAGTTTATAGTGATGTCTAGCACTGAGGCATCATGCCGCAGACATGTAGCATAATGTCCCACCCAGCTACATTATCCTGACACCAGGCCGACCAGTCCTAACACTAACCTCTTAATGATGAGCCTCAAGCAAGAGAGCTGTTAGTACCATTTTTGTAAGTTTTTGCTATGACTCGTCCGGGGATTGAACAAACGGCCTCTCGCATCCGAATCGGACGCTCTAACCACTAGGCCACCGGAGCGGTTAATGAGTCTTTGTCCACCTCTATAACTGGTTGGTTTGATAAAAGGACAACGGTTATCAATATTTCGGTTTAATCGATGCTACTTTTAATGTCATCCAATAACTTTGTTCTTTCTATGCTACACACTCAATTATATAAAAAATATTTTTCTTTTATCGACTTCCTTCATTAGGAACCGGCTATCCGAATATGAAACATCATCAGTGCCTTCTTTTTGTAACATATGTTTGGAATGGATGAAATTCAAATAATGTATATAAGCGGTTATTGACAACTTTGTGGTATGTTTGTAGATGAAAATTGTAATACAAGGTCTCTATTCACTTGTGTCTGTTTGTGTTTCTGTTTGTGTGTGTGTGTGTGTGTTTGCGTGTATATATTTGTGTATATTAACGAAAAACATTTCAAATTGCATGTTTTTTTAAACAATAATATGTGTGCTGAATCCACGCTTTATTGCTCTTGCTTACACCAATTCGTTATGCCATTTATAAATGTGGTTTGTTTTCCAGATGTATGTTATATTTTCTCTGTGTATAAGTAGATAATTAGGACCACATGAAAGGTAGATTAGTGTCTGTAGCACTTGTATCATCCTGAAAACAAATTATTATTATTATTATTATTATTATTATTATTATTATTATTATTATTATTATTTTGCTACTATTATTGACCACATCATAGATTAATCTTTAAAATCATCCAGAATCGAATTAAATACATTTGAATATGAACATACGATTTACACACAATTCACCCAAATAAAGTTTAAATTGTTCCATTTATTTTACATACATACACAATTTAATCTCTCATTTATGCGACCGCAATTTTGAGTCAAGATGGTTTTTGTTCTTGCATGATATTTGAAGACACGTCAACACATTCGTCAGGTAAGAACATGAATACAACATTTTATAATTATTCCTTCTTCACACTCCTGTTTCCATCACATCAGCGTATATAGTTTACAAAATTAAAACATTCAATGGGGAGGTTAAGTAAGATGTGATCTGTCTGGTTGAATCCCAAAAAACTGACTTGTTGTTATTGGCGATTTGCGAAACACGTTTGAATCATTTCGGTGGCTCTACGAGATACCGTATTGGTCATTCATGTCATTCAAAACTGAATTATCATCATGCACGTAAACCAGAGACTGACATTGAAGATTGTTCCTTTAGAAAAGGTGAGGGTTGTCTTGAATCTAGAGCAAGACCTGATATCAAAGAGAAGGTGGATGGCAAAACTTTGATGCCCTATACAGCTTCGTTGAAACATATTCAACAATATGGCACAAGAGCAAAATCAAACGTGGAAATGGGTGGAAGCGTCGCATGAAAAGCACTTGAACCAGCATTAGCACTGGATATAACAACACCATCGTCATCACAGGTTCTAACAACAATATCAGCAGTAACATAGGTATGTGCATATCGCGGGAGACTGGGATGAAAATATAATTTTATTCAATATTGCAACTTCTATGTCTTGTGGATCAATGTTAAAATGTGTCCTATTTGCATGTAACAACAATAGGAAACACATTTTTAACGGATCTATTTTAGTAATTTTAGTCCTCAACACAGCTCTTAACTGGGACATAGACACAATTGATCATACAAAATGGCCGTATCTAATACGAGTAACTATTAGCAGGTAATCTCGCTGGAGTGGTATTTACAGAGTTTGCAAACTCCTTTGAATTTCTTGATTTTGATATAATTTTCAAGCAGTGTACTGTCGATACATTCGTAATTATTACACTGTTTTCTCACAGCTTTTATTTGAAACAGGACTCACAATTTCAGTTTTGGGAACTGCTCATTAACGTTAGTACTGGATACAAGTAACATCAATACAGGCTTCACTTGAGGATCCGTTCTTTTCCTGATCTTTCATAATGATCTCCCCGTGTGTCTTGAATGCTTTCATCTGATATATCGCATTCACCATTCGATCAGCTCTTCTTTTGTTGTTGATTATCATCAGAGGACAACTACGTTACTTAAGAAGGTCGTATGATTTGCAAACGGCACAAACACGTTTCCAGAATAATTGTAAGCAACCAATATATTCGCACCAATTTCTGAACTGTTATTGAAATGAAATCGGTAATCATTTTACTAACTGTTGTGTTTCCAAAACAGCTGAATGGCCTAACATACAATCAATGGTCTGGTACCTGATTATTTCTCTTTTTTCACCAAATCACCAATAGATGAGAGTTTTACTGCTCTTGAACGAAATTGTATATTTATAATCCGTGGCATTACTCAATCCATATCCATAGACGGTTCTTAGTTGATAAGATAATAACGACCTATATAGTATGTACACTTAAATGCTCACAATATTGAATACGGCATGTGTAGACCTGTACTGACCCATCTGCATTAGACACATGTTTTAGACTTGTATGCCACCATCTACTTATACCATTTTACAAATACTCTATAATGTTTATTACATAATTGTCATGATCATATTTGTAAGCAATAAATTTCATTCATCCAGCTATCGGAGAATAAGTTTGACTAGCATATACGTTTTCCTTTTTAAATCCATGTAGAATGTTCAGTCATTTAATGAACGGATTGGAACGAATAAAGAGTAAATATTTAAAGGAAGATGATAAAACCTAAAGATTAACGTAAACTAAAATAATTAGTAATTCTTATATTTTCATAAAATATGTCTATTTTGGATGACACATATTCATTTTCATCTTCAGAACGTTCATACTGATGCTTGTGAAGGGAGCTTATAGCTTATATTATACTTGCATTAGTAATGCAAAGTCTTAATTCCATGTCAGATTCTGTGTTGAGTTCGTCGGAAAAGATTTTACTTTCATTGCCCAAGAAAGCCATCTTATGTTTCTAGGCACATCAATGTGAACAGAGTGAATTCCAGCCAACCCAGTCTTGTCCTGAATCTCTTATCCATACAAATAATGTGTACGCAGTTGAAAATGCATTTACTGTTTATGATGATATATCTATATTATGAAGGTAGACTTAAATATGAATGCTAGTGAATAGTAATGTGCATGTGCTATAGCTTATAACAGCTGTTGCACGCACCATTATCAATTTCGAAAAGATTTGAACGTTTGCTCAGAGATAAAACGTACAGATTGGTAGAAATGGATACCACAACGTACCATTCAAGAAATGGGTCATATTAGAAGTACTTGGAGATCTTGAAACTATAAGCTTACAAATCAGACTTAACCATACTATGATTAGAATAAACAGTCTCTAGAGTATTAATTTTAACAGATATCGCTCATTGCAGGACTCGTTCAAACATTGCCGATATATGCGTTGTAGCATATTTGACCAACATCCAGCTACAGAGTATCTAGATGTAATCAATAATCCACATCAGTCAGATTGCAGATGAACTAATTAATATCCATTGAGCTCGTTCATGATCAAATTGGTGTCAGAACCGAATGCAAAACATAGATGGTATCTATCGAAACATATCAAATTTGATTAGAAAACAACTCTTCAGAGATGTAGCCTACAGAGTGATAGCTAGCCATTGCTGACCGACTTACAAAGCTTGACTTACGTACGACGATATCATTAAGTCACATAGGCTTACGGCAAGCTGAGTTAAAACTGCACACTATTAGAAATATTATATATTTTAATTACTTAATGTTTGTACATTGGAAATCAAACGGTACAAACGAATGAAATAGGAAAGGAATACATGCACAATCTAAAAATGTAATTAATTATCCAGAAGCATTTGTTTCCTCAGAAATACTTCTCTGCAGAAGTTCAATACTTTCATAAGTTATGGAAACTGGTTTAGATAATCGTTTACCATCAATAGGCCTGTGACAGGCTCGGCAAATACTGTTTCCGTTTCTTTTGTCAGTCCAGAATGCGTGGTTACATGTTTTTATTCTAGGCGATCTTTGAATCCCATTATTTATATCCAACCTATTTTTACTTATTCGGCCGCTTATGGTATCAGTGGCTTTTTCATTGTCATCCAAAAGGCTGGATCGTTCTTCCGATATCTCAACTAGCTCGGTATGATTTGTGGGACTTTTGTGCCTAACGGATTTTCCCGCATAATACTGATAAACGGAACTTCCATACAAGCTAATGGCACGCTTTCGACGACACTTGCATATGACGTCCTTAAACGCTTCCCTGTATCTTCTGGACATAAGGTTGTAGAATATTGGATTAACCGTTGAGCTAACAAAGTAAAGAACACCTGAAAATAAAAAGAAGATATTGTAACGTTACGAAGCATTACCAGATAATATTATTCGAATGGTTTTTTTTCTATCATAGTTGATAATGTCTCTTTTAAATTTGGATTGTTTATACATTATCATATTTCGAGTTAAAAATTTTATAATTCCATTTTAGTTTACTCCGAATTACTGTCCTTTGTATTTGATGATCGTAATTCGAAATATGCCATGCAAACTTATACTATGACTTCACTTGTCAAATATGATTAACTTTTTTTTCCGTTGAAGAGAATCATAAATACTTCCATGGTTCGCATATAAAACCCAACTGTTGATATACCACCTGTGTGATAGCCACCTGCCCCGTACACATCTCAATGCCCCTATCTTCAGACTACGTTATGTAAAACATGTGTAATGTATTGATTGTATGTACATGCTTTTATTGACCACTGAACGTTTTGCCGTTCTTCTTCTTGTCTTTAGAAGCAAACGTAATTGTACAAATTATGTATATGTACTCTTTGTCATCTTTGCAGCAATCATGGTATGTGGAGTTTGGATCAAACTATACCAGACTTGGAAAAAAACCATTTCGTGGACAAACCATGCAGCATGTTTAGTCGATATCTAAACATGAGCTGTGTAGGAAATACGACAACGTAGATACAGACGGATCGACAGAATATATTACAATATATATGTTATATTCAAATCTTTTTAAAAAAATACAAACAAAACTAAAGATAAGAAAGATTAATTACATCAAGAAAAAATTTAAATAAAAGGAGCAAGTTGCAGATTCTTTATATCGGATCCTCTGTAATCTAACTGAGATAGACACGTGTTCAAAACAATGTTTTATTGACTATACTATTGGGTGAATTGTCAAAAAAAGCATTTAATACCTAAGATATTTATAAAATCCTTGCCCAAACATCTGTTGTTTCCATTCGCGAAGAATGTTATAATCAAGTTCATCTTGCAATAGACACACGTTTACGTTCATTTATTTTGATTAAACCTGAATATGTACGACTGTTTATACGTACGTACGTACGTACGTACATACATACATACATACATACATACATACATACATACATACATACAACACCTACATTCAAAAAGCCATTACTCCAGTTTCCACAACATGATTGGGTTATTGATGTCTCAAAGTGTTATTAATGCAACAAAACCAAACAAAGCATTATGTGGTGTACATAAATAAAAATAATATCTATTGACGAGTGTAATGAGAGCAAAGTCAGTGTGGACTTTTCTTATTACAAGGATAAGAGGAAAATTGTACGTGTTGTGTTGTATATGGTGCTATTTTAGATGCGTGCTGATAGAATCGTGCAGTTTGAAAAAAAAATACTAATAGGTCGAACGATGATCAACCTCACCATCCGGGATATCTGTTTGGAAAATTTGTATAGAACTATCAAACATATGTTTTCCGTACAAAACTCTGTTCATCAATGTCACATTTGAGCAATAGAGCAAACTGTAATATTTCATGATAACGATCGTTATTTGTATTGATTTGTTTTAATTTAAAAAAAAAATGGATTACCGTTGAAGTCCAAATATGAGAATTCCATTAATTTGGTTTGATTCTTGCTGCTGATGTTACCCTCTACTCTAAGGTTTCTGAATACTTTTATTTACAACCAAAGGCGAATACGCATAATGAAAGTGTTATGAATTTACACCTATAAAAAATTAACTGCTTCTATCATTGTTATTACAGCGCCCACAATCCCCAACCACTCCTCATCTCCTCGCAAAGTAGTATCCTTAGTATTGCTGAATCAACGCAATAATGAAAAAAACTAAATCAATGTTTTAAGACTCTATTGGATCCATCTCGATTGTAACTGTAACTTTAAACCACAAAAGTTAGTTTCGTCTAAGCAATTGCAATAGGCGTTTTAAGTGCATTAGACGTACATTAAATTTAATCATATGATTAGAGGAAGGAGATGCATATTGTGTTAGTGCTTGCTATATTATGTTTTGAATTGCAAAAGGCTACGATGGAAAGATGGGTCCTCAAACACAAAATATAATGACTTCTAAAAAAACTGGATGTTGAACGTCGGATATATCGAGTTGAGGTATTATAACCTGCAGTAAATTTGGGTTGACTATAATGTATGTAACGTATGTGTGTGTATGTGTTTCCCTTTCCTTTTTCTGAATTTGCTTTTCCACCATTTTCTTCTGAAGCGGAAGCTTTGTTATTTCCACTTCCATCAACAACGTTCTTTCCCATCAAATAATGAACGAATATATATATATATATATATATATATATATATATGTGTGTGTGTGTGTGTGTGTGTGTGTGTGTGTAAGTGAGTGTATGGGGGGGTGTTTGTGTACATTTATTATTATTAGGTTCAGTGCTTTCTAGGATTATTATTTTAGTAAGATACTAAAGCTTAATATGTGGGTACGAGCTGGATAAGAGCAATAACCACTATTCTTGTGTCAATTTTTGTCGACGAGTCAATGAATTTCCTATGCATAAAAGTAAACATCGGCAATGTATCAAAGCTTGAATGAAAATAATGATTGTAAAATATAATACATGGAAATTGAACATCTTACAGGTTATTCACGATCTGCATTTAATGTTGCATAATTAATTTTGAGCACATGCTTCATGAAGAAAAAATAGTTTGAGAGAGAGAGAGAGAGAGAGAGAGAGAGAGAGAGAGAGAGAGAGATGTTATCACATTTTACACGGACTTTATCCTATGGTGACAATATGGTGACAATAGTCGGTATACTGATACACGGCTACGTTATACCTGATACGTAGAACAAGGTACTCTGAAGTTCCAGCAAAAAAGGTGTCCAGTGTCTATTGTAGATTGTGAAGAGTCTCTGAGCATGGAACGGTGCCCAACACACGAAAAATGCCACTACAACGGCAACTAGTAAAGAGAAAGAATAATGGTCAGGCAGTATATGTTTAAAATGCGTTACTGGTGAAAAAGATTCAAAGAAAAGCAAATACTAAAAAGACATTAACTTAAACTGTGTTATAGACACATAACTCAGGTAATTACCTGACATCTACTATGTAGTATATATATCATTATCATCATCATCATCATCGTCATCAAACGCAATAATTAGCAATATTTATGTAATATATAGAAGACATTTTATTTTAGCTTATCAAGGTTTGATAACATCGGATCAATAACAGCCTCGTGTTGAAATCGTCACACAGCTACTCGCCAAACGAGGCAAAAGTGGCCAGATACATTCTTTACTGAAATATAAGTTTTTTTTTGTTAACCCAACTCATGAGAAAATATAAAAGTTTGGAAGGACGAGTACGAGAAGAAACCACAAATAACTCGCCGTAGTCTGACTACCAGTAATGTTTTTATCGGAACGTTTGTCCACGAAATAGGCTGTCATGTACAGATATATGAGCGTGACACTGTTAATGTCACTGGACATTTTTCTTTCTCGAAACACCTGCCAAATTGGTGGAAAAGCGCTAACCCAACCCTCCGCGTACCTATTTCAATGTAACGAGCCAAACCAGACAGACAGCTCCCAAAAAGAAAAATGCTGATTGATTGGAAAATGTGTTCATCAATCGGAAAATTATGATAAGTTTGATAACAGATTTGGCGTTATCATAAATATACTTGGACTTTCCATGACATCTGATTTTGTATGCATAGCTGATAACACACATCCTAATAATAATTAAAAGCCATCTACGGTAACATGGTCTAAATGTGTTATGTCATGGGCTAAAGTAGATAGGTTTTTGGCATTGGTTGCATCTGTTTCGACTGTGGTTCAGTAAATGTAGACGTGTAATGTTTTAAAACATCGCTTTGCATTGTAAGGATTTTACAACGTTTATGTCTTTATCTTTATATTACACACTATTTAGCCAGGAATGTACTTATGTGCCATTACACCCCAATGATATATATATATATATATATATATATATATAT
This sequence comes from Unio delphinus, assembly GCA_029339505.1. Classification (NCBI taxonomy): domain Eukaryota; kingdom Metazoa; phylum Mollusca; class Bivalvia; order Unionida; family Unionidae; genus Unio; species Unio delphinus. The sequence continues at coordinate 3,107,456 of JAQISU010000048.1, read as the reverse complement.
ATATATATATATATATATATATATATATACAAAGTAACACACAACCTTCTTTATCAGAACTTGATTATTACTAGAACTATACGAAAGACTACACATGTAACGTTGACACTCGTTGTATCTTTTTACTATCACAAGATTGATTCCTTACTTAGCATCCGGAGAACAGCTTTTCTTGACTGCGCAGGTACATTTGGGCTTGCGCTTTTTCCTGTGTCTCCAGAGGAGGCACGTTGCAACGTGGCTTTCCTCAATTCCAGCGCTATGAGCACATAAAGGACGGTAATCACTGTCATTGGAAATACAAAGAAAACAAAGGTAGATAGTTGAAATATATACGACATTGTTTCATAATATTTATCCGGAATATTGCAAATAAGAGAATCGGCTAGTGGGACTTGATTTGCATCTAGGATGTAATAAAATATTTTGGTATGAAGTGGATAAGGAAGAGCACATAATAGGGAGATGACCCATATTCCAAGAATGATTTTTACAGAACGTGATAAGTCGGCAATTTTCTGAGCCTTCAATGGGTGACAAATGGCAAAGTATCTCTCCATAGTAAAAGCTGTAATCGTCAGCACAGACGCGTTTGAAGTAAGTTCTGTCACCAGCGCTTTTATGATGCAAAAGGCTTCACCAAGTCTCCACGGATATGCCTCCCAAATAGTGTATGCCTCTTGGGGCAGACCTGAAAGGAAGAAGTCGTAAATCAGAGAAGCGTATATTAATTACAGATTTAAATAAAACGAAAATATATTTTTTATTTCTAACATATTATTTCATTGATTAAATGTGTTACCTCTGAGATAATTTAAATAGTAGTGTCATATGTCAATGATTTGTGATTTATAAATATGCCATTATCCGATTTACAATTCCATTTTATCAATGATCTCTTTCTATGATTAATTATGTTCGGATAAAACATTTCCTGTTCTAGTGTTGTGAGATTGGTTTCGTGACTTAGTCCCACCTTTGTCCCATTATGCCTGAAGCAAAATAATTGTTTATTATGTAGAAAAAGCTAGTCGGCTTTTGAAGTTAGTACAACATGTATTAAGCAATCTGCTTGCATATGTTTGTGTGTGTTACATTAACATGTACGTCCCTTTCTTACAATTAATGCTATTTAAAATTAAAGCTGTTATGCACAGTCTAAAACAACTACTCGTATGTTGTTTTATTGTCGTAAACAGAGTTATCGAAAGAAAGTTTAAATGTATTTTCCTTGTTTTGGGATTTTTATAAATGCTACACATTACTTGCAGTCGGTGCATTCGTTATTCATTGTATGCCATTACTCGGAAACAAACAGCAGAAGTTAGGACATTTATGGGAATGCCCTCTTCTTTCTGTAATAACCAGTGAGATAGCTATTAATATTAATTTGTACTCAATTCGACCATTTAGGTTTATATGGGCTTCTGAGACATTCGTCAGGTAACTGATTTAATACATCATTATAGCAAAGACTGATAACATGTGAGTATTGTGTACTATAAAATAAGGTGACATGATAATATTATCGTGCGATAGCATAATAATGCCAGTATATGATTGTTTGCTATATAATAATTTAGGCGGATAAAACGTTATACTGAAAAATATATATAAGTATTACTGCATATATACTGGGAACATTTTGACATATACCGCGATGCATATATACCTATATTCAGTTTTCAGACATTAATGTGTGATACGATTTCAATAAAGTTTGCAAATCTGTTCAGAGTCCTTTACTAGGAATTATGTACAAAAATGTAGCTTTACAATACATTGATGAGAATGAGCGACACCTGAGACTACTTATTATATTATTTCAAACCTTAGCAGCAGCATGTTGATATACTGTATGGTTTGCATGCTGTCATTCAATGCCCTGGACGTAGAATGACTTGGAATCGGATACCACCAATGTAACGCAATATATTGACAATACATAAGTCCTACTAAATATATGCTTCCATATTAGGCGAAGACAGTGTTAAAAGCAGTCAAGCTTTCTACTAACACTTTAAGAATAGTGGATCGCATATACAATTGGATTAAACGTTGTAAGTGACCATATTAATGATGGAAATGTTTTGAGATGTTTCTACTTATAACCCATTGATGTAGTAATAAAAGGAAAAAAAAATTAGATACATGTATCGTTTCCATGTGGAATATTATAGGGCAAGTAAATTCGCTGTCTAACTGACCATGGCAAATCCGAGCACTGTTTCCGTCTAATTTATCTACGATCCATTCAATTGAGTTATTTAATATCTTAAGTTAATAGGAGCAAAGAATTCTAATTAATTCCAGTAAAGAAGACAGAATCAAATCACGCGAATTGAATGGAATTGATTCAAATGAAAACAGAAACATATAACCAGACTACGCACGGCAAGAATTGATGGAAAACAGTTTGGTATGGTGCTTGATAGACTGTGTGCACTATACCTATAACGGACGGTATAGACATGGTATCACAGTTTAGGAAGGGTGCTTGTGCAACCAGTAACTATATGACCTTATATTAAAATCGTGTCATTCATATTGTGTTTTAATAGTCAAGACAAAATAGTCTATATATTCGTGATGTAGTATATGCATTTGCATGATAAATTATACGTATGTATGAATTAATCACAGATTATTGTATGACAACAAGCATCAAAGACTAGAGGCATTTTCAGTTTTAATACGCATCATATGTCCCCACTCCCACCACCAGGTAGTATAGGCTGAATTTCTTAATGACTAAATGTAGTGTTCGAAATCCACAAACGTGGTATAACGTTTGACATATACTATAATACTATAATTATATTAATTTTTGCCACATGATATAAATAAAGGTAGAAGTTATGTTATCGTTATATATATATATATATATATATATATATATATATATATATATATATATATATAACACGAGTTCTGATTGTATCAATTGTAGTACCATATTTCAATTTTCGCTTAGGACGACCACAATTTCGTATCGCCGCCAAAGTTCTATCATTTTTTATTAGCTGCTGATATCTAGTCTGAAAACATATTTTTAAGAATACGAATGTCTTTTGCCAGAAACCAGCATCAGTAGAACATAAATGATGGCACTGTGAAAACGTGAATTAATGTAAATTCTGAGCAAAATTATTAAACGTACTACTGTTAATATCTGTCAGCGGGCGGTATGATCTTACGTTTGTTTCATTATCACATGATGAGTAAGGTCTAATAAATAGAAATTGTCCATAAGAAGACGACGTTGCTTGTACATATATGAAAAGTACGTAAGAAAACTACGATTACGATAACACAGCAATCAATTCAAGCTTTTGGGCCACAATGTTAAGAGGTAGATCGCACAACACACTCAAGTTCTAATAGGGAAGTTATAAAAGACAACAGGAAAAACCACGTGTTTATAAGACTACACTTAGTAACAATCTCAGAGCGGCGGTCATTCTGTCGATAAAGCGCTGGAATTATAATGCATTGGTCAACTGCCAAGGTGTGTCCCTGGAAAGGCATTGAGCTTCCATGTTGTACGCCTGATGTAGACATTAATGTGTTAAAAGTGGTATTAATAGAAAAGAAATCAACGCCTTCGTCGCTATTAAATGTTTGGAATTTTATGGCAGTATATATTCATTTACAATTTTGGTGTCAATGAATGCGAATTCTCAAAGAATTATATAAAATTTAGACATTTCTTATATTTAATTATCTGATGTATCTACTAAAGATTTGCCTGCTAAGTGTATTTTAAATTTTATTTTATTGCTCGGTATGTAAGACGTATCTGACGCTGGCTTGAAAATGATGGCATTTTAAATTGTTTATGATATCGATGTTGTTTTGTGCATATTTTCTTGGCGCAGCGACGTCTGCATCACGTTCCTTCGCTTTCAGACTGCAATGAATTATAAGCTCGTAATTTGATTAAAGTGTTTAAGAAATTTCATCAGACTCTAATAGAGAGTTAATCGAATAGAATGTTGTTGAAATTTCACTTCTTGCCGCATTTGATCTGCACAGATACATATCTCATATGCTTAGAATTAATATTTTTTCCAAGAAGCTTTTAATTGAATCTGCATTATTGTCTGTCACAAATCGATTGGAGTTTTAATTTGTAGCATTATATATCTGAAGTATCAAGGCTATTAAATGTAAAAGTTGGTCTCTTCGTTCCCACCTGATATTGGAATACTGTTTTGAAGTAGCGTAATGTCAAGATGACATTTAAACGAATTTTAATTATTGAATGAGGGTAGCTTTCTTTCCTTATGTATGTATTGTCAACTTTTGGTGTGAACTATGGATTACTTAACTGAAGCAAACGTATAAAAATAATGAAACTGGCGCTATTAACAATGGACTGTAAAGGCACAAAAAAATGTAGAGTAACCGTTGATGATCTATCAGTGAGCTGAACTAAGATTTAACAGTTTTACATTTGTAACCAGATTGTTATTTGAATATCTCTAACTGGTTTATGGCTGTCAAACGTCTTTTGTAAATCAAATATATTGAATATTTCTACGTCCTGCGTAGTTCGACACAATTTGTTTCGAGACTGGAGTATTACCTGTGCTGGTGGTTTTGGTTTGAATTACTGTCAGAGTGGGACGACATAGCGGCAATCATTGCGCTAGCCTAGACGACATGACAGATAACAGCGGCTGTATATTAAACAGTGGTTTAAAAGTACGTAACATTTACTAATTATTAAATTGAGACGTAGATTCACCAGGAGGTCCATAAAGAGTTATAGCGCCTTCCTCTAATGAGCAGCGTATGAATTATAATAATAATAATATTACAATAATACAAATAAAATAAACGTATTGTTAAAATATAAACGGTTTCAAATGAAATAAATACATTCTAGTATTTAACAAGATGTATCTCATCAAATGATAATGATGTATTTATTTGATGAATTATGAAGATTCT